>CM077840.1:9345319-9945319 GCA_039776855.1 Mylabris sibirica | reverse complement strand
TATATCCACGATAACTGCCGTAAAAATACACCAATCTTAATGAAACTTGGTACAAAAATCGGTCTTTGGGATAGCTTGGATGAGTTCGTTGGCCAGACTGGTAGGGCCAACACTTTTGGAATAAGAGCTGAAGAAATGTTAAAAAAAATCATTTTCAATATTAAATTTGCTTAGATTTTGATGAAAATTAAAATAATAGTAGAGCAGTCCATTCTCTATGACCCAGAAAAAAAATCATCAAAATCGGTTCATTGGATCGCAAGAAAAATGCAAAAATATTTTTATTGAGTATTAACAGTAAAATCGAATATCTCAGATGGCTATGTGTTTTGACAATTGATATTAGAAAAAAAATTGGATATCGCACAGGGCAACTAATTTTGACAGTTAATATTAGACAAACATAGGTAGATCTAGTATGTTAATATTAACATACTAGATTTATGTAGACAAACAACAAATTTTAAGCGAGTGAAATTTTATTAGTGTTTCTTATTGTTTGTGAATTAATAATATTTCAGCAAGTAGAATGAAGTAGATACATAAAAAAAATTCGCTATATAAGGTACTTGCTGCCTTTGGAGATCTTTTTAAATGTATAAACAGGGTATTTCATGTGAATATGGTCTATGATAATAAATTCGCTATAACTCTTTCATTTAGTAATAGAATAAAATAATTTTCATAAGAACTTGAAAGGTAACACCTAGACTATCTATTGGAGATAAAAGCGTTATTCTACGATTTTCTGAAATAAGAAAAATTAAGGTTAACTTCTGGAAACTAAGCACAATAGAATGAAAAATTAGTTTTCTTTTGCAAAAGAACAAAAATGTATGAAGAGATGATTGAATTAGCGTAAAAATCTATTTCAAGAGATTCCCTAGTTTACTGGTAATAAATTTAAAAAGCAAAAAATACTTACAAATTAAAATAAAATAGTGTACAAGACAGAGAAAGAGAGAGCATTTGGTAGTCGTTCAAATTTTATTACATCTTCTCTTACTTTTTAAATGTATACCTACATACAGGGTATTTCATGTAATTTTGATCGATAATAGTAAATTTGATATGACTCTCATTTAGTAATAAAATAAAATAATTTTTGATAAGTACTTGAAGGGGAACAGATAAGTCATCTACTACAAGATGGAAGAGTCCTTCTGCGATTTTTTGTCAAAATGAAAAATTTAGGTCTTATGCAAAAAAACTAAATATATGAATAGCTCACTGGTAATAAATTTAAAAAGCAATTAAAAAATTACTTTACTTATCAACTATGTAATAAAATTTGACCAACTCTCACACAAGTTGAAATAAAATCGTGTACTAGACAAAGAAAGCGAAAACATTGGGTAGTCCTTCAAATTTTATGACATCTTTTCTTTCTTTTTAAATGTATAAACAAGGTATTTCACGTAAATATGGTCTATGATAATAAATTCGCTATAACTCTTTCATTTAGTAATAGAATAAAATAATTTTTACAAGAATTAGAAGGGGAACAGATATGTCATCTACTTCAAGATGGAAGAGTCCTTCTGCGATTTTTTGTCAAAATGAAAACTTGAGGTCTTATGCAAAAAAAATAAATATATGAATAGCTCACTGGTAATAAATTTAAAAAGCAAGAACCTATGTAATAAATTACTTTACTTATCAACTATGTAATAAAATTTGACCAATTCTCACACAAGTTGAAATAAAATCGTGTACTAGACAAAGAAAGCGAAAACATTGGGTAGTCCTTCAAATTTTATTACATCTTTTCTTTCTTTTTAAATGTATAAACAAGGTATTTCACGTAAATATGGTCTATGATAATAAATTCGCTATAACTCTTTCATTTATAAGTATAATAGAATAATTTTTACAAGAACTTGAAGAGGGACAGATATGTCATCTACTTCAAGATGGAAGAGTCCTTCTGCGATTTTTTGTCAAAATGAAAAATTTAGGTCTTATGCAAAAAAACTAAATATATGAATAGCTCACTGGTAATAAATTTAAAAAGCAAGAACCTATGTAATAAATTACTTTACTTATCAACTATGTAATAAAATTTGACCAACTCTCACACAAGTTGAAATAAAATCGTGTACTAGACAAAGAAAGCGAAAACATTGGGTAGTCCTTCAAATTTTATTACATCTTTTCTTTCTTTTTAAATGTATAAACAAGGTATTTCACGTAAATATGGTCTATGATAATAAATTCGCTATAACTCTTTCATTTAGTAATAGAATAAAATAATTTTTACAAGAACTTGAAGAGGGACAGATATGTCATCTACTTCAAGATGGAAGAGTCCTTCTGCGATTTTTTGTCAAAATGAAAAATTTAGGTCTTATGCAAAAAAACTAAATATATGAATAGCTCACTGGTAATAAATTTAAAAAGCAAGAACCTATGTAATAAATTACTTTACTTATCAACTATGTAATAAAATTTGACCAACTCTCACACAAGTTGAAATAAAATCGTGTACTAGACAAAGAAAGCGAAAACATTGGGTAGTCCTTCAAATTTTATTACATCTTTTCTTTCTTTTTAAATGTATAAACAAGGTATTTCACGTAAATATGGTCTATGATAATAAATTCGCTATAACTCTTTCATTTAGTAATAGAATAAAATAATTTTTACAAGAACTTGAAGAGGGACAGATATGTCATCTACTTCAAGATGGAAGAGTCCTTCTGCGATTTTTTGTCAAAATGAAAAATTTAGGTCTTATGCAAAAAAACTAAATATATGAATAGCTCACTGGTAATAAATTTAAAAAGCAAGAACCTATGTAATAAATTACTTTACTTATCAACTATGTAATAAAATTTGATCAACTCTCACACAAGTTGAAATAAAATCGTGTACTAGACAAAGAAAGCGAAACCATTGGGTAGTCCTTCAAATTTTATTACATCTTTTCTTTCTTTTTAAATGTATAAACAAGGTATTTCACGTAAATATGGTCTATGATAATAAATTCGCTATAACTCTTTCATTTATAAGTATAATAAAATAATTTTTACAAGAACTTGAAGAGGGACAGATATGTCATCTACTTCAAGATGGAAGAGTCCTTCTGCCATTTTTTGTCAAAATGAAAAATTTAGGTCTTATGCAAAAAAACTAAATATATGAATAGCTCACTGGTAATAAATTTAAAAAGCAAGAACCTATGTAATAAATTACTTTACTTATCAACTATGTAATAAAATTTGATCAACTCTCACACAAGTTGAAATAAAATCGTGTACTAGACAAAGAAAGCGAAACCATTGGGTAGTCCTTCAAATTTTATTACATCTTTTCTTTCTTTTTAAATGTATAAACAAGGTATTTCACGTAAATATGGTCTATGATAATAAATTCGCTATAACTCTTTCATTTATAAGTATAATAAAATAATTTTTACAAGAACTTGAAGAGGGACAGATATGTCATCTACTTCAAGATGGAAGAGTCCTTCTGCGATTTTTTGGCAAAATGAAAAATTTAGGTCTTATGCAAAAAAACTAAATATATGAATAGCTCACTGGTAATAAATTTATAAAGCAATTAAAAAATTACTTTACTTATCAACTATGTAATAAAATTTGGCCAACTCTCACACAAGTTGAAATAAAATCGTGTACTAGACAAAGAAAGCGAAAACATTGGGTAGTCCTTCAAATTTTATTACATCTCTTACTTTTTAAATTTATTTCTATATATTTTTACTTGTTTTTTTTTGTTACAGCAATTCGTATGGAATGATTTCTGTGAAGATTATATACCAACTGAACGTAAACATACATATTATCCATCAGTTATAACAAATGATCGTTTATATGAAATAAAAATATCTGATTTACCTGTTATACCATATTTTCCTGTTAATTCATATTATGAATGGGCAAATTTTCGTTATTATGGTTTACGTAATGCAACAGCATATATATTAGTTTATGATTTATCAAATATTGATACATTCCAATATATACGTACAATACGTGATCAAATATGTGAAAGTCGTAATATGACAAATGTACCATTATTAGTTGTTGGTAATAAAGAAGATCAAATTGTTGATGATTTAACAACAACAACAACAATAACATCATCAACAACAATAACATCATCAACAATAGCAACAACAACAACAACAACAACAGCAATAGCAACAACATCAACAACAACAGCCAATTATTATTATTATGGTTGTGGTGGCAGTGGTGGTGTTGGCGGCGGCGGCACTGGTGGCATTAGTGGTTCCAATATTAATAGTATAGGGGGTGGTGGTGGTGGTATTGGAATTGGTGGTAGTTTAGTTAGTACAAGTGGGGTTGTTGGTGGTTGTACTAGTAGTAGTTGTACAAAACCAGTATTAACAACAAGTTGTATTGAAGAGAGACGACGTGATATTGTTAATTTAGTTAAGAAACATTGGAAATGTGGTTATATAGAATGTAGTGCTAAATATAATTGGAAAGTGGTTGCTGTCTTTAAAGAATTAATTAATATGATTGATAATTTAGATGCAAGAGATCAAAGTCCAATGCTTGATAATATACAAGATGCACTCGATAGAAATAAATGTATTGTAATTTAAATCTATTTAATTAATTAATTAATTGAATTAATTAATTAATTTTTCAATTATCTTATAATATTTGAATTATAAATGACAATAATATTTAGTTGGAATAGTTAATTTTGAAATTATACTTCTATTGGCGCGTTTATTTTTAAAATTGGTTGTGAAATTTTACAAATGCGCGCACAATATGACGTAACTAACAAATGGTTACTATGGAAACGTAAAAAAGGCGGGAATTTTTGAATTTAGAATTCTATTGGCGAGAATTACAGTTACTAATACTGTACCGCAATATCCGCCATATTGGTCCTGATATTTACAGGTACATTTGAACTTTGAAACTATAAATTGGTAACATTGACAATTTGAATTTAAAATCAAGATATCTAATTAAATGACAGATTATTGAGTACAGCCAATAGTATAACAGATTATTACAAATGCCGCCATATTGGTTCAAAAATGTGCTTTCTCTCTCTTACACATTGGCCCATAGAATTGCGGTGACTGTAGGAGAAGAGGAACAGTAACGCCCTCTGACATTTCCAACGCTCACCAATTAGCGGGTTTTGTGAGAAAAAATGTTAGTGAAATTTTAACAAGTAATAAAATTTGCGCGCTCAATATAGTAACGACACCAAATTAAGCTGGAAAACAAACGGTTGTTATAGAAACGCAGCGAAAGCGAGTTTTTCAATTATTTTATTTTTTTCTAGTTTTGCGAATGTAAAACTTACAGTAAAATTACACTTTTTTAGGTTTTTGTTTAATTTTCACGCAAACACATAAAATTTTCCATTGTTTTATTTATAAAAAAAAAATTGTGTGTATTACAGGCTCTCAAGTGTTTTTGCGAGTGCGAGTTTTATAGTCCTACTCGCACTCGCAAGCAAACTTTATGCCCGTATTTATAAATCAACCTCAGACTCACAGTCATGTTTTGCTTGGACAAAGTCGGCTCCAGTCTCAAGCACATCGGGAATTCTCGGCGAAAGTTAGGATTGACCATTTTCAAGGTAGAAAATTATTTTCGTCGCTATTACGTTTTTTTTTTTAACTTGCGCGTACTCAAGCACGTCTCATAGTAGATAGAAACAACTATGGTCAAGGTCGGCTCCAACCTCAAGTATGAGTTCTGTTTTATAATTCATACTTCGGGAATTTTCAGTGAAAGTTAGGATTGAGCAAATGGAGGGTAAAGAACTCGCAAAATTATAGTTACTTTTGTCGCTATCACATTATTTATAATGCGCATGTGCAAATAGAATTTCAAACGGGCGCGTGCTCAAGCACGTCTTAAGGTAGCTAGAATATAACCTTGAGCAATGTCGGCTCTAACCTTAAATACAAGTTCTGCCTTATGATTCGTGCTTCGGGAATTTTCGGCTAAAGTTAGGATTGAGCATTTGTAGGATAGAGAATTCGGGTTTTTTTTTTATTCGTATTAAGTTTGTTTCTTAAGCGCACGCGTAAATACAATGTGAAACTTGCGAGTGCTCAAGCACGTCTTGAGATAGGTATCGTAGAACATAACTTTGGGCAAGGTCGGCTCCAACCTCAAGTACGTGTCCTGTTTTATAATTCATACTTCGCAAATTGTCAGTGATAGTTAGAATTGAGGATATGGATGGTAGCGAACTTGGGTAATTCGAGTTACAATATAGAACAAGCGAGTGCTCAAGCACGCTTGTAGGTAGCTAAAACATAACCTTTAGTCCAAACATCGGTCGGTGTTTTAGGTTGGTTTATAAAACGTAAACGGGGTAAACACAATATGAAACTTACGAGTGCTCAAGCACGCCTCAAGTTAACTATAACACAACCGTAACCAAGGTCGGATTAAATCTCAAGTATGAGTTCTGTTTTATGATTCGTATTGAGCATATGGACGATAGTGAACTAGGGAAATTCTGGTTATTTTCGCCGCTATCGCGTTTTATTTCTGACTAGCATGCGCAAATCTATTTATAACTGGCGAGTACTCAAGCACGGCTCAAGCTAACTAGAACACAACGTTAAATCCAACCACCCATCAGTGCTTAAGGTTGGTTTATAAAACACAAACGGGTCATGTACTCAAGCATTGGCATCGTCTCAAGTACGGTTTAGTAAATAATAGGGACATACAACTCATTAATAATGAGTCATTATTTACCCGCGCCAAAGAAGTATAATTTTTAACATGTATACATGAGTACAAAACACCCTTTTTTTTTGTTTTACTTCAAATAAGCTCAAGCAATAATTTTCGAACCGAAAAGCAAGAAACCACATATTACACACAAATAATAAATGAATTTTCAATAATTAAGCAAAAAAAAATTGTACTAGACAATCTTATTATTATTATTATTATTATTATTCTGGTTTTTTTTGGTCAAAAAAAAATTTAAATATACACCTACATACATACAAATTGTAATTAAGGTTGTGAAATTTTGTTAAACACTTGTGCCAAATATATAAATGAACAAAAAAAATAGTGTCGTCTTTATTTGTTTTTTTTTCTTGTTGACCTTGAATTTACAATTTTTTCTTAAAAATAAAAAACTTTAAACAAAATAAACTTTTTAAAGAGAAGCCTTTTATAGTCTTAGGGATTATAGAGTTGGTTAGTTGGTAGAGTACCGGATAGATGGCGTAGATAATATAAAACATATGGGGTTGCAGAGTCGTGTTTTTATATCTAATACATCTATATAGAAATACAAACTATTAGATCAATGCTTGATGTTTGATAATGAATTTTAATCCAATAAAAATCATAATTATAGCAACTTTAAAAAATGAGTCGGCAACCTCTCGAGCTTTATATCAATCGAGCCATCTATCCGGTATCTTGCGAACTAATAGTCATCTTTTCTAGTCACAATTTTGACCTACGATTTGGGAAAGTCTACTTTTTTAAAGTAGGGGAGTTATCGCCGTAAATCATTCACTTCATCGATTACATATAGGGTTGCAGAGTCGTGTTTTAAATCTAATATATAGACGAGCATTTAGAAATAATATAATAAAAAAATAATAATGCTTGATGTTTGATAAGGAGTTTCAATCTAATAAAATATATGATTATAGCAATTTTAAAAAAGGATTCGGCAACCTCTCGAATTTTACACCTATGGTGCCATCTATCCGATATTTTGCAAACTAATAGTCATCTTTTCTAGTCAAAATTATGACTTAATTCCCCACTGCTATAGAGTCACGACCACACTCAAAAGCCAGTTTTACACAGTCACAAAAAGTGGTCCCTTTTATATGCTCGTAATACTACATTTTTCTTTTATTTTATGGCATAGATGATATAGAACACATGGTGCTGCAGAGTCGTGTTTTATATCTAATACCTATTTATATAGAAATAATAATTATTAGATCGATATTTGATGTTTGATAATGAGTTTCAATCTAATAAAATATATGATTATAGCAATTTTAAAAAACGATTCGGCAACCTCTCGAATTTTACACCTATGGCGCCATCTATCTGATATTTTGCAAACTAATAGTCATCTTTTCTAGTCAAAATTATGACTTAATTCCCCATTGCTATAGAGTCACGACCACACTCAAAAGCCAGTTTTACACAGTCGCAAAAAGTGGTCTCTTTTATATGCTCGTAATATTACAGTTTTCTTTTAGTTTATGGCTTAGATGATATAGAACACATGGTGCTGCAGAGTCCTGTTTTATATCTAATACCTATTTATATAGAAATAATAATTATTAGATCGATATTTGATGTTTGATAATGAGTTTTAATGCAATAAAATTTATGATTATAGTAACTTTAAAAAACGATTCGGCAACCTCTCGAATTTTACACCTATGGTGCCATCTATCCGATATTTTGCAAACTAATAGTCATCTTTTCTAGTCAAAATTATGACTTAATTCCCCACTGCTATAGAGTCACGACCACACTCAAAAGCCAGTTTTACACAGTCGCAAAAAGTGGTCCCTTTTATATGCTCGTAATACTACATTTTACTTTTATTTTATGGTATAGATGATATAGAACACATGGTGCTGCAGAGTCGTGTTTTATATCTAATACATATTTATATAGAAATAATAACTATTAGATCGATAAGGAGTTTCAATCTAATAAAATATATGATTATAGCAATTTTAAAAAACGATTCGGCAACCTCTCGAATTTTACACCTATGGCGCCATCTATCTGATATTTTGCAAACTAATAGTCATCTTTTCTAGTCAAAATTATGACTTAATTCCCCATTGCTATAGAGTCACGACCACACTCAAAAGCCAGTTTTACACAGTCGCAAAAAGTGGTCTCTTTTATATGCTCGTAATATTACAGTTTTCTTTTAGTTTATGGCTTAGATGATATAGAACACATGGTGCTGCAGAGTCCTGTTTTATATCTAATACCTATTTATATAGAAATAATAATTATTAGATCGATATTTGATGTTTGATAATGAGTTTTAATGCAATAAAATTTATGATTATAGTAACTTTAAAAAACGATTCGGCAACCTCTCGAATTTTACACCTATGGTGCCATCTATCCGATATTTTGCAAACTAATAGTCATCTTTTCTAGTCAAAATTATGACTTAATTCCCCACTGCTATAGAGTCACGACCACACTCAAAAGCCAGTTTTACACAGTCGCAAAAAGTGGTCCCTTTTATATGCTCGTAATACTACATTTTACTTTTATTTTATGGTATAGATGATATAGAACACATGGTGCTGCAGAGTCGTGTTTTATATCTAATACCTATTTATATAGAAATAATAATTATTAGATCGATAAGGAGTTTCAATCTAATAAAATATATGATTATAGCAATTTTAAAAAACGATTCGGCAACCTCTCGAATTTTACACCTATGGCGCCATCTATCTGATATTTTGCAAACTAATAGTCATCTTTTCTAGTCAAAATTATGACTTAATTCGCCACGCAAAAATTCTGATCTACTGCTATAGAGTCACGACCATAATCATAAGCCAGTTTTACACAGTCGCAAAAAGTGGTCCCTTTTATAAGCTCGTAATGTTACATTTTACTTTTATTTTATGGCATAGATGATATAGAACACATGGTGCTGCAGAGTCGTGTTTTATATCTAATACCTATTTATATAGAAATAATAATTATTAGATCGATATTTGATGTTTGATAATGAGTTTTAATGCAATAAAATTTATGATTATAGTAACTTTAAAAAACGATTCGGCAACCTCTCGAATTTTACACCTATGGTGCCATCTATCCGATATTTTGCAAACTAATAGTCATCTTTTCTAGTCAAAATTATGACTTAATTCGCCACGCAAAAATTCTGATCTACTGCTATAGAGTCACGACCATAATCATAAGCCAGTTTTACACAGTCGCAAAAAGTGATCCCTTTTATATGCTCGTAATGTTACATTTTTCTTTTATTTTATGGCATAGATGATATAGAACACATGGTGCTGCAGAGTCGTGTTTTATATCTAATACCTATTTATATAGGAATAATAACTATTAGATCGATATTTGATGTTTGATAATGAGTTTTAATGCAATAAAATTTATGATTATAGCAACTTTAAAAAAACGATTCGGCAACCTCTCGAATTTTACACCTATGGCGCCATCTATCTGATATTTTGCAAACTAATAGTCATCTTTTCTAGTCAAAATTATGACTTAATTCGCCACGCAAAAATTCTGATCTACTGCTATAGAGTCACGACCATAATCATAAGCCAGTTTTACACAGTCGCAAAAAGTGGTCTCTTTTATATGCTCGTAATATTACATTTTTCTTTTATTTTACTTTCAGTTGTCTATAATGAAATTTTATTAAAACGTTATATTCTCCCTTATTTAATAGGGTAAAAGTCATTATTATTTTATTGATCGTTTCTTCACTTGATTTCATTTCAAATTAACTTCTCTTGTTTTAATTGAATTTAAAAGTTATCTACACCCCTCGCCCTTTTACCATTCCATCCCTCATCAACCCCTTTTTGCTTACTCTCTGTTAAATACATGAGAACATCATCAATTTCTCGCTAAGTAGCGCAACCACCAAAATTAACCACTAGTTAATAATAATTTACGTTAGATTATCTGGAGATAGGGTACAAAAGTTTATTATCATCATCATCATCATCCCCTTCCGGGGTAAATTAAACGGTCATTAATTGATCAATTTTCAGTCTTAAATCTTGAAAAAGTAAAAGATTTATTATTAAATTATAAATTTTCAACGAATTCTGCGACTGACTCGTGCAGAAGATACAAATTTTGATAAGGCTCAAGGACAAAAGGTAATGTTTGATACACGTTATCTCGCTTGTTTTTTAAGATGTAGAAATGCACGATAGCTCTTTAGAAAGAGCATTTTAAGGTGCAGGCGAAGGACTATTTTGGTTTTGGAAAATTTGACAAGATTCTGAATTACAGACGATAATCTAGGAGTATATTTTTTCTTCGTTGTGCTTAAGTTTCCTCCCATATCTCAGCGTATTTTTATTATCATCAAGTAAAAAAATTATTATTTCATATCTTCAAGAAATTTTCCGATCGAGTTATTAGTTTTCCAGAAAATTAATAAAAACGTCAAAAATCTTACTCCAAGATTTTCTGTATAATTTTGAAGATAAAGATCTGCACGATTAAAAATCATCTACAAATTAAAGAAGTTACTAAAATGTTTCCGTTTTTCTCCATTTTCCAGAAAACTAACAATCCGATCGGAAAATTTCTTAAAGATTTGGAAAGCTCTTGCGATTTTTGATGTACAGTTAGATTTTTATTCAAAACTAATCAAAATAGGCTGAGTTATGGGAAAAAATGTATAAAAAAAACATGCTCCTAGATTATGGTCTGTAATGCAAAATTTCCTCAACATTTTCAAAAACCAAATACCTCTTGTCCTGCTCTTTGAGATGCTCTTCCTAAAGAGCTATTGTGCAATTTTACATCTTAAAAAACAAGCAAGATATCATGTATGAAACGTTCCTCTTTACAGCCGTCAATCAATTTATTGAATTGTGCAAGTAAAAGTGACTAAAATGTTTCCGTTTTTCTCTATTTTGCGGAAAGCCAACAATTTAATCAAAAAATTCTTTAAAGATCTGAAAAACTCTTGCAATCTTTTATGTATATGTAGTCAAATTTTTATTCGATACTTATCAAGGTAGGCTGAGTTATGAGGGAAAATGTATAAAAAAACATGCTCCTAGATTATGGTCTGTAATTCAAAAATTGCTCAAAATTTTCAAAAACAAAAAATGTCTTCTCCTGCTCTTTGAAATGCTCTTCCTAACAGCTATCGTGCATTTCTACATCTTAAAAAACAAGCAAGATATCCTCTTTTCATCCGTTGGTTCATTTTTGGAATTGTGCAAGTAAAATGTTTCCGTTTTTCTGAATTTTCCGGGAAAGTTAACAATCCAATCGAAAAATTCCTCAAAGATTTGAAGAGCCCTTGCAATTTTTTATGTATAGTTAAATTTTTATTAAAAACTGATCAAGGTAGGCTGAGTTATAGGGAAAAATGTATAAAAAAACATGCTCCAAGATTATCGTCTGTAATTCAAAATTTCCTCAAAATTTTCAAAAACAAAAAACGTCTTCTCCTGCTCTTTGAAATGCTCTTCCTAAAGAGCTATCGTGCATTTCTACATCTTAAAAAACAAGCAAGATATCCTCTTTTCATCCGTTGGTTCATTTTTGGAATTGTGCAAGTAAAATGTTTCCGTTTTTCTGAATTTTCCGGGAAAGTTAACAATCCAATCGAAAAATTCCTCAAAGATTTGAAGAGCCCTTGCAATTTTTTATGTATAGTTAAATTTTTATTCAAAATTGATCAAGGTAGGCTGAGTTATAGGGAAAAATGTATAAAAAAACATGCTCCAAGATTATCGTCTGTAATTCAAATTTTCCTCAAAATTTTCAAAAACAAAAAACGTCTTCTCCTGCTCTTTGAAATGCTCTTCCTAAAGAGCTATCGTGCATTTCTACATCTTAAAAAACAAGCAAGATATCCTCTTTTCATCCGTTGATTCATTTTTGGAATCGTGCAAGTAAAATGTTTCCGTTTTTCTGAATTTTCCGCGAAAGTTAACAATCCAATCGAAAAATTCCTCAAAGATTTGAAGAGCCCTTGCAATTTTTTATGTATAGTTAAATTTTTATTCAAAATTGATCAAGGTAGGCTGAGTTATAGGGAAAAATGTATAAAAAAACATGCTCCAAGATTATCGTCTATAATTCAAAATTTCCTCAAAATTTTCAAAAACAAAAAACGTCTTCTCCTGCTCTTTGAAATGCTCTTCCTAAAGAGCTATCGAGCATTTCTACATCTTAAAACACAAGCCAAATATCATGCTTCAAACATTCTTAATTTTCACAAAAAATTGTAGCCCTGTACTAAATGAAGACAAAATATACTATAACTAGGATGAAATTGTCTGTTTAAAACCTTATTTGAGTCAACATTATGAAAATATTAAGCAACAACTGTACTCAATTTGTAATGGAGAATTAAAAACAAATATAATTTATTCATAATTAAAATTTATTTATACAGTAACTAGATAATTAGAGAGTTTTCACCCATCACCGTTACGTTATAAACACTAAACACTATAACCAATGAAAACCTGTCAATATAAACCATGTGACTTTACGCATGCGTGAATCAATTTATTTAAAATGGCCGATACCGATCAGCTGATCGTACGTTAAATTATAATCGATACCGATATAGCTTAACGTATCGGTGATGGACGAAAATTTTATTAAGTTTCAACAATATTTATTGAATTAATTATTAATAATAAATTATATTATAAATATAGCGTTTATCTATATTTTCCCCCTTATCAATATTTAAACAATCATTTCAATAAATTATTCAAAAATACAAATTATTATGATTAGAATCAAATTCATATCTAAATCATTAATCACCACCCAATTAATCAGGTATGTATTGTAAATAAGGTTAGGTCAAAAAGAATTATTTTGTATCAAGACAAAAAAACTATTGACCTATAACCTTAAATCTTACAAAAATAAGACACATTTGAATGCTGCTGATTATTTTACTAAATAGTGCTAATTAAGTAATTGTTCTTATAGTATTTAGCTTAGATTTTTTGTCACTAAATATGGCATCCCCACCGTAAAGTAGTGGGGATGTACTTTGGCATCCCCACCATAAAATAGTGGGGATACAGTATAATAGCTGTCTTTATATGAACAAAATGTCTAAACTATGTTGGTATAATTTAAGAGTGCTAAATAAATATTTTTGTTATCTCTTATCACACATGTAAGGAACACTTACCGAAGTTCTCTAATAGAATCTCAATTAACCAACAATAATAATAATAATTTATAATAATAATAATAATAATAATAATATACTTATTTGAGTTGTACTAAGACCATAAAGTATGTAACAACAGCACCTAAGACTGATGCAAATAAATCTAATGATATTGTAAAGAATTTAGCACCAGAAATTGACATTGATTTTTGACATTGTTGACATACGATTTGTACAAATGTTTTAGCCTCCTCTGATCCATCATACCAATGACAACTATATGCAGCTTCCATTACTGATGAACTTTCTTCAATTAAACGATTACCAAAGATACAAAAATGAAATACTTGTGCTAAAGCATAGATTAGATAACCTAATACTGTTGCAGCATACTTATCAACACCTGTTATCTGGAAATTTAATTATGTATTTTTAAGTTAAGTTTACTTAAAGTGACATTTTTTTTTTATATTACTTTAGTAGCTTGATAAGCCAATAGGGTTAGCATTATAGTTGATGTTAGCATGTGTAATAATAGTGCTACACCATAAGCATCACCAATTGCTGTAACTAACCTATAATTTTTAAGAAATCGATAAATCTATTATTAATTAAAGATAAAATAGATAGGTGGAGTTTGTTGCATATGTTTCTATTCCCACCTTATTCGATTCATATAATTAGCTTATTTAATAAATAATATTTTTTTTTTTTTGTTTAGAAATCAATAAGTACCAACCTGACGACATGTTTATGACGTTCTACCCAATATTTGATAGCTGAACGGACCATTAATTCTTGTTTTTTTGTTAAACCATTTGGGCCAAGTCCAGTACTACCAGTGAAACTTTGTAAAGCACCACTACGGAAATGACCACCGAGTTCTTGGCGTGTTGAATAGATACCTTTAAGATCATCTTCATTCTTATTGTTGTAGTCTTAAACAAATTGAAGAACTTTTTAGTACTATAGAATTGAAGATTTGGACATTGATAAGAGTGGTGAGGAGAAGAAGAAGGAAAGAACAAACGAAAGAAAGAAAGAAAAAAAGAAAAATAATAATAAAGACAGACAGAAATACAGAAAGAAAGAAGAAGAGGAAGAAGAAAAGAAAGAAGAAAGGAAAGAAAAAGGGAAGAACGAAAGAAAGAAAGAAAGAAAGACAGAAGACAGAAGGATGGAACGTTAGAAGAACAAAAAACCAGAGAGATAGAAGAAAAGAAACAAATGAAGAAAGAAAGACAGACAAACAGAAATACAGAAAGAAGAAAAAAAGAAAGGAAAAGGAAAGAAAGAAAGAAACAATGAATGAAAGACAGGAAGACAAAAATAATAAAGGAAAGAAAGCATGAGAAATAGGCAGAAAGACGGATAGAAGGAACGAAAGCAACAAAGAAAGAAAGATAGAAAGAAAGAAAGAAAGAAGGGAAGGAAGGAAGAAAGAAAGAAAGAAAGAAGGGAAGGAAGGAAGAAAGAAAGAAAGAAAGAAAAAAAGAAAGAAAGAAAGGAAGAAAGAAAGAAAAAATAAGAAGAAGAAGAGACGAAAGAAACAAAGAATAAGAGGAATAAGAAACGAAAGAAGAAAGGATGAAAGTCAGAGAGAAAGAATGAAAGAAAGAATAATAATAATAAAGACAGACAGAAATACAGAAAGAAAGAAGAAGAGGAAGAAGAAAAGAAAGAAGAAAGGAAAGAAAAAGGGAAGAAAAAGGGAAGAAAGAAAGAAAGAAAGAAAGAAAGAAAGAAAGACAGAAAGACAGAAAGACAGAAAGACAGAAAGACAGAAAGACAGAAGACAGAAGACAGAAGGATGGAACATTAGAAGAACAAAAAACCAGAGAGATAGAAGAAAAGAAACAAATGAAGAAAGAAAGACAGACAAACAGAAATACAGAAATAAGAAAAAAAGAATGGAAAAGGAAAGAAAGAAACAATGAATGAAAGACAGGAAGACAGAAAGAATAAAGGAAAGAAAGCATGAGAAATAGGCAGAAAGACGGATAGAAGGAACGAAAGAAACAAAGAAAGAAAGAAAGGAAGGAAGGAAGGAAGGAAGAAAGAAAGAAAGAAAGAAAGAAAGAAAGAAAGAAAGAAAGAAAGAAAGAACGAAAGAAAGAAAGAAAGAAAGAAAGAAAGAAAAAATAAAAGGAAAAAGAGACGAAAGAGACAAAGAATAAGAGGAAGAAGAAACGAAAGAAGAAAGGATGAAAGTCAGAGAGAAAGAATGAAAGAAAGAAAAATAATAATAAAGACAGGCAGAAATACAGAAAGAAAGAAGAAGAGGAAGAAGAAAAGAAAGAAGAAAGGAAAGAAAAAGGGAAGAAGGAAAGAAAGAAACAAAGAAAAAAAGAGAGACAAAGAGACAGAAGACAGAAGGATAGAACGTTAGAAGAACAAAAAGACAGAGAGATAGAAAAAAGAAACAAAGGAAGAAAGAAAGACAGACAAACAGAAATACAGAAAAAAGAAAAAAAGAAAGGAAAGGGAAAGAAAGGAAGAAAGAAACAATGAATGAAAGACAGGAAGACAGAAAGAATAAAGGAAAGAAGACATGTAAAATAGGCAGAAAGACAAATAGAAGGAACTAAAAAAAGAAAGGAAAAAGAAAGAAAGGAAGAAATAAAGAAAGAAGAAGAGGAAGAAGAAAAGAAAAAAGAAAGGAAAGAAGAAAAGAAAGAAGAAAGGAAAGAAAAAAGGAAGAAAGAAAGTAAGAAAGAGGAAAAGGAAGAAAGAAAGTAAGAAAGAGAAAAAGAAACAAAGGAAGAAAGAAAGACAGACAAACAGAAATACAGAAAGTAGAAAAAAGAAAGGAAAAAGAAAGAAAGAAAGAAAGAAAGAAAGAAAGAAAGAAAGAAAGAAAGAAAGAAGGAACAAAGGAGAATTTGGATTCGCATCAGTATTGCACTTAGGTACTCCCACTAACTCTCTATAGTACTCACTTACTACTACTTACTCACTGTGGTACTATTCAAAATTTGGTTGAAGATCACGATAGTACTTATAATAGTAGTTATACTCACTAGTACTTATGCGCAATGGTGCTTATTACTGCTTTAGTACTTACCGTTTTCGATCAGATTATCAGTGGAGGTGGCACTAGGTGCTCGGAATAGATCGGCACTCTTCGGTACATATGTATCTAATGATGCTGATAGTTCCATTAATGGTCTCATTATCTCTTTTAAATGTTGTAATTGTTCACATGCAAATATTAACCATGAACAAAATAGACTATCCATTAAATTAGCATGTAACATTGAAAATAAAACATAATAAACTTGAAATAGTACTGTTGCCCAATGTGTAAAACCATTAAATGTATCCCATGGATACCATGCACGTACTAATAATCTTGGTAATTCTTCAGTAATTGTCATATTTGGATTCTCTGGATCTTTAATTGTATGATTACTATCACCAACAAATGTTATAGTAGTCCATGCTATAAAACACACATTATTGTGAGGAGTACAAATTTGATTGGTCAAAGAATTTTGAGGTTATGTTGAAAAAACAACGATATCTCGTGAACAAATCAACGGATTTTGACGGGCGTTGTAACATTCGACGCAGTTTTTAAAGCTCTAAAATTATTGTGAGGAGTATAAATTTGATTGGTCAAGTAATTTTGAGGTTATATTGAAAAAACATCATTTTCGATACTTTTCGACAACGATAACTCGTGAACGAATCAACCGATTTTGATCGTTCAAACGGTATTCGACGTCATTACTTATGATTAAGAGCTGATTAGATTATGGAATCGATCGGTACAGCAGCTCAATAGTTATTTTGAAAAAACATGATTTTAACAAAATAATTTTTTTGCTTTTCTTGGAATATCTCAAAATCTATCGGACCGAATCGGTTCAAATTCACACGAAATCTAAGTTGAGTGGAACTCTATCGAATGCCGTAAAGAGCGTTTCAATCCGTCAATCCGTTCAAAAGTTATGAGCTATGTAATTCTTACCTATAGCACAAAAGAATGTAAAACCCGTCACCATGTAGAATAAGCGGCGCATCTTTTTTAATGATAATGCATGATAACGATTATTTGATTCAGCAAATAACGGATGACTATTAGCTTGATTCCACATACCTAACGTTCTAAAATCAAATTTAAAACAAATTTAAGTCTCATTATCGACTATTTTAGTTACAAAGCTCATAATGTCGTTCATTATGGTACTACAAGTTGTGAAGTTTATCAGATGACCATAATGATTCATTATGATCTGTGTAACATACGAAATTTTATGTACTAGCGTAAAAAATGAAGACTAATTTTGTTTTAAGGTTGACTTTTTTAAAATTAGAAATGTCATTATGAAACTCACAATCAGTACCATAAAGTAAATATTACGGACCTCAGATCTATAAAAAGTATTTTTATAATCCTCAGTTACTTTATATCTACGACTTATGCCAATCAGAAAATAATATTTGAATCATTGTTTCTGTGTAATATAAAAAACCATGGTAACGACAAAAATAAATAAAACGATAGTTTTTAACAAATAGGCCTAAAGTGGGAGTTTTTTATGCAATTTTAAATCATAGTTGCTGTGTAATGTAAGATTGCCATGGCAACGACAAAAATAAATAAAATGACATTTTATTTTTTTGACATTTCAAAGAAATACTTAGTTATGAGAAAATTCATAGTATTCACAATGGAAAATAACCAAGAAGATGATTTTAGTAGTAGATAAAAATTTCTGCTAAATATAGTAACGGCAAAAAAACAAATGACAGTTTTAACAGACAGTTGGAAAAAGTGCCCGTTTTTTGTGCGATTTAAGAATTGAAAATGATGAAGAAAATAAATATTCTTGTTCATCACCTTACACTTAGAAATAAATCGTAGATAAAATATAGTATACAACTCGCTATAATGTGTGCTATTATTACCTCTAATGATTACAACTTTCATTCTCGGTAATAATAGCACTCATTATAGCGAGTTGTATAATATACTAAATGACACGCTAGCACATAAAATATATATGTATTTAATATACATATAAAAAAAATTGTATACTAACCGATAGAATAACTTTGAACGTAATGCAAAATATAAATATTTCGTTAAACAATGTGTAAAAAACAATACGGTAATTGTGTTCGCTGCTAAATCATTGACATCATCACGTTGTTTTATCAAATTCATAAAATTACAGCTGAAAGAACAAAAAAAATTAGATTCATTATTTTAAAGACAGTCGGTATATTCTTAACAGTGTTAAAAAGAGACGCAATTATTAGCACGTGCGTGGAAGAGGAAGAAAGATGTAGATAAACTGTCGAAATAGATCGACCAAAAATTCGGTTTCGGTTAGTTTCGGTCAAAAAATCCAGTTTCGGCTATAGTTTCGGTTTCGGCCAAAAATCAACCGAAATTTTAGCCGCACCGAAAGTGAATGTTCGTGAATTGTCGCACTTCGTTCGGATGAATTCGTGCCGGCGCTATTGTGCTGGTTTCTGTCTCGGCCGAAACTGAGATCGAGACCGAAGATTTGGTTTCGTTTTCGATTTCGGCTGTAATCGGACATTAAATTAAAGTGGTTTTTAAGGCTGGGTTACACGAGTAGGAACCCTATAGTATAAAGGATGTACCATGCAGTCGTAGCTTGGTTCATACTTTATTACATTTGACATGTGTGTTTTTCAAATGTGTGAATCAAGCTACGACGCTACGTATAACACAAGGCATGGCCAACTGCAAGGTGAATTATTATGGTACACCCGATATAAATCAGTCTGTATATATTTTCAAAAAAATTTGCAACTTCTTTCATCATCATTATTATTATTATTAGTACTTTTTTAAGGAAAATGAAATAAATAAAGTGAACTTTGTTATTTTAACAAATGACAGTTGAAAATCTCTCTTACACGCTGTTTTTTTTTGGAATAAATGACGCTTTCAATACTTTGTTGGCAATAAAATTTATCGAAAAGTAATAAAATTGGATCCTCCATTTTAAAGACACTCTGTATATTTTTAAAAGTGTTGAAAAGAGACACAATTATAGAAATGTGCATGGAAAAGAGAAACAGATAGAGGTAAACTATGGAAATGGAATAAATCTGTTAAGGCTGGGTCACACTAATCGAAAGACTACCGTATATAAGTCAAGCTGTATAGTTTTAATAATGACAGTTGAATCTCTCTTATACGCTACTTTCTTAGAATAAATTTTATTTTCAAAACATAGTGGGCAATAAAATTTATTGAAAAACAAACGAATTCGATTCGATATTGTAAAGACAGTCGGTATATTCTTCATAGTGTTAAAAAGAGATGTAATTATTGAAATGAGCGTGAAAGAGAGAGATAGATGGAGATCAACTATGGATATAGAGTGAATTTATTAAGGCTGGGTCACACTTGTCAAAGCACTACTGTTTTAAATCAGCCTGTATATTTTCAATATTTTTTTTTTTTCAGGAAAATGGAGTAGAGTAAATTCTGCTTAAGTAAGCTCTTAAGTATCTCTCTTACACTCTATTTTTTTGGAATAAATGACACTTTCTATACGTTGTCGGCAATAAAATTTATCGAAAAGTAATAAAATTGGATTCTACAATTTAAAGACACTCTGTATATTTTTAAAAGTGTTGAAAAGAGACACAATTATAGGAATGTGCATGGGAAAGAGAAACAGATAGAGGTAAACTATGGAAATGGAATAAATCTGTTAAGGCTGGGTCACACTAAACGAAAGACTACCTTGTATATAAGTCAGACTGTATATTTTTAATAATCTTGTAGTTTTTTCCTTATCATTCTTTATGCTGCTTAAATAATTCCAACTGTAGTAATATGATAAAATACAGTTGTATCTGTCTTATACGCTTTTTTTGTTATAAATAATATTTTCAACAGTTAAGATGGTCGCCAACCTACGATTAGTATGTTTCTCAAACGTTAGATGGCGCGTATGGCGGAATTTTTAAAATACAACCTTAAAAATGTGTATTTCAGAGAAAAAATTATGTACTATACACTTGATTTCAAGCATACAAAAAATGCACTTCGTCTTTTCTAATTTTTTTTTTGTGAAAACTATAAGTTCAAAATGAAACATGTGATAAGAAAAATTAAGCCGAATCTGATATAAGGTTTTGGAGATATTGGGGAAAAATAATATTTCTTGATGTTTTTTCACATTTTTTCAAAAACTACATGTAAAATTTTCTTAAAATTTGGTATAAATAAACTTTAGACTATTATTAAGCTCTGATAATTTTTTGAAAATTTTTGAACTTACAGTTTCTATTTTTCATCCAGTAGCGTTCAACCTTAACCGATTACAATGCTTTTTTTGATTTTTTTTTGAATTATAGACTTCGTTAAGGTAGAGTCACACTGGATATTCGAACAGCTACCGACTCTTCTTATATTTAGGATTATTATAAAAAAATTATGTAATAAAAAAAAAACTTACACATATTGAAATAGCAGACAAACCAAATGCAAACAACAATAACCTAAACGTAACGTATGCACTGCACCCGAATTATCAGCATGATAATTCAACATAAAATGCCCGGATGCTTGTATCAATCGGATATTGGGCATAAGATCGGCCACTAGGCCGGCAACTTTAAATTTCATCATCTAAATTTTGACAAAAAAAAAATTATAAAAATTATTAAAAAAAAAATGTATAAATCCTACATAAAAATTTCCAAAAATTACCTTGATTTAGATTAATTAATTAATTCTATCAACTCAAAAAATCATTGGTGTCTTTTTTTTGGTTTTTCTTTTGTTACAAATTAACCACTTCTCACCACTAACAATTGTTAACAATAATTGAATGAAATCAAATCTTGAGTTGTAACAAATGCTACATTCGATTTTATGAAATCGTGGACCAATCAGATTCAATCTAATATTCTCATTGGTTGGAATACAATCAATCACGTGACTTAATCTAACTATCTTTTGGTGTTTTTTTTTTGAGAAAGAGATAGAAATATTAGTACTATAGATAATGATAGATTTGTCGTATATTGTTCTAATATTGAATTTATTTATTATTCTACTTTTAATGAACATTTAGTAAGATGTTCTTATTGATTTATTATATACACTATATATATGTATAATAATCGAAAGTGAGATAGAGATACATAGAATGTATATAAAATCATCAAATAATTACACCTAAAGTTAAAGTTAGATAAAGATAGATGTATGCGGTATTTTTTAATAATTCAATGTTCGGTCGCTTGTTACGCCATTGATAAGTGAGGTTAGACTTTCAAAAAAAATACAACAAATTTAGAAATTCGCTTTTTTTGTAATGAAAGATTTGATACATCGTCCATTATAGCTCGATTTTATTACAAATAATCAATAATAACAATAATAATAATGACAATAATAATAATAATGATAATAATAATAATATCGATCGATAAGTTTAAACCACATCAGTGTATCATCAAAGTACTTTGGCTATAATTATTGGAAATAAGTTTTGTCTGTAATAATTATAGTTAATCGACCAAAAAAAAAAAAAGTAAAAGTGAATTAACAAATGAACACGTAGCTTAAGATTTCAACATTTTTTTTTTTGCTTAACCACTAAATTGATTTTCACCAAAATTTCCAAAATTCTTGAAATTTTTGAGAAATGAAAGAGACAAAAAAATGAGAGAGGGAGAGAGAGAGAAGGGAAAATGGTGGAAGATGAGAAGGGGAGCTGTCAATTCAAATGACCTTTGTGACGTCACTACACCTGTCCTACGTTGTAGCTAAATGTCATCTAGTATGCTAAATGCTTTTCTGTCTCACAGTTGGCCATGGTTTTAGCTACGTAGAACCATAGTTTGGTTCATGCTTTACTATATTTGACGTTTTTCAAGTAACTGAACCAAGCTACGACGTTACATAATAAAAAAATCACGGTCT
The DNA here is from genome assembly GCA_039776855.1 of Mylabris sibirica. Lineage (NCBI taxonomy): Eukaryota > Metazoa > Arthropoda > Insecta > Coleoptera > Meloidae > Mylabris > Mylabris sibirica. The sequence goes on along the minus strand of CM077840.1, from coordinate 9,922,494 downwards.
ACTTTGAGACGAATTCGTAGACTAAGATTTCGACATTTTTTCACTTAACCACTAAATTGATTTTCACCAAAATTTTCAAAATTCTTGAAATTTTTGAGAAATCAAAAAGACAAAAAAAAAACGAGAAAGAGAGAAATAGAGATAGTGGAAGATGTGATGAGAAGAGGAGATGTCAATTCAAAAGAGCTTTGTGGCGTCACTACACCTGTCCTACGTAGTAGCTAAATGTCATCTAGTGTGCCAAATGCTTTTCTGTCTCACAGTTGGCCATGGTTTTAGCTACGTAGAGCCGTAGCTTGGTTCATGCTTTTTTAAATTGGACGTTTTTCAAGTAAACTAATATCAAGCTATGACGTTACATAATAAAAAAAATCAGAGCCAACCTTGAGGCAAATTCGTAATTTGTGAGAAAATGATAGAAGCAAAAAAAAATAGAGAGCTGTCAATTCAAAAGACCTTTGTGACGTCACTATACCTGTCCTATGTCGTAGCTAAATGTAATCTAGTGTGCCAAATGGTTTTCTGTCTCACAGTTGGCCATGGTTTTAGCTACGTAGGGCTGTAGCTTGGTTCATACTTTACTAAATTTGATGTTTTTCAAATAACTGAACTTAGCTACGACGTTACATAATGAAAATCACGGCCTACTTCGAAACGGAGTCGTAGCCTAAGATTTCAACATTTTTTTGCTTAATCGCTAAATTGATTTTTACCAAAATTTCCAAAAATTGATGATAAAATACACAAATTCATCTTACAAAGCTTGAAATTTGTGTGAAAATGATAGAAGCAAAAAAAATAGAGTGAGAGTGGAAGGGAGAGATGATAAGGTAATAAGAGCTGTCAATTCAAAAGAGCTTTGTGACGTCACTACACCTGTTCTACGTCGTAGCTAAATGTCATCTAGTGTGCCAAATGCTTTTCTGTCTCACAGTTGGCCATGGTTTTAGCTACGTAGAGCCGTAGCTTGGTTCATGCTTTTTTAAATTGGACGTTTTTCAAGTATACTAATATCAAGCTATGACGTTACATAATAAAAAAAATCAGAGCCAACCTTGAGGCAAATTCGTAATTTGTGAGAAAATGATAGACGCAAAAAAAATTGTAGAGTTGTCAATTAAAAAAACATTTCTGACGTCATTACACCTGTCCTATGTTGTAGCCAAATCTCATATCTAATGCGTCCAATACTATTTTGCCTCGCAGTTGGCTATGGTTTTAGCTACGTAAGGCCGTAGCTTGGTTCATATTCTACTAAATTTGACATTTTTTAAGTAGCTGAACCAAGTTACGATGCTACATAAAAAAAAATCGCAGCCAACTTTGAGGCGAACACGTAACCTAAGATTTCAAACATATTTTACTTAACTGATAAATTGATCTTAACTAAAATTTTGAAAATTTATGTCAAAATAAACAAATTCAATTTATTAATCTTGAAATTTCTGATTTGTGTGAAAATGATAGAAACAAAAAAATAAAGAGAAAGAGAGAGAAGGAGATGATAAGATGATAACAGCTGTCAATTTAAAAGACATTTCTGACGTCACTACACCTGTTTTCTACACTGTAGCTAAATCTCATCTAGTATGGCCACTGCATTTAGCCTCGCAGTTGGCTATGATTTAGATACGTAGGACTGTAGCTTGGTTCATATTTTACTAAATTTGACGTTTTTCATGTATCTGAACCAAGTTACGATGCTAAGTACATAAAAAAAATCACAGCCAACTTTGAGGCGAACATGTAGACTTTTAACAGTTTTTGCTTAACCGATAAATTGATTTTCACCATAATTTCCAAAATTTTATCTTAAAATTTTTGGGAAATGAAAGAGGGAAAGAAATAAGAAAGAGATGTGATAAGAGGGGAACTGCCAATTCAAAAGATATTTGTGACTTGTGACGTCACTACACCTATCCTACGCTATAGTTGAAAGTTATCTAGTGTCTAATGCTTTTTTTGCCTCGCAGTTGGCTTTGGTTTTAGTTACGTAGGGTCGTAGCTTAATTTATGCTTTACTAAATTTGACATTTCTCAAGTAGTTGAACCAATCTAAGACGTTACGTAACCAAAATAAGGTACTATTTGGTGGGATATCCGGTGAAATGAATTATATAAGAATTAAAATTGTTGGTACATATATAGGATTATTATGAAACAATCAAATTGTTCGGTTAGTAGTGAGTAATTAGCCTTAATATTTTTATAATTCTTATTAGTCAACATTTTTCAATCATAGTAGGCTAAATATTTCTTTTTTATTAAACAAAACAAAAATAAAGAATTAAATTATTATTATTATTATTATTATTATTATTATTATTATTAATAATAATAAATCTAGGAAATCCTTGACAATATATAATAAATAATACGCAATCATCAAAAAAACAATAACACAAATTTAATTAAACTAATTAATTAATTATAACTACTCCAAATTAATGCTAACAACAATAATTAGATTTTTTTTTAATTTTTTGGGGAAAAAAAAATGTTAAACACAGCAAGGGGTAGAAAGTTTGTTGTTTTGTTGTGGTACATTGCTTTTAATTTAATTCAATTTAATTACCAATTTGAAAGTTTTTTGAACTATTTCGAAATTTTTTATAAATAATTAATAGGGATGAAAATAAGTAGAAAAAATAAATAAATAAAAAGAAAACAATTGAAATTCTTATTAAATCATAAAATTAGGTAATCAATTAAAGCGAAACTTTTTTTCCAAATATCATTAAAAAAAAATTTCGTAATAATAATGTGCCCCCCATACCTCTCACCTTTCATGCCGAAAAAGTAAATCAAACAGATTAAAAAGTTTCTGTTAAAAGTTTTTTTTTAGTCTTCAACAGATTTTTGTTTAAAACTGTTTCAACTGTTCTCAAGACTTCAAGTTACATACTTCAATTTTTTTTCTTAACGCATTTTTTGTATCAGCTTTGAATGTCACTTTAAAGCTGCAAAAATATGAAGTTTGTCTAAAATATTCTACTTAAACTAATGAAGAGCACTCTTCAAAATCTTTAAGCGCCGAAAATACGAAGCTACAGTTTCTGTGAAGCTTCTTTTAGACTTTCATTGATCTTGTTTGGTGATCGTTTAAAGATAATAAGACTTCAAAGTAGTTAATTTTTTTTGTCAGTATGTAAACTTTGCCAATATCAGCTTTGGATGTCACTTTGAAGTCGTAAAAATATGAAATTTGCCCAAAAACTTTTACCTAAACTATTGCAGAACGTTTGCCAATAAGCTTCAACGCCAAAGAATAAGTAAAGCAAATAGATTAAAAGTTTCTGGAAGGTTTCCTTTAGGCTTTCCAAAAAGCAAATTTTGCTAATATGAGCCTTTAATGTCACTTTGAAGCTGCAAAAATATGAAGTTTGTCTAAAAAATTCAACTTAAACTAATGAAGAGCGTGCGCCAAAATTTCCCAGCGCCGAAAATACGAAGCTACAGATTGAAAGTTTCCGTACAGCTTCTTTTAGACATTCTTTGATCTTGTTTGGAAATTGTTTGAAGATAATAAGACTTCAAAGTAGTACAATTTCCTTTCCGAAAAGCAAGTTTTGCTAATATTTGCTTTAGGTGTCTTTCCAAAGCTGTAAGATTATGAAATTTATCTAAAAATTTCTACCTAAACTATTAAAGGAGGTTCGTCAAAAAGGCCCATTGCCGAAAAAGTAGAACATTCAGGTTAAAAGTTTCTGTAAAGTTGTTTCTTAGAAATTTCCAGATTTTGTTTGGAAATTGTTTAAAAATAACAAGATTTCAAAGTAGTTCAATTTTCTTGTCAAAAAAACAAATTTTGCAAATATCAGCTTTGGAAGTCATTTTAAAGCTGCAAGAAAATGAAGCTAACTCTATCTAAACTATCGAAGAACGTTCACCAAAACACCTTAATGCCAAAAAAGTGAAGCAAGGAAATTAAAAGTTACTGCAAAGTTTTCGTAAGGCTTCAAACCAGCTTAATTTTTTTTAAGAAACAAATTTTGCTAAAATCAGCTTCAAATATTGTCTCTTCAAAGCTGTAAAAAGATAAAGTTTGACCACCAAAAAAAAAACACTACCAAAACGCCCTAACCGTTTTTGCAGCGTTTTCAAGGCGTATTTTCGCAGTATACAGTCTTGATGGAGATTTCTGTAGAAAATTTGAATCTCCCTACCCTGAGTGAACTGGGTCAAAAAACTTTTCAAGCCAATTTAATTCAAGCCAAACTTTGGACGTAAGTCTTGGGTTATAGTCAAAGTTTAAGGGCTGTTTCTTCTTAAATTATCAATTCGTATAGAACATTATTATTAAGGCACGTTCCTCTTCAGCTACTTAAGCGTCACTTAGTAAAATTTTGCCTTATAGACGCACATATTTGGGTAGGATTCCGCCTAAGTGCAGGTCTCACCTAAATGTCCGTAAATTCACTCTTAGGTCAGGTCGATATAAGTCAAGGGTTTACTAAGGCGGGATTAAGAAGGGCTTAAGTAGGAAGAGGAAGAATATTTGGACATTTTGCCAATTCCACCATCGAATCGTGAATTTGGCCGAACTTTGGATTTAAATCTTGGGTTATAGTCAAAGGCTCTGTCTTCTTAATTTATCAGTTCGTATAGAACATTATTATCAAGACTCGCTTCTTCTTCATCTACTTAAGCGCCACTTAGCAAAATCTTGCCCTATGGGCACACACATTTGGGTAGGATTCCGGCTATGTGCAGGTCTCACCTAAATGTCCCTAAATCCACACTTTAGGTCAATATAAGTCAAGATTTTGCTAAGGTGGGCTTAATAAGGACTTAACTAGGGGGAGAAAGACCATTTGGACCTTTTGCCGATTCCACCACTGAATCCTAAATTTGGCCAAACTTTGGATTTAAGTATCGGGTTATAGTAAAGTTTTAAGGGCTGTTTCTTTTAAAATTATCAATTCGTATAGAACATTATTATTAAGGCTCGGTTCCTCTTCTGCTACTTAAGCGTCACTTAGCAAAATCTTGCCTTATAGGCACACACATTTGGGTAGGGTTCCGCCTAAGTGCAAGTCTCACTTAAATGTTGGTAAATCCACACTTAGGATAATATAAGTCAAGGTTTGGCTAAGGTGGGCTTAATAAGGACTTAACTAGGGGAAGAAAGACCATTTGGACCTTTTGCCGATTCTACCACTGAATCCTAAATTTGGCCAAACTTTGGATTTAAGTATCGGGTTATAGTAAAGTTTTAAGAGCTGTTTCTTTTAAAATTATCAATTCGTATAGAACATTATTATTAAGGCTCGGTTCCTCTTCTGCTACTTAAGCGTCACTTAGCAAAATCTTGCCTTATAGACACACACATTTAGGTAGGACTCCGGCTATGTGAAGGTCTCACCTAATTGTCCATAAATCCACACTTCAGTCAATATAAGTCAAGATTTAACTAAGGCTGGCTTAAGTAGGGCTTAAGTAGGGGAAGAAAGACCATTTGTACATTTTTAGGTATCTTTTCAGGAATATTTTGGAATTTAATATTGACTTTTAGTGATGATTTTAAAGTTTGTGTTCTTAATCATCAATATTTTTCCAAATAATCTTCGTTTTAGGATCCTTTTAGGCTCTTGGAAAATTTTCTTTTTTTTATGTAGAAACACTTCCTGAATGAGTAAGCTCCCTACTTGTTTCTTTTACAATTATTCCACTACTAAATCCGGTCATGTGACATTACTTTCTGTTCTAATTGTTGATTGGTTACGTTTATAATATTTACAATTCAAAAAGGCCATTGGCCGCTTAAATTCATCATCATCATCATTAAACATGTGTGCTTAGACAACTGGAACGTTAGCAACACTTTTGGGGCCTTTATAAAGAGTGACTGATGGTAGAAATCATCAACATATCAGTTGTGTCTGTATCATCAACAACATCTCTCCTTGCTTTCTTTGTGTCAAGGTCTGACAGAACGCGCTTAAAATTAAGTGATTGTGTATATTTTTTCTTCAAAAAAAATTAATTTAATTTGAAACAATTTGGAATTCTTCGCTTTAGGTAAGGATATATTTTTTATACCTTAAAAAAAAAAATAATTAACACGGAATTTAAGCCATTTAAACATTGAGAGCATTCGATTTAAGTCATAGATTAAGTAGAAATTTTAAATCCGGCTTCGTTACTCTAGTTTTTATATACTTTATATATATATATATATTTTTTTTATATATTTTTATATAAAATTTAATAACTTGAACCATTTTAAAGGCATTAAAACTGTTAAAATTGATGATTTCTATTGAATTTCCCATCTTTTTGTTCTTCTTTACAATGATGGAAATGAAAGTAAAATAAGACAGACGGTTCTTAGATGAAATCTGGGTAATGAGGTCAAAGAAAGTGGACAACAATACGAAATTATAAATTAAATATTAACATAAATAAATTTTAATAATAATAATAATAATAATATTAATTAGATTGCATAAGAGTCGGACCAAAAAAAAAACGTTAATTATGCAAGAAAAAAAATTATTAAGAAAAATTTTTGCATACATTGATCAATATTTGAGTCATTTGATAAAGATGAAAATATAAAATTAACAAAAAATAATAATTTTATACATATTAAATATACAGGATGACCCGGAACACGAGACACTTTCATAAATCCGTTGCTGTATAGAGTGACAAGAACTTTTTTTTTTGTGGAAACTCGTTGTTTGACGAGTGAAACAATAAATATTTCAAGTATTTGTAGAGGAATCCCTAAAGAATGTTCAACCAAAATTAGAACCTTGTAGCTTATTTAGAAGTTGGTTAAAATAATTTTTTTTTTTTTGGACAAGGTCGAGATTTTCAAAAACGAGTTAAAGACGCTAAACGACTTAGAATAACCCGAAGGCCCCTTTGACATTGATTTTTTTTCGTTTTTCTCCTATAAAAATGGAGAAGATAAGTAAAAAAAATCATTGTTGGGAGAATTCTCATGTCATTTGTAGTCATTTTAGGTGTGCAGCTGTTCGGTAAAGTTCGCGACATTGTCCAAAACGAGCATTTTTCAACCAATTTCTAAATGAATTACAAGGTGCTAATTTAAATTAGATATACAGGGTGACCCAGAAAAGGAGGCACTTTCATAAATTCGTTGCTGTATAGAGTGCGAAGAATTTTTTGTGGAAACACGCATTGTTTGACGAGTGAAACGATAAATATTTCAAGTATTTGTAGAGGAGTCCCTAAAGAATATTTAAGCAAAATTAGAACTTTGTAGCTTATTTGGAAGTTGGTTAAAATAAGTTTTTCTTGGGCAAGATTGAGAGACGCTAAACGACTGAGAATATCCTGAAGGCCCTTTTAACAATGATTTTTTTCGTTTTTCTCCTGTAAAATTGACAAGATAAATATAAAAATCATTGTTGGGAGAATTCTCATGTTATTCTTAGTCATTTTAGGTGTGCAGCTAGTCGGTAAAGTTCGCGACATTGTCCAAAGCGAGCATTTTTTAACCAATTTCTAAATGAATTTCGAGATTCTAATTTTGCTATGAAAATCTTCAGCTACCCTTCTATAAATACAAACAATTCAAGTTACAATAAAAAAATTTCCTCTTAGGTGTATGACCTAAAGACACAAAACGACTAAGAATAACTCGGAAGCCCTTTTGACATTGATTGTTTCCATTTTTCTCCAGTTCTAGAATGAAATTGAGAAGAATAGGAAAAAAATTTTGTTGGGAGGATTCTCGAGTCAATCTTAATCATTTTAGGTGTGCAGCTGGTCGGTAAAAATCACGATATAGTCCAAAACTAGTATTTTTTGACCAACTTCTAAATGAATTTCGAGGTTATAATTTTGCTAAAAAACTCTTCAGCTACCCTTCTATAAATACAAATAATTGGAGTTACTATAAGAAGTTCTAGTTTTAGGTATATGACCTAAAGACACAAAACGACTAAGAATAACTCGGAAGCCTTTTTGACATTGATTGTTTCCATTTTTCTCCAGTTCTAGAATAAAATGGAGAAGAAAAAGAAAAAATCTTTGTTGGGAATATTCTCGAGTCAATCTTAATCATTTTAGGTGTGCAGCTGGTCGGTAAAAATCACGATATAGTCCAAAACTAGTATTTTTTGACCAACTTCTAAATGAATTTCGAGGTTATAATTTTGCTAAAAAACTCTTCAGCTACCCTTCTATAAATACAAATAATTGGAGTTACTATAAGAAGTTGTAGTTTTAGGTATATGACCTAAAGACACAAAACGACTAAGAATAACTCGGAAGCCTTTTTGACATTGATTGTTTCCATTTTTCTCCAGTTCTAGAATAAAATGGAGAAGAAAAGGAAAAAGTCTTTGTTGGGAATATTCTCGAGTCAATCTTAATCATTTTAGGTGTGCAGCTGGTCGGTAAAAATCACGATATAGTCCAAAACTAGTATTTTTTGACCAACTTCTAAATGAATTTCGAGGTTATAATTTTGCTAAAAAACTCTTCAGCTACCCTTCAATAAATACAAATAATTGTAGTTGCAATAAAAAGTTTTCGTTTTAGGTGTATGACCCGGTATATACCGTATGTCCCACTTAATTATGGCCAGACTTTATGACAGCGATTCGAAAAATATTTCAAATATTCATAGGAGAGTAACTGAAGAGCACTTTAACAAAATTAGAACCTCGTAGACTATTTGGAAGTTGGTCAAAAACGTTCTTTTTTGGACAAGGTTGCAATTTTCAAAAACGAGCTAAAGACTCAAAACGATTAAGAATGACTCGGAGGTCCTCCTAACAATGATTTTTTCGTTTTTCTTTGTTGCATACGATTTTATTTTTCACCAGTTTCGGAGTAAAATTGAGAAAAAAGGTATAAAGAATCATTGTTGGTAGGATCCTCGAGTCAATCTTGGTCCTTTTAAGTGTGCAGCTGGTCGACAAAAAACACGAAATTGTCCGAAACGATCGTTTTAGACCAGCTTCTAAATGAGCTACGAGGTCCTAATTTTGCTGAAATGTTCCCTATAGAATAGACTATCCTACAAATTATTATAATTATCAAGGATCGTTTTTTTTTTTACAATGTGGCTATTTTTATTAATCAGCTGCACAGTTTAAACGATCCAACATGACAGAAAATCCTCCGCAACAGTGATTTTTTCGTTTTTTATTTTGCATTCTAGAAAAATATACGAAAATCTATCACCTATTGTTGAATAAAATGAAGAAAAACGAAAAAAGATTTTGTTGGGAGAATTATCCTGTCATTCTTAGTCATTTTAAGTGTGCAGCTAGTTGGTGAAGATCGCGACATTGTCTAAAACGATTATTTTTTGACCAACTACTGAATGAGCTGCGAGGTTCTAATTTTGCTAAAATAATGGAAGTTGCCATAAGAACTTTTCGTTTTAGTTGAATCACCCGGTATATACCGTGTGTACCACTTAACTATAGCTATCTTATGACAACTCTTATTATTTGGTGAGCGATTCGCTAAATATTTTAAGGATCCATAGGAGGATAGCTGAAGAGTATTTTACTAAAATTAGAACCTCGTAGCTTATTTGGAAGTTGGTTAAAAAAACATTATTTTTGAGCATGGCTGCGTTTTTTAAGAACGGCCAAAACACGCAAAACGACTAAGAATGACTCGAAAACCTTCACAATTTTGATTTCTTTCGTTTTTATTCATTGCATTTTAGAAAAAAAGCAAAATATTTTCATCAGTTCCAAAATAAAACTAAGAAAAAATGGAACAGAATCATTGTTAGGAGGATCCTCGAGTCAATTTTGGTCACTTTAGGTGTGCAGCTGGTTGGTAAACATCGGAACATTGTTCAAAACGAGTGGGTTTTTGACCAGCTTCTAAATGAGTTACGAGCTTCTAATTTTGTTAAAATGATCGAATCATTGTTTCAAGGATTCTAGAACCAATCTTAATTATTTTAAGTGTGCAGCTGGTCGGTAAAGATCGCAACATTGTACCAAAATTAATAGTTATTTTGACCAGTTACGAGTTACGAGGTTCTAATTTTGCTAAAATGATCTTCAGCTACTCTTCTATAAATCCATATAATGACAGTTGCCATCCGGAATTTTCGTTTTAAGTGAATCACACGGTATATACCGTGTGTCTCATTTAACTATCCTTAGATATTATGACAACTTCCATTATTTTGAGAGCGATTCGATAAATTTTTGAAGGATTCATAGGAGAGTAGCTGAAGATCAAAATTAGAACCTCGTAGCTCATTTGGAAGTTGGTAAAAAACAAAGTAAACACGCAAAATGACTCTGAATGATTCGAGAACCTTACCAATAGTCCTTTTTTATTATTTTTTCTAATTTTATTCGGTAGTAGTTGTGAATGTCTTGCATTTCTTTCTAAAATGTAATGAAGAAAAATGAAAAAAATTAATGTTAAGAGGGTTCCTGAGTCATTCTTAATTGTTTTGCGTCTTAAGCTCGTTTTTGAAAATCGTGACCTTGTACAAAAACGAGCGTGTTTTTTTGGCCCACTTCCAAATGAGCTACTAGGCTCTAATATTGCTAAAATGTTATCTGCAGACAATCCTACAAATAACGAGCGGTTTTTGACCCACTTCCAAATGAGCTATTAGGTTCTAATTTTGTTGAAATGTTATCTGAAGACAATCCTACAAATATTTGGCTACTATAACCCACTGTCTTATGACCAAGGTCACCACTTTCTTTGTCACCAAAAACTCTACCTCTATCAAAAAATGCTAGAGGTAGAGTTAGAGAGAAAGAGAGAGAGAGAGAGAGAGAGAGAGAGAGAGAGAGAGCGAGAGATATCTAAAATATTTACTGCTTTACTTTTCCAAAAAGAAAATCAAAATAAATGAATGATAAGAACCAGAAACAAGAAAATCGTTAATAATCATTGACATTGATTAGTTCTATTGTTTTATTTCATTATGAATATAACAATTTTAGTTCAACTATTAACTAGAATTTTCTCTCTTTGTCTCTCTCTCCCTCTCTCTTTCGCTCCATATATAATTATCTATATCTATCTTTATCGATATTTAATTATTTATACAAAATGACAAAATCAATAAATGAGAACTCTCTTCTTCTATATATTACAATAAGTTTTGTCTTCTCTAGACGATTCGTTTTTGTTTTATTCATATTTTTTATTTACCCCTATTAATTTTTTTTTTTATCCAATACTCGTCACACACAACCAATCAAATATTTATAGGGTAGTTGAAAATTTACCCCAAAAGATTTTACACTTTTTTTCTTGGCATTTTCATCCCTAAAATCGACCATGACTAAATTTTTTTTAATTTTTATATATTCTTATTAATTTTTATATATTTTTATATATATACAGGCTGTCCAACCTAAACGTATACACCAAACTAATAGAGCGATATACCTATAAAAAATTTTGGCACTCAGTTGGCCATGCTTTTTTTTGTAACGTAGTGTAACTTGATTCATAATTTACTTTTAGCACTCAGTTGGCCATGTTTTTTTTTTTTGTAACGTAGTGTCGTAACTTGATTCATAATTTACTAGTTTTGACATTTTACTGTCATATTTTCCAATAAAACACAAGCATCCGAACCAAGCTACGATGATACGTAACCGAAACCATAGCCAACTAAATACTATATGAAATAATATAATACATCCTGTATAAAGAAAGACAGAAAGAGATTAGAGAGGAGAATATTGTCTAACAACTTTCTAAATTTTTTTTTTGTTTTCTATTATTCTCCGTATTTTATGATTTTTAATTGGAAGAATGGTTAGAAAACAAGTATGCGTGAATTCTACTTAACAACAACAATATAATTAATAATAATAATAATAATAATAATAAAAGTGTAATAATAATTTTTGAAGAATTTTAATATCTAAAAATGGAATAAGCAAAATAAAAAAAATTTAATAGACTGAATCATCATTATGGATTTCGAAAATTTTCCAAAAATAATTGATATATTGCATTATTTCCGTGTTATAATTACGTTTCATTTCAATGATTCACTATTATTACTATTATTATTACTATTATTATTAATATAACTATGTATAACCTCCCCTATTGCCGCCATTATTATATAATAATAATGACATTTATATGTAGAGAAGAGGTTATATAATAATGGCGGCAATAGGGGAGGTTATAGTAGATTATGATTATGACAATCTTGGGGAAGTTTCTAATTACAAATTGTAATTTATAACAAGTGAATTACAAAAAAATCATCGTGTTAAACAGACTATAACCACATGTAATACACTACACGATTCCGTATTTCGAAATTCCATAAAATAATTGAGCCATTACCGAATTTCTTCTATAATTCCTAGCTGTACTTAATAATTATATGAATAATAGTGGGGGTTTCTAGTGATCATGGCGACGGTAGGGGAGATTTACTACGAATATATGACATATGGTGAATTGGTGGATTATGATTAATGGTTACAGTAGGGGAGGTTATGAAAAGTGACAGTCGTCATAGGGGAAATTTGTCAGAGAAATCTAGATTGTTATAAATTTCGATAATTGTAATTTTACACGAAAAAATAATGTTGAATTCCGTCGTGTTTCTCTATTCTTAAATTATAGAATTTTTTCTATGATTCATACTTTAATAAACCCGATAGTGGGGGTAAATTACTGCTAGAATAATGGCGGTGAGAGGAGAGGTTGCTCTATCACCGAATTTCTCCTATGATTCATACTGTTTTTATTAAACTTGATAGTGGGAGTAAATTATAGCTAGAATAATGATGGCAATAGGGGAGGCTGGGCCATTACTAAATTTTTTCCAGCGATCATGGCGACAGTAGGGGAGGCTTAATCTTAAAACATCTATAGTTATATGGTGGTAGACTAGGATTAATGGTGACAATAAGATAGGTTATGTAAATTGACAGTCGTCAAAGGGGTAGTTTAACATTGAAATCTAGATTGTTGAAAATTTATATAATTGTAATTTTATCCCAAAAAAAAAAATGATTTTTTTTTCTATGAGTCATAGTGTTTTTTATATACTGGATAGTTGATTGTAAATTACGGTTAGAATAATGGCGGAGAGAGGGGAGGCTGCACTATTACAAAATTTCTTCTAAGAATTATAACTGTGCTCAATGATTGTGAATAATAGTGGAAGTTTTCAACTATCATGTCGATGGTAGGGGAGGCTTAATCTTAAAACATTCAGAATGGTGGTGGCGGTGGATTATGATTAATGGTGACAGTAGGGGAGGTTATAGAAAATGACAGTTGTCACAGGGGGAGTTAGCGAATTGCTATTATGAATCATAGTTGTGCTCAATTATCGTGAATAATAGTGGGTGTTTCAGCGATCATGGCGACAGTAGGGGAGGCTTAATCTTAATACAAGCATATGACATCTACCGTAGTGGTGCTAGATTATGATTAATGGTGACAGTAGGGGAGGTTATAGAATATATAATGGCGGCGATAGGGGAGGCTGCTGCCTAGACCTTAGAGTGGGGGTAGCATTAGATAATAATTATAATAATAATGATAATAATGATATTTAAGAGTGGGGAGTGTTTTTAAAATGTTACAATTTTTTTTACAGTTACATACTTCAATCTAGAATGGCTTTGTTAATCCAACCAAGTCCAGAACTCCAAATCCAAATCCGTAAGGAATTGAATGAAGATGTCAATACCAGAGATAGTGATTTACAAGCAATTAAGGAGTGGTTATTAAAACAACCCCATTTACCAGATACATGGGGTAATTTTTCTTTTTTTTTTACTCAATTCCTTTATCAAATATTAATTTTCTTTTTTATTATGTAATTTTTTTTTTTGGTTAGATGAGAATCGCATCATGACCTTCCTTCGTGGATGCAAATTTTCTTTGGAAAAGTGTAAAAGGAAATTGGATATGTATTTCACTATGCGTGCAGCTATTCCTGAATTCTTCACTAATCGTGATATTAAACGGCCTGAATTACAAGAGATCATTAAAATTGCGTTAGTATGATTTTTTGTATCCAAGGAACATTTTACCAAAATTAGAACCACGTAGCTCATTTGAAACTTGGTCAAAAAGGCTCGTTTTTTGGATGAGATTACAATTTTCAAAAACAAGCTAAACACACAAAACGACCAGGAATGACTCGAAGACTCTTCCAACAATGATTTTTTTTTGCATTCTATAAAATATGAGAAACATATCCACTTGATTTAGGGTAAAATAGAGAAAAAGAAAAAATCAATGTTTGGGATGCTCGTGTCATTCTTAGTCATTTTAGGCGTACAGCTGTTTGGTAAAAATTGTCTAAAAAAAAGCGTTTTTGATCAGCTTCTAAATGAGCTACACGGTTCTAATTTTGCTAAAACGTTCCCTATAGACTATTATATTAATCTTTAAAATTATCAAGAAACATTTTTTTATAATGTAGTTATTTTTACTAATCAGTTGCGCACTTAAAACGATCAAGAATGACTCAATGATCCTGAAAACTGTAATTTTTTCGTTTTTCTTCATGGCACTCTAGAAAAAAATGCGAAACATTTTCACCTGTTTTAGAATAAAATACAAGAAAACCGGAAATAATCATGGTTGAGAAGATCCTCGAGACATTCTTAATCATTGTATGTGTGCAGCCGATTGGTAAAGATCGCGACATTGTCCAAGACAAGTGTTACTTAACCGACTTCTAAATGAGCTACGGAGTTCTAATTTTGGTAAAATGGTCTCTAAAGACAACAAGTCCTTAAGATTTTCAGAAGACGCTTGTTTCGGAAAATTCTTACTAATCAACTACATACATAAATCGACCAAGAATGACCCGAAGAAGACCCTCACAATAGTGATTGGGAGGATAGTTGAGTCATTCTTAGTCATTGTAAGTGTGCAGTTGATTAGTATAAATCGCGACATTGTCCGAGACTAGCATTTTTTGACTTCTAAATGAACTAAGGGGTTCTAATTTTACTAAAGTCCCCAGGAATCGTCTACAAATCCTTCAAGAAACGCTTGTTTGCTGCACACTTAAAATCACTAAGAATGACTCGAGGATTTTTCTTGCAATGTTTTTTTCTTTTTCTTTTTCATTGCGTCCTAGAAATAGAGCAAAACATCATTACCTGCTCCAAAATATGATAGAGAAAAATAGAAAAAATCTTACTTGGGAGGATCCTCAAGTCATTCTTAGTCGTTTTAAGCGTGCAGCTGATTGGTAAAAATCCCAACGATAATACAAAATGAGCGTTTCGACCAACTTCTGAATGAGCTACGGGGTTCTAATTTTGCTAAAATGATCCTCAGGATATACTCTATAAGTCTTTATGATTGTCAAAAGTACTGGTTGTGGACAATTTTAACCAATGATCTATACACATAAAACTACTAAGAATGACGAGAAAAAAACCCTCACAACAGTGATTTGTTCATTTTTTTTTCCATAGCATTCTAGTAAAAAATACGAAACATTTTCATCTGTTCAAAAATAAAATAGAGAAAACGAAAAATCATTGTTTAGAAGGATCCTCGAGTTATTCTTAGTTATTTTAAGTGTGCAGCTGGTTGGTAAAAATCGCAACATTGTCCGAGAATAGCGTTTTTTGACTCACTTCTAAATGAACTAAGGGGCTTTAATTTTGCTAAGATGATATCCAGGCACTACCCTACAAATCCTTAAATTTGTCAAAAGACGTTTACTTTGACCTATGTTGCGATTCTTACCAATCAGCTGTACACCTAAAACAACCAAGCATGGCTCAAAGACCTTCCCAACTATTTTTTTTTATTCCATACTAGAATAAATGCGAAACATTGTCCCCTGCTTCCGAATAGGATAGAAAAAATAGAAAAAACCTTTGTTGGAAGGATCCTCAAGTCATTCTTAATCATTTTGAGCGTGTAGTTGATTGATAAAAATCACGACACTGGCAGATAAACGAACTTTTTTTGACTAGCTTCTTAATGAGTTAAAATGATCTCCAAGGAACTACTCAACAAGTCCGTAAGGTTGTCCAAAAAAAACTCGTTTTGGACAATTTTTACCAATCAGCTATACACTTAAAATGACCAAGAATGACAAAAAGATGATCCTCACAGGGCAGTGATCTTTTCATTTTCTCCATTTTATTCTAAAAAAAAAACCATAAAAACGAAAAGATCATTATTTAGGAGGATCCTCGAGTCATTCTTAGTCATTTTAAGTGTCCAGCTGGTTGGTAAAAATCGCAACACTAACCGAAACTAGCGCTTTTGATTGACTTCTAAATGAACCAATTTTGCTAAAATAGTCCCCAGGGACCCCCTACAAATCCTTAAAATTGTCAAAAAACGCTCGTTTTGGACAATTTTGTGATTTTTACCAATCAGATGTACACTTAAAACAACCAAACATGACTCTAAGACCTTCCCAACAATGAAAATCTTTGTTGGGAGGATCCTCAAGCCATTCTTAGTCATTTTGAGGGTGTAGTTGATTGGTAAAAATTATCATACTGACAGATAAAAAAAAGCGTTTTTTTTGACCAGCTTATAAATGAGCTAAGATGATCTCCAGGGACTACTCTACAAGTCCTTGAAATTGTCAAAAAAACACTAAACTTGTTTTGGACAATTTTTACCAATCAACTACACACTTAAAGCGACCAAGAATGGCGAGAAGAAGATCCTCACATCAGTGACCTTTTCATTTTTCTCCGTTTTTTTTTTCTAGAAGAAACACGAAACATTTTCACTTGTTCCACAATTCAATGGATAAAAACGAAAAACAATATTGCTTAGGAGGATTCCCGAGTCATTCTTAATCATTTTAAGTGTGCAGCTGGTTGATAAAAATCGCAACATTGTCCGAGACTAGCTTTTTTGACCAATTTCTAAATGAGCTACGCGAGGTTCTAATTTTGCTAAAATAGTCCCCAGGGACCCCCTACAAATCCTTAAAACTGTCAAAAACACTCATTTTGGACAACGTCGCGATTCTTACCAATTAGCTGTACACTAAACATGACTCAAAGACCTTCCAAACAATGATTTTTTCTTCTTTTTTTCCATAACATCCTAAAAAATATGCGAAACATCGTCACCTGCTCCAGAATATAATAGAAAAAAATCTTTACTGGAAGGATCCTCAAGTCATTCTTAGTCATTTAGAGCGTGCAGTTGATTGATAAAAATTGCGACACTCACATATAAATGAGTGTTTTTTGACCAGCTTCTAAATGAGCTAAAATGATTCCAGGGACTACTCTACAAGTCCTTGAGATTTGAGATTACCCAAAAACGCTCGTTTTGGACCATTTTTACCAATCAACTACACACTTAAAACGACTAAGAATGACGAGAAGAAGACCTCACAACAGTGATTTTTTTATTTTTTCTCCATAGTATTCTAGAAAAAATACGAAACATTTTCATCTGTTCAAGCATAAAATGGAGAATAACGAAAAAATCATTGTTTAGGAGGATCCTTGAGTCATTCTTAGTAATTTTAAGTGTGCAGCTGGTTGGTAAAAATCGCAACATTGTCCAAAACTAGCGTTTTTAAGCAACTTCCAAATGAGCTACAAGATTCTAATTTTGCTAAAATAGTCTCCAGTCCCGCCCCCCCCCCCGCTAAATTCTTCAGATATATGCATATAGTACCTATAATTTGTGTTTTTTTTTTTCAGTCAAGGTCCAACTTTGCCGGGCTTAACCCCTGATGGTTTACGTGTAACAATAATGCGTGCTGTTAAAAAAGATTTTGAAACACCAAATATTGCTGATGCAATGAAATTAGCTTTAATGGTTGGTGATATACGTTTAGAAGCTGAAGAAGTTGGTGTTGCTGGTGATATTTTCATATTAGATGCTGATTGTGCATCTGTTAATCATTTAGGTAAAGTGAATCCATCAATTGTTAAGAAATTCTTAGTATGTGTCCAAGAAGCATATCCAGTTAAAGTGAAACAAGTACATGTTGTTAATGCTTCACCAATTGTTGATACAATTATCAATTGGGTGAAACCATTTATTAAAGAGAAATTACGTAATCGTATCCATGTACATACAGATTTAGAAAGTTTATATAAATTTGTACCAAAAGATGTCCTACCAGAAGAATATGGTGGTACAGCTGGGAAAATTGATCAATTCAATGGTAAGAATTTGGGCGACATTTCACTATGTCATACTCCTAAATGGCTAGTCTCTAAATGACAGCGTCGATACTGCGCATGCTTGGCAATTGTCTAAATGACAGTAGTGGTGGGGGGCAGAAACGTCACCGCGTGCGCAGAACACAGTCGATACTGCGCATGCTTGACAGTTGTCAAAATAATCATAGTGGTGGGGGTATAAACGTCATCGCATGCGCAGTAATGATGCTCAGAACAGAGTCCGAGTCACTATCTAAGTCATTTTGACGAAACTACTAACACTTATAGAGACTAACTATATCGGAGTATTATATGTATATATTATTATTATTATTATTTTGTAATTTGTAGATTTGTGGTTGAAGAAATTGGAAGAATATACACCATGGTTTAAAGAACAAGAAAATATTAAAGCTGATGAATCTAAACGTCCTGGAAAACCAACAAATTATGATGATTTGTTTGGTTTAGATGGTAGTTTCAGACAATTGACAATCGATTAATTATATCAATTAATTCAATTGTTTTATTCACATTAATCCAACATTGTTCCCCCCCCCCCATTCATTTATCATTTATCCATATCCATATGGCATTTTGTATCTGTTTGTTATCATTCCATATGTAATAATGATTATCAATAAATAAAAGATATGTTAACCAAAAAAAAATGTATCAATATGAGCTACAATTAGACCTTATTAATCTACCTTGAATGATTCAATATAAGTATAGTAGAGGGGGTATTACTACAATAATGGCCGCTGGAGGAGAGGTAGCATATTATCACCAATCAGAGAAGGTTTAAGTAAATCTACATTGTGTAAGCTACAATTAGAAGCTGAATTAAGGGGAGGTAAAAAACACAAAATGGCCATAGCAGTGGAAGCAATATCAATATAATAATGATTACCAATCAATAAAATACTATATGTTAACCAAAAAAGAATTATCAATATGAGCTACAATTAGACCTTATTAATCTACCTTGAATGAATCAATATAACTATAGTAGAGGGGGTATTGCTACAATAATGGCCGCTGGAGGAGAGGTAGCATATTACCACCAATCAGAGAAGGTTTAAGTAAATCTACACTGTGTAAGCTACAATTAGAATTAAGGGGAGGTAAAAACACAAGATGGTCACAGCAGGGGAAGCAATAGATACATTTAGTGGAGGTTTTCTTCATTTTTATTGATTAATTTTTATTATTCTAAGAAGAATCAATATAATATTGATTGTAGTAATAGGAGTAGTATATTTATATTTGTAATTAAGGGGAGATTAAATACAAACAACAGTCATTATATGTCGAAGAGATTATCTCTAATGACAGCACTAAAATCATCTTATTTTTATTGATTATCTTAGTTATTATCTCACGATTATGGCCGTTGGACGGAGTAAAAACATCGGCACATAATGAGAAAATAGGTTAGGATAAATGGCGCCAGTAGGGGAAGTTGAGTAAAAAATCAATGGCCGTTGGAAGGGAAGCAACAATTTTATCTATTAACTTATATTGTCTTACGATTATCACCGTTAGAGGGATGAAAAACAACGGTTCATAATAAGAAAATAGGTTAGTATAAATGGCGCCAATAGGGGAAGTTGAGTCAAATCAATGGCCGTTGGAGGGGAAGCAACAAGAACATATTAAAACTGATAGATTTAAACGTCCTGACGGTTTACATGGTAGTTTCCAAACAATTGACAATCGATTAATTACATCCATATTTCAATTGTTCTCTCATTATTCCTACACTAGCACTATGCATCCACTTATATCATTCTATGTAATAATGACTACCAATAAATATCCCAATAAAATTTAAGCAAAATAAGCTACAATTAGAGCTGATTAATCTTCATTTAATGAATCAATATAAGAAGAGTAATGGAGGATTGTTACAATAATGCCCGTTAGATGGGAGGTTAATACAAATGACAAAAATCTACGTTGAAATAAATGGCGATAGTAAAGAGGATTTGTTAGAATAATGGCCGCTGGAGGAGAGGCAGTATATTACCAATGGCGACATCAGGGGAGGTTTGAATGAGTCTACACTGTGAGCTACAATTAGAAAGTCAATTAAGGGGAATGAGATTTAGAATAAGAAGGATAGGTTAACAGTAATGGCCCCAGTAGGTGAACCAGAGGAGATTTCTTTATATTTACCAATTAATTATTATTAATTTAGGGGATGAGTCAATATCATACGGATTTTAGTACTAATATTTCTTTCTGACATAAGTTTGAGGTTAAATAAACAACAATTATTATTGCACCATTGAAAAAATTTCTTTTTTTATCTATTAATTCTTATTGACTTAAGATTATGACCGCTAGAGGGAGAGAAAACAACGGTTGATATTGACAAAATAGGTTAGTATTAATGGCGCCAGTAGGGGAAGTTGGCATTTATCCATGGCCGTTGGAGGGGAGGTAATAATTGAATAACATTTTCTTATTTTTATTACTATTATTTTTATTATTTAGATCGTATCACAATATTTAAAGGTTTAAAAATTTCAACAATTCCACACGTTCATTCTCACTTAATTCAACATAACCAACCTTATTATTATTACTATTATTATTATTAATTTGTAATAGTCCAGCTAAGACACTTTGATAACCAGCATTATAATCAATTGTTACTTCATTATATAAAAATTCTTCACGTACATCTTGATAATAATCATTTTGATCTGGTCCACTAATTAATGCACCATATAAAATCTGTGGATTTGGTTTTTTATTTTGAAATTGTTCCCAACCACATGGTTCCGGGCGGTTAGGACATGAACTATAGAATACCATAAAAGAACATTAACATTAAAGAATACTTGAGTCTTATCATAGCTTAACAACAAAAAAAAAGTTTGGAATCTGAGTGGGATACGAACCCACGACCTTTGGGTGAATGCATCACTGTTTTGCCATCTCTAAGTTAGTTGAGGGTCCTGGTAGCTCAGTTGGTACAGCAGTGGTTAAGAAAAAAGTGGTGGGTTTGTTTCTCACCCAAGGTTTCCAAGCTTCTCTTGATAATACCACTAACCTGGCAACATGATGTGGTTGTTTCGGTGGATTCTCACCGTAACCAACAACAAAACTGCGTCCATTCGAGCCTAACATATAATCAATTTGTTGTTTTGCAAAATTTATGTAATTATTACTACCGGAAATGTTTAATTTGATAGCTGCCTGAAATTACAAAATTAAATTACAATTATTTTTGCTTTTTAATTTTTAGAAATTGAATAACTTGTAAACAGATAAATGCAATATTTGCAGCGTGCGACAAAGTACCGGATTT
Source organism: Mylabris sibirica (assembly GCA_039776855.1). Lineage (NCBI taxonomy): Eukaryota > Metazoa > Arthropoda > Insecta > Coleoptera > Meloidae > Mylabris > Mylabris sibirica. The sequence goes on along the minus strand of CM077840.1, from coordinate 9,901,080 downwards.
TTCAACGAAAATCAAACCACCCGGGGTACGAACATGATCATTAATCGAATAATCACAGAAATTCTCAACTGCATCAACATATTGTTGACGTAAAGTCTCTTCAGCTAGTAACAACTGCAATTTAAAATTTTAAAAATTACACATTTTAGGTTTTTTTTAATTCTAACGGTTGCCTACTTGAATTCCTGCCACTTTTTTATTGTAGAAAAACTCATTTGGACGGTCAGTTATACGAAATTGCATATAGAAATTCTCAGCTAATTCAAGAAATGTTATATTTTTCGTTGCTTTATACAACCAAATTGCTGCCCATGTTAATTCATCACCATAACCAGTAGATCTACAAGTCAAGTCAAGTCAATGTCAATGTCATTAATGGCGGCAGTAGGGGAGGCAATCTAACAAAACATGATGGTGACTTGACGGGAAATAAGCCAAGGTTAATGGCGACAGTAGGGGAGGTTGTTATCGACAATCATGTCTGCTTAAGGGGAGGCATTTTGGGATTAATGGCAGCAGTAGAGGAGGTTATCAGCAATCATGGCTACTTAAGGGGAGGCATTTTGGGATTAATGGCAGCAGTAGAGGAGGTTATCAGCAATCATGGCTACTTAAGGGGAAGTATTTTGGGCAAGGCTTGCTTGACTTTTCAGCTGTGCATTTATATTAAGATCCCAAGTATTTGTGTATTAATGGCGACAGTAGGGAAGGCTAACAACAAATATGGCTACTTGAATGCCTCCCCTTAAGTAGCCATGATTGTTGATAACCTTCCCTATTGTCGCGATTAATCCCCAAAAATTACAGCAGTAGGGAAGGCAATCTAACAAAGCATAGTGGGGATAACAAAAATAATGGCGATTTGAGGGGAGGTTATCAACAATCATGGTTACTTAAGGGGAGGTATTTGGGGATTAATGGTGGCTGTAGGGGAGACAATCTAATAGAACATAGTGAGGATGGTGAGGATGATGGCGACTTGAGGGGAAGTAACTCAAGGTTAATGGCGACAGTAGGGGAGGTTATCGACAATGATAGCTACTTAAGGGGAGGTTTTTTGCGGGTAATGGCGACAATATGAGAGGTTATCATCAATCATGGCTACTTAAGGGGAAGTTTTTTGGGCAAGGCTTGCTTGATTTTTCAGCTGTGCATTTATATTAAAATCCCATAAGAAGCAAAGTTTCAAAAAAATGCCAATTTTGGCTGGATTAGCGGTGATTACCGCCGCATAAAAAGAAACAACTGGCATTTCTATCTCTTTTACTGTCATAATTTACGCCTTATAATAATTGAACGCATTGAGTGATGGAAATACTAATTAGTTCTTTTAGTGCGATACAAGCTAGCACAGCGCTGAAATGAAAAAATCAAGCAGGCCTTGATTTTGGGATTAATGGAGACAATAGGGGAGGTTATCAACAATCATGGCTACTTAAGGGGAGGTATTTGGGAATTAATGGCGGCCGTAGGGGAGACAATATAATAGAACATAGTGGGGATAACGAGAATGATGGTGACTTAAGGGGAAGTAACCGAAAATTAATAACGGCAGTAGGGGAGGTTATCAACAATCATGGCTAAATAAGGGGAGGCATTTTGGGATTAATGGCAACAATAGGGGAGATTATCAACAATCCACTTAAGGGGAAGTATTTTGGCCAAGGCCTGGTTGATGTTTCAGCTGTGCATTTATATTAAAATACCATAAACAAACTTTCAAAAAAAATGAGTTGAAAAATCAAACAACCTTGATTTTGGGATGAATAATAAAGGAGGTTTTCAACAATAATGGCTACTTAAGGGAAAGTATTCGGGCATTAATGACGACAGTAGGGAAGTTTATTAACAAGCATTGCTACTTAAAAGCCTCCCCATAAGTAGGCATGATTGTTAATAAAATAACCTTCCAAACTGTTGCGATTAATCCCAAAATATCTCAATTTAGAATTAATGGCGGCAGTAGGGGAGGCAATCTAACAGAACATAATGGGGATAAGAAGAATAACAGCGACTTGAGGGGAAGTAGGCCAAAATTAATGGCGACAGTAGGGGAGGCTATCAACAATCATGGCTACTTAAGGGGAGGTATCTTATAGAATATAGACGGAGATAACGAGAATGATGGCGACTTGAGGGGAAGTAAACAAAGATTAATGGCGACAGTACGGGGTGGTTACTTACTCATAGTATATTTTAGCACCTGGTATAGCTTCATGGTATAATCCACGATAATTTATAGCAAATTCAAATAATTCAATTGAATGTTTCAATAATAAATTTGTATAATTTTTCGATATATTTTGATAGATTAAACTACTAGATGATAATGCTGCTGATACTTCACCAGCTAATTCACTACCAGGATGATTTTTATCAATTTTATATGATGGTCTAGACATATTCATATCTTCTGGACGTCCCCAATATTTATGATCTAAATAAAAATCACCAACTTGTCCATAAAATTCATATGGTTTTATATGACATTTTAAAAAATAATCAGTTGACCATTTTATTGTATCTATACCATAATTATATTGATTAGCTATTAAATAACCATTTTTAAATGATAATAAACCCCATGTTAAGAGGGTTGTTGTAAATGCCATTGTAAAACTGAATTTAACAAAATCACTAGCTAGAATTTTTTTTAAAAAAATTAAATAATTTTTATGAATTCTTAAGGGATGAAGACTTACCATCATAGTAACCACCAGTTAAATCCTCCCCATTTTGGCCACGATCGTTTAATGCAGAATCACCACGCCATTTTATCCGATTTCTTTCCGGTAAATGTCCAGAACTATTTAAATTTCGGGAGAATAAATAAATTTACATCCCTTAAAATTTCGATTTTTTTTTTTTTTTTTTTTTAATAAGACTTACCGTTGGGCTTCGTAGAATAACAAAGAATATTTCAATGCCGTCCGATAATCTGGTGTGAAATTTGTTGATTTTGTTGTAATTAATTTAATTAATAAACTGATAATTATGATGATTTTATATAATTTATTCATCTGTAGAATTTGTTTAGATAAGAAGTTATCACAGAATAAAATACAATTATTTTTTTGTTTTAATCTTTTATCAAATATAAATTATTTATGGATAACTTGTACAACATCTCGTTTGGTTATTATTGCAAATACAATTGTTGCTAACAACAAGAATAAACGGAAATACCAAAACGTGCCTTGAATCGAGAATTATTTTTTTTTAAAAGAGAAATATATACAGTAGTGGTGATTTAAGATAGGTACATTTTTTGTATCTAAAGAATTTACTAAAAACTAATGTTTGGCCGAACATTCGGTTTCGGATTCGGCCACTTTCTGTCAAAGAAAAAACTAGTTTCGGCCATCGTTTCGGTTTCGACCAAAAATTAGCCGAAACTCAGTGTTCGTGAATTGTAGCGCTTCATTCGGATGAGCTCGTGTCTTATGATTGCCAACCGGAGCAATTTTATCGACTAGATTCCGGCATACAATAGGAATTTTGATATATCTGAGTATGTTTCGGTTTCAGTACCTATCGGTTTCAGTCGGACACTACTAGAAATATAGCAGACTCGATCTGTCTCCCTCCCACAATCATTCTGTTCCATATGTTAGAAAGAAATTGAGCGAAAAAAATAAACGTTGCCAGACGTCGCTTACAATTATAAATGAGACCACGCTTCCTGCTTCAATCTGTGAAAAAAATAATTAAAATTAATAAACAGAATGGAAAACGAACAAAGAGGAAATGAATCGAACAAAAAATATTTTCAAACTTTATCGAATAGAAGTAGAAGGTGTGGTCTTATTTATAATTATAAACGACATCTGGCAACGTTGAATTCTTAAACATAGTACAGAAACTCTAATTCATTGTTGTCCTTGCACTACGTTTAAGTATTTAACATTGCCAGACCATCTATTTGATGGTGTGGTCATTATTGTCTCTGTACTATGTTAAAGGATTCAACGTTGCCAGACGTCTCTTACATTTATAAATGAGATCACGCCTCCTGCTTATAGAAACCGCGCTAATATAATGGCAGGAATATTAACAACTGAAAAGGGGCTGAAATAAATGGTAAATGAACAAGCAGGAAATGAATCACAAGAACATTTTCAAGCTTAATTCAATAGAAGCAGGAGGTGTGGTCTCGTTTATAATTGTAAACGATATCTGACAACATTGAATTCTTAAGTATAGTACAGAAACACTAATTCATTGTTGTCGTTGTACTACGATTAAGGATAGGCGTTGTTTACATTTATAAATGAGATCACGCCTCCTGCTTATAGCAGCCGTTAATATAAAGGCAGAAACATCAAACACTGGAAGTAAATATTGAAATAAATGTCAAAAGAACAAGCAAGAAATGAATCGAAAGAAGATTTTCAAGCTTAATTCAATAGAAGCAGAAGGTGTGGTCTCATTTATAGATGTAAACGATGTCTGGCAACGTTGGATTCCTAAACATAATACAAACAACAGACGACAGACTGGTGTTTCTAACTGTACCTAGTGAAGCGGCCCGATCTGTATTATGTTGAGTTATTTAATTTTTGTTTTCCTTGTCTCATTTTTTAATGATTAAAAAAAACGAGAAAAAAATTGGATTTTCCCAACTTATTCCTGATAATATTCCAGTTCTTATTGGAATTTTCCTTTAAAATATAATTTAAATCACATTAATTGCCATCGAATATAATTATTTAGAACCGAAAATATTTCACTTCTAGTTAGAATTTTTAACTTTCACTTCACCTTATTTACACCAGACACTGTTAATAAATCTGGAAAATATTTGTAATAATAGTAGAATTATTACAAAATCTTATGTGATATGTTTTTTTTTAAATCTGATAATATTGATAACAAAAATTTCGAAAATGTGCCGGTTAGTATCTTAACTGCCTATTAAAGTCTCAATTGATAAAACGCCATGTAGTAGGCAACCACATATACGTCTTTTATGTAACGCTATGTTCAGGGGCGACTCGTCTATAAACACTACAGAACTGCACTATCCATTGTTTTCATTTAAAATTTATCAAATGACATAAAGTGTGATAATTTGTCTTTTTTTCTCTCCTATTCTTCTGTCTTTCTATCTTTCTTTTTTCTTTTCTGCCTTTCTTCATTCCTTCTTTTTTTTTTTGTCTCTTCTGTCTTTCTTTTCTTTTTCTCTTGTCTTTATCTCTGTTTTTTCCTTCCTATCCTTTTTCTTTTTTAAAATTTTTGTCTGTCTTTCTTCTTTCTTTGTGTCATCTCTTTATCCTCTCTCTCTCTGTCTCTCTCTTTCTCTACTGTTCTTTTTGTTTCTTGTCACTCCACCCTTCTCTTCTTCCTTTTTTCTTTCTTCCTCTCCCGTCTTCTTTTGTTTTGTTTCTCTCATCCTTACTCTCTTGCCTTTCTTTTCACTTTCTCTTTCTTTATCGTCTGTAATTCTCTTTTTCTTCCTTTCTGTCTTGCCTTTTGTCCTCTCCTGTCATCTATTCTTTCTTGTTATACTTTCCTTTTTTCTCTTCTGTCTCTCTTTCTCTCCATTGCCTTTCTGTCTTCTGTCTATTTCATCCTTTTTTTCACTGTCTTCTTTTTTGTTTTGCTTCTTTCTCTTCTTTCTCCAGTTTCTGTCTTCTTTCTTTTTTGACTTTTTACGTTTTTCTATCCTGCCTTTCTTTCTTTCTTTTATGCCCATCGTTTCACTTTCTCTTTTCTTCTTCTCCTTCAATTTTTTGTCTCCTTCACTTTCCTTTCTCTCCTATCATTTTTTATTTCTTTCTTTTTTTGTCTCCACCCTTCTCACCCATTCTTGTTGTATCTTCTATCTTTCTTCTTGTTGTTCTCTTGTCCTTCCTTCTTTCTTTTTTGTTCTCTCCTATTCTTCTTTCCTTCTTTCTCCACTACCTTTTTCTCTCTTGTCACTCTCTTTTTCTTTTCTGCATTTTTCTTCCCTTGTTTTTCTTCTGTTGTCTTTTTCTTCTTTTTTTCTGTTTTATCATACTTTCTATCTCCCTTTTTCTCTCTATCCCTTCTCATCCTTTCCTTTTTGCGTACTCTGTCCTTTTTATTTTTCCTTTGTCTTTTTTTCTTTCTCCCCCCCTATCGCTTTTTCTTTCTTTTTTATCTCTGCCTTCTCTCTCTCTCTCTCTTTCGTCAGCCTTCCTCTTTCTTCTATCTCCTTTATTCTTTCTCTCTTTGTTGTGTTTAATTTTACTTTTTTTCCCTCTTCTATCTTTTACTTGCTCTCCTTTTTTTCTTTATCATCTCCTACTTTTATTTTATTTTTCTCTTTTTATGTAATTCTCTCTTTTTTTTCTTTTCTGCCTTCTATTCTCTCTTGCCATCTTTTCTTTCTTATTACCCTCTCTTTTTTTTAATTTTTTTGTCTTCTTTTCTCTCCTGTCTTCCTTTCACTTTTGTCTTTTTCTTTCCCTCCTTTTTGTTTTCTTCTTTCTCCCTCTCCTGTCATTTCTTCTTTCATGATCCTCTTCTTTTCTCTCTTGTCATCCCTCTTTCTCTTTATTTCTCCCTCGTCCATACTCTGTCTTTCACTCCTATACTTTTACTATCGTTATCTTCTGTCTTTTTCTCTATCCTTTTTTCTTTCTTTCTTTCCTTCTTTCTTTTTCCTTTCATTCTCTTCAATCTTTCATTATTCATTGTCTCTTGTCTTTCTTCTTTCTTTATCGCATTTTTGATAACATTCTGCGTATGTACTTTCTATGGACACCACCACCATTACCACCACCACCACCACCACCACGACCACCACCAACACCCCCACCTTACCTCGACCACTAAGTTAAGTCACGAGTCGCCACTGGTTATCACAATTGTATTAACGCTTCTTTACTTTACCAGTGGCGTACATCAAAAAACATCCAGGTCTTCTTACAGTGGATAATTATTTATTTATCCTTCTACTGGTACATTTGATAATGAATTTGACTTTGAATTTAATTAATAAAGACTTAATAATAATTATATATAAATATATGAGTATATACAAGACTTTATGGTTGTGGATGAATAATTTTTAATTAATTAAGGGTTAATTACCAGTTTTTTTTCTTCTAACAGCTAGGTGATATAGTGAGAGGAAAAATAATTATTTATATTCAAAGACAGAAAAATAATGCATATATAGAAAAACAAAATGAAGAAATCGACATATTTAACCTACATTCTATGTTTTTAGTAACTTTTGCCATCCATGTATATTTAAAATGTTCACCATGACAAATCTCATTCTTCCCACTTTTTGTAATAAATTATGCTTCTAATCCGATTGCAGTTATATATAACCACTATTATTCATACTGAAGTGAGGTTATATCCGATAAATAATGGCCGCTAGAGGGGAAGTTTACTAAAATTAATAACTATCACAGTAGTGGCTATTTTGCTAACAATATCTATTAGAGGGTAAGATAACATGAATTAATAACAAATATAAAGTAAGGTTATGTGTATGTTTTTACTATCAATTGCCAACTATGTATATAGTTTGTATTATTGGTAAAATACAGTAAATAGAGTGAATTCTTGCATTTTTCATAATATTTTTATTAACCGTTACATAATTAAGAAATCTGATATATATTTTTTTTATCATACAAGGTGTATAATACTAGTAGTACACCTCGTAGTTGGCTATGCCTTTGATAACGTAGGACTGTAGCTTAGTTCAGACGTTTCAAAAATACATCGTCAAATATGTCAAATGTATGAATCAAGTTACGACGTTAAATAAAGACATGGCCAACTCCGAAATTTATTATTATTATTATTATTAGGTTATACACCCTGTAGAATTTCTTAACTAAAGCATTAAATTTTTTCCCGTTTTAATAACTGGAACAATTATAACACCGTATCATTGTGACTTTCTTTAAAATTATAAGCAATGATATTTTTAATAATATCAAAAAATTAATTTTTCTAGAAGAAAAATAATAGCACAATTAGTGCCTAATTTTTTATTATTATTATTAATAATAATAATAATAATAATAATAATAAACTATTTCCAAATAATATGAAGTTTTTCATTAGTACATTTTAAACACCTCACGCGCATACAGCATTGGTAAATCGTACTAGAAACATACTAGGGACAAACAGTGGTTATAATCATTGTGTTTTTATTACCGCTTGCCAGTTCAGTATATTATTAAAGATAAATAACTGAAATTATTCATGATGAGGGAAATTAATGGTGGCAACATGGGAGGCTATTTAATGGTATAGCGTACAGAGAGATAGAGAGAGAGGGAATATAGAATTATGGCCGCTAAAGGGGAGGTAATTTAAGACTAATGGCGCTAACATGGAAGGCTATTTAATATTATAGCTTTCAGACGAAAGATTGCTTAAAACTGCTAGCGCCAACAGGGGAAGCTATCTAATGTTATAGCTTTCAGAGGGAAGGTTGTTTGAAACAAATGGCGCCAACAAGGTAGAGGGTGTATGGAATAATGGCTGCTAGAAGAGAGGTGGTTAATTTCTAATAGCGTCAGTAGGGGAGGCTATTTAATACTATAACATTCAGAGGGAGAGAAAATATGGAGCTATAGCCGCTAGAGGGAAGGTTGTTAGAAACTAATGGCGCCAACAGGGGAGACTGTTAAATATTATAGCTTTCAGAGGAAGATGGGATATAAAACTATGGCTGCTAGAGGGGAGGCTGTTTAATATTATAGCCTTCAGAGGGAGAGTGAGTATGAAATTATGGCCGCTAGAGGGGAGGTTATTTAAAACTAATGGCGCCAACAGGGGAGGCTGTTTAATATTATATCTTTCAGGTGGAGAGGCAGTATGATATTATCGCCGCTGGAGGGGAGGTTATTTGAAACTAATGGCGCCAGTAGGGGAGGCTGTTTTGTATAATGATGACAACATAATCAGGGGCGGGTTTTATACCGATTCTCATTTAAACCTTGATTTTTATTGCTGTAATCGGTGTGTCTGTTGATACAATCAATTCTCACACCATTATTACTTTTTGAATGAATTGTATAAACTTTCGTTGTTGCACATACAGCATCGGTAAATCGTAGTACAAACATACTAGGAACAAACAGTGGTAATAATCATTGTGTTTTTATTACCGCTTGCCAGTTCATTATATTATTAAAGGTAAATGACTGAAATTATGACATTATGCTAAACAGAAAAGTAAAAAAAAAACTGGCTATAAAAAAACATAGTCTATAATGTATAATCTGATTATGATATAATTTAAATATAAGTGTTATAAATCTTTAAAAAAAAAGAGATCACCACCTACTTTGTTGTGAAACTTTTTTTCATCATCTACTACAGGATGTTTCACCATAAAAGTGGCTGTAGATTTAGGTACGACGTATGAGCGTAGCTTGGTTCATATTTTACATAAATTTGACATTTGTTGGCTGACGCGTCACTAAGAGACAAGCGGCCGAATCAAGTTACGACGTTACGTAACGAAAAGCATGGCCAACTGTTTGATGGTAAGTATAGTGTTGTACACGCTCTGTATGCCCATGGGCATTTTTAGAAAGGCGAAAAAAATTTGAAAATCGATTGATAATTATGTAATTGTACTAAAATTCTTAGTATTATTATTATTATTATTATTATTATTATTATTAGTAATCATTATTATGTTACTATTTATTTATTAATTTATGTATGTAGGAAAGCTTTCAGTGTCTGGTAATTGTCCTTGTTATAAGATAATAACAATTCGAAAAAATTTAATAATTTCCGTTTTTTATGTTAGTTTTTTTTTTCCTGTGAAAAATCCATATTATTATCATCATTATTATTGTTGATTTCTATTAATAAATTAGAAAATTCCACGTTAATAAAAAGTGAAAATGAATTGGGGAAATGTCAATTGTGGAACCGGTTAGGTTTAATTCAAGTTTTTACAAAATTTTCAATTACTCATTTGTTTTTTTTCTTTTGTTTTTTGCATTTTATAAAGCCATCGTGATTTCAAAATTCTTATCCGACAGATGTCTGTGAAAAAAAAACACAACCATAATGCAATCATTTATTTTGAAAAACAAAATATTCACCATTTTTTTTTTAGGTTATTAATGGCGGTCTTTTATGTATAATGCAACATTTTGACGGTCATTGATTGAATAATATATCAATTCTATATCAGTATTGTTTAGTTTTCTATTGTTTTCATCTTTTGTTTAAATTTTAATCTTCTCCCCCAATCTAAGTTAACTATGATTTTATTTACCACTACTCTACTACCATCAACCTCTTTCCCATAGTTTATCTCTACCACAACCAGTATTCATTTGTTTGTTTTTAAATGTGTACGTATTTTATAAAACATTTACAATTTTAGTTTAGTTCTTGACTGTATAACAAGTGTATCCACAACAAATATTTCTCTATCATTATATTACGTTATATTGAATTAATTAATTAATTAATTAATTAATTAATAGTAAGAAAAATTTGGTTTAGAAATTGTGCTCATTTGTGGAGATTAATATTCAAAAAAAAATCAAAACTTTTAAATTTAAAGACTTATTAACATTTATATCGAGAGAAAAACGAGACCGATATTAATAAACAACGACTATTTTCAAAATAATATAAAGGTTAGTAGACTTTTATTTTAATTTTAATTATGTCCTTATTAAAATCGTAGCAACCTCTAAATTAGGAGGTTATATCGAATTAATGGCGCCATTTGGGGAGGCTATCCAAATATCACAACTATATTGTGGGGAGATTTGGTAGAATTAATGGCGACAACAGGGGAGGCTATTAAATATTATAACTTTTAAAGGGAGAGGGAATATGGAATGATGGCCGCTAGAGGGGAGATTATTTAAAACTAATGGCGCCAACAGGGGAGGCTGTTTAATATTATAGCTTTCAGTGAGAGAAACAGAGGGGGGGAATATGGAATTATGGCCATTAAAGTGGAGGTTATTTAAGACTAATGGCGCTACTAGTATTATGGCTTACAGAGGAAATGTTGTTTAAGACTAATAGCGACAACAGGGGAAGCTATTTAATATTATAGCTTTCAGAGGGAAGGTTGTTTGAAACAAATCAGGGGAGGCTATTAAATATTATAGCTTTCAGAGGGAGAGGGAATATGAAATGATGGCCGCTAGAGAGGAGGTTATTTAAAACTAATGGCGCCAACAGGAGAGGCTGTTTAATATTATAGCTTTCAGTGAGAGAAACAGAGGGGGGGAATATGGAATTATGGCCGTTAAAGGGGAGGTTATTTAAGACTAATGGCGCTACTAGTATTATGGCTTACAGAGGAAATGTTTAACGCTAATAGTGGCAACAGTGGAAACTATTTAATATTATAGCTTTCAGAGGGAAGGTTGTTTGAAACAAATCAGGGGAGGCTATTAAATATTATAGCTTTCAGAGGGAGAGGGAATATGAAATGATGGCCGCTAGAGGGGAGGTTATTTAAAATTAATGGGACCAACAGGGGAGGCTGTTTAATATTATAGCTCTCAATAGAGAGGTTATTTGAAACTAGGGGCGCCAACAGGAGTGATTATTTAATATTGAAACATTCAGAGGAAGAAGGAGTATGAAACTATGGCCGCTAGAGGGGAGGTTGTATGAAACTTATGGCGCCAGTAGGGGAGGCTATGCAAAGGCTATTTAATATTACAGATGTCAGAGAGAGGGGGGAACATGGAATTATGGCCGTTAGAGGGGAGGTAACTTAAGACTAATGGCGCTAACAGGGAAGGCTATTTAATATTATAGCTTTCAGACGAAAGGTTGCTTAAAACTACTAGCGCCAACAGGGGAAGCTATTTAATGTTATAGCTTTCAGAGAGAAGTTTGTTTGAAACAAATGGCGCCAACAAGAAAGCGGGTGTATGGAATAATGGCTGCTAGAAGAGAGGTGGTTAAAATCTAATGGCGTCAGTAGGGGAGGCTATTTAATACTATAAAATTCAGAGAAAGAGGAAATATGAAGTTATAGCCGCTAGAGGGAAGGTTGTTAGAAACTAATGGCGCCAACAGGGGAGGCTGTTAAACATTATAGCTTTCAGAGGAAGATGGGATATAAAACTATGGCTGCTAGAGGGGAGGCTGTTTAATATTATAGCCTTCAGAGGGAGAGTATGAAATTATGGCGGCTATAGGGGAGGTTATTCAAATCTAATGGCGCCAACGGGGGTGGCTGTTTAATATTATACCTTTCAGCTGGAGGGGCAGTATGATATTATGGCCGCTAGAGGGGAGGTTGTTTGAAACTAATGGCGCCAGTAGGGGAGGCTGTTTTGTATAATAATGACGACATAATCAGGGGCGGGTTCTATACCGATTCTAATTTAAACCTTGATTTTTATTACTGTAATCGGTGTGTCTGTCGATACAATCAATTCTCACACCATTATTACTTTTTGAATGAATTGCATAAACTTTCCTTGTTTTTTTTTGGTCAATTTTTTTTTTCAATTTATCAAAATGGAAAATCAAAAGTGAAATGTTTTCACTTTAACCAAAAAAAAAAAAAAATGAGAATTTAAATAAAACCATTGTGGTTGAATGACAATACAAAATGTTTCGGTATATTTTCCGCTAAAAAGATCGATTGTTATTATTGTTTTATGGTTATAAATAAATAAATAAATAAATAGAGAGATAACTAACTAATGATTATTGATTTTTATTATGATAAATGACAAAAAAAAACAAAAAAATAAACAATTGATGATGATTTGTATAGTATCATCCGTAACTAGATCAATACTGTTATAACAACAAAAAATTACAATCGATCAATTAAATAATGTATTATTATACAGTCAAGGCCAACTATGTTACATTTCTCATCATTTATTTTCAATTACTACCGTTCACTAACCTATAAACGTGCACACTGAGCCTGAGTACGTTTGAAAGAATAAAATTGTTGAAGATGATAGTGAAAGTGTTCCATATAGGTTCGGATTTAGTTAAACTTTTAAAGTTCAAGTTAATTTTTTCTCCCCCACCTCTCTCTCTCTCTCTCTCTCTCTCTCTCTCTCTCTCTATATATATATATATATATATATATATATATATATATATATATATATATATATATATATATATATATATATATATATATATATATATTATGTGCGCCGACCTTAAGTACTTTTTTCACTTCGTGCCTTGTGAAAGTTGTTTTTTTCTCATTCTTCTTCTTTCTGGTACTAATTTTTTTTTTTTTGCGAAAATTTCTAATATTATCCTATGATGGAATAAAAAACAATGCCGATTATGCATGATATTGATGTAAGGTAACACAATAACCAGTTTTTTTTCTCACACAAGATTCGTTATTGTTCCTTTTTTTTTCTTTTTTAGAAAAAAAAAATAGTTCTTATTAAAAGAAACTATTGGGCAACAACTATTGCGCACATTAATGGTAGAGGGGGTAAAAATGGTTACTATTGTAGTTATTCATGCAGAATACCACGTTCGATATTTGTGTCATCTCTTCTTCGATTTTGTTGTTTGACAAGCACTGATTATGTAACAGGTCAATAGTTCGATCTATAACAGTTCTTGATTTCACCATCATCATCATCATCATCATCATTATCATTTATAATGATGTTCTTCTTCTGTTAATTCCATAAAATGATTGAATTTTCATGTTTATTTCTTTTTCTACCATAAATAGTTACAAATTAACAAATTGACAAATCAAGTAAACGTTGAGAAATTTTTTTCTTACAACCTCAACCTAATCAACTTAATTACTAGATAATGATATAATTATTTGGCTGATTAATTAATTAGTTAATTCAGTTAATTGATTAATAATATAGAATCTTAAGAGTTAATGATTAGTAAAATTGATCCTTTAATACAGGATATCCTATATTGATAATTTATTATTAGTATTATTATTATTATTATTATTATTATAACTATATTCTGATATGCTCTATTAATAATAAGATAGTAAAAGGTATGCAAGGCTATTAAGGATGATCTCTTATTATATTCTTTATCGGTATACAAAGACGAATCTCTTTTACTTTCTCTTAAATACCAATTTAACAACAAAAAAAATATGTATATATTTAAAGGTTATAAACATTAATGATACAGAATGTATCTCCTATGTATATTTTATGTTAAATTAAAAATCAAAGATGAAACGTCAAAAATTCAAGGTTATTAATGGCCTCCGGAGGGGAAGGGATGGTATAAAAACTGATGACAGTAATACGGGAGATTCTCTTCAAAATGATGGCCCCTAGAGGGGAAGTTCAATATTTAACTTTCCCCAATGTTGGTTTTTTGTTTCCCGAGAATTGGTCCAAGACTTGCACCAATCCTGCTCCAATGCTCAAACAAGACTTGTGCACAATCTTGCTCAAGGCTAGTAAGGCTCGTTCCCAAAACTGGCCTATAGACTTTCCCTACCTAGGATGGAATTAATGGCGACATAAGGGGAGGTTGATTACGTTTACTATGAAGATAACTAAATTTAAAGGCCTCCTTGATTTTTTAACTTAATACTGTCTAAACAAAAAAAAAAATGCACAGGCTTCTTGGACAGCGTTAAGATGAAAAATCAAGAAAGCCTTGCTACATTTGATGATGATATCAGAAATTAAGTGAAACTGGTGGGGGTAGAGGAGCAAGAGAAATGTTCCGGGGAGGTTAATGAATTCATCAATAATTGTCCATTGAAGGGAAGGGGAGTAACTAACATTAAAGATGAAACGTCAAAAATTCAAGGATATTGTTGGATCCTAGAGAGAAGGAGATCATCTAAGACTGATGGCACAAGTGGAGGAGAATCTCTTCAAAATAATGGCTTCTAGAGGGGAAGTTAAGTGGAATATAAATGGCGACAAAAGGGGAGGCTGGATTATGTTGAAACTAATGGCCACTAGTCGACAAAATAATCAAACTTGATGTGGAGAATTAATGGCGGCATAAGGGGAGGTTTGTTACATTGACAATAAAGACAACTGAATTCGATGATGACAGCAAAAATCAATTGAAACTGACGGAAGTGGGGGGCAATAGGAAAGTTTTCTTGGAAATAACAACTCATTTAATTTTTACGTTTAAGGGAAGCTTATTTCAAGAGTAATGGCCTCCAGAGGGGAGGTTAATTTCATTTATAAATAATACCCTCTGAAGGAAAAAGGAGTAACTAATATTAAAGATGAAACGTCAAAAATTAAAGGTTATTAATGCCCCACGGATAAGGGGGAGATCATCTAAAACTAATGACTACTTGTTGGAGGGTTATCTTTAAAATAACAGTTCCGAGAGGGGAAGTTAAGTGGAATAGTAATGGCGGCATAAGGGGAGGCTGGGTTATGTTGAGAATAATTGTAACTGGGGGGGGGGGATAATAGGGAGACCTCATTTACATTTACGGGAAGGTTATTTCGAGAGTAATGCCCCCCAGAGGGAAGGTTAACTGAATTCGTAAATAATGCCCATTGAAGGGAAGGGGGTAACTGGCATTAATAACATCGATAAAGTAGGGTGCGTCGTGAATAAAAGTGGCATTTAATTAAGTTATTTTTACCATTAGATGGGGGAAATTTAACTAAATTTGAGAGTAATCGCCTTTGGAGGGGAAAATTATTGACATTTAACTCAATCTGATGATCATAGCAGAAATCAATAGATAAGGGAGTTGTTTTTTGAAAATAACATCCACTAAAACTATCTAATTAACCCCTCATTTTACACTATGAAAGTGAAGATTATTCCGAGAGTAATAGCCTCTACATAGAAGGGAGGTTAATTGAAATTCATCTGAATCACGACTATAGCTAAAGCGATTAATGGCGACATAAGGGGAGGTTACATTCGAAAGAATGGCCGCTAGAGGGGAAGTTAACTAGGGTTGATGATGAAAGCGATGTTGCATCGTTATTAATGGCTGCTAGAGGGAAAACTGTTTAGTAATAGCCTCTAGAGGGGAGGTTAACTGAATTTAATTGCGACAATATATTGATTAAGGGTAGTAAGGGGGGTTAACTGACATTAATAACGGCAGTAGGAGGATTCTTTAAAAGGGAAATTTGATTAAATTTGTGTCGCCTGTAATTTCTAGAAATAGGGTTTAAAGGCGATTTAAGGGGAGGTTACTTTGGAAATAATGGGCGATAGAGGGGAAGTTATCTAGAAATGATGACGTCAGCAATGTTGCATTGTTATTAATGGCTGCTAGAGGGGAAACTAACTGCAGTTAATGCACCAATCAAAATTAATAGCGGCAATTTTACAAATTCAACACGGTTTTCGTTTGTTGTAAATTTTTACAAAGAAATGTCCAAAATTTTTTGATGATATGGAGAGATTAGAGAAAGCATTAGAAATAACAAAGGTGGAATTTAGGAAACAGTTATAGTTTATTATTTAAAATCATATACCGGAACTTTGAGATTTTATAGATAATAAGAGTAATCATCACGCAATATAACGAATGTCCAAAAAAAAGGTAAAATTTTTTTTTTATATTTTTGGCATTTCTTTGGTTTGTATCCAAAAAATTTCCACAATTATTGAACGCAATTCAATTGTTTCCATTTCGGCAATGACAATATTAGGACATTGAAGAAAAAAGTTTTAGATATTTTATATTGCGCCTTTCACTTTTTGCTCATATTGTTAGATTTAAGGTCAAAATACAACCTTCATTTTTGCTTTTTTTTCCTCATATTTTGCTTCATCCGGTCTAGATGGCATGTAATTGTCCTGTAACCCAACCAGGACCAACATTAGCCTCAACATGTGGTGGTGTCCAATACATGCTCTTCATGGGCCTTTTAGAAGTGTTTTTGCGTTCACAATGCGACCTTGAAGATCCATGCAGACGTCCAGACCCAATACCCGTTTTACCCGAATATGATTTCATTGTTGTTGGTGGTGGTAGTGCTGGTGCTGTTGTTGCAAGTCGTTTAAGTGAAATACCCGAATGGAATGTATTATTGATTGAAGCTGGTTTAGATGAACCAACTGGTACACAAGTACCATCAATGTTCTTAAATTTTATTGGTTCAGAAATTGATTGGGCATATCAAACAGAACCTGAAAAACAGGCATGTTTAAATGAGAATGAACAACGTTGTTATTGGCCAAGAGGTAAAGTCTTAGGTGGTACATCTGTTATGAATGGTATGATGTATATACGTGGTTCAAGGAAGGATTTTGATGATTGGGCAATGGCTGGTAATGATGGTTGGAGTTATAATGAAGTTTTGCCATATTTTTTAAAGAGTGAAGATAATAAACAAATGGATATGGTTGATAAAGAATATCATACAACTGGTGGTTTATTGACTGTATCACAATTTCCTTATCATCCACCATTGTCACAGGCCATCCTTAAAGGTGCCCAAGAGTTAGGTGAGTTTTGCACCATTATATGAGTCATTATCAATAAAATACTTTCGAGATTCTACCATATGCATTCATTTTGCATAACTCCCAAATAATGGCAAAAACAAAGAAAGGTTGGCAAAATTTTTGGCAAT
Organism: Mylabris sibirica; assembly: GCA_039776855.1. NCBI lineage: Eukaryota > Metazoa > Arthropoda > Insecta > Coleoptera > Meloidae > Mylabris > Mylabris sibirica. The sequence continues at coordinate 9,883,570 of CM077840.1, read as the reverse complement.
CGTTACTTTATAAAGTTGCATATGTTAGTAGCCTAAAAAAGATATTTTGGTGACCTCTTCAGAATTCTATTAGTGATTATTAGAACAAAACTGCTCTCTGAGCATGACTACAATTCAAAACTATCACAATCTATGAGGCTATGAAATTTACATTCATTCCGCATTACTTCCAAGTACTAACAAGCACAAAACAAGGTTGGCAAAATTTTTGGCAATCGTTACTTTACAAAATTGTATGTGTTAGTAACCTAAAAATGATATTTTGGTGACCTCTACAGAATTTTATGAGTCATTATTAAGCTCAAACAACTGTCTGAGCATGATTAAACATCACAACTATCACAATCTATGAGCCTATGACATCTGCATTACTTTCAAGTACTAGAAAAACTAAAACAATGTTGTCAAAATTTTTGGCAATCATTTTTTTACAAAGTTGCATACATTACTAATATAAAAATGACTTTTTGGTGGATTTTGTGCTACCCTATGACTCATTATTGAGGCAAAAAGACTCTCTAAGCGTAATTACACTTCAAAATACAACAATCCCTGAGACTGTGACATCTACATTCTTTCTGAATCACTCCCAAATAGTGGTAAACACGAAATTATGTTGGCAAAATTTTTGGCAAATGTTGTTTTACGAAGTTGTATAAGTTATTGACCTAAATTTGATCTTTTGATGAGCTCTGTAGAACTCTGTGTCATTATTGAGATAAAACGGCGCTCTAATCCAAACTACACTGTAAAATTACAAGAATATGTAGCCTAAAAATGATATTTAGGTGAGTTCTTCAAACTTCTATTAGTGATTATTACAACAAAACTGCTCTCTGAGCGTGACTACACTTCAGAACTATCACAATCTATGAGGCTATGACATCTGCATTACTTCCAAGTACTGGCATGCACAAAACAAGGTTGGCAAAATTTTTGGCAATCATTACTTTACCAAATTGTATTTGTTAGTAACCTAAAAGTGATATTTTGGCGAAATCTACAGAATTTTATGAGTCATTATTAAACTCAAACTGCTCTCTGAGCATGACTATAATTCAAAACTATCACAATCTATGAGACTATGATATCTACATTCGTTTTGCGTTACTTCCAAATACCGGCAAGCACAAACAAGGTTGGCAAAAATTTTGGCAATCGTTATTTTACAAAGTTGCATATGTTAGTAACCTAAAAATGATATTTTGGTGACCTCTACAGAATTTTATGAGTCATTATTAAGCTCAAACTGCTCTCTGAGCATGATTACACATCAAAACTATCACAATCTATGAGACTATGATATCTACATTCGTTTTGCGTGACTTCCAAGTACTGGAAAAACCAAAACAAGGTTGGCAAAATTTTTGGCAATTGTTACTTTACAAAATTGTATACGTTAGTAATCTAAAAATGATATGTTGGTGACCTCTACAGAATTTTATGAGTCATTATTAAACTCAAACTGCTCTCTGAGCATGACTATAATTCAAAACTATCACAATCTATGAGGCTATGACATCTGCATTCATTCCGCATTACTTCCAATTACTGACAAGCACAAAACAAGGTTGGCAAAATTTTTGGCAATCGTTACCTTACAAAATTGTATATGTCAGTAATCTAAAAATAATATTTAGGTGACCTCTACAGAATTTTATGAGTCATTATTAAGCTGAAACTGCTCTCTGAGCATGACTACAATGCAAAAATTTAACAATCTGAGACTATGACATCTGCAAACATTATGAATTACTTCCAAGTACTGGCAAGCACAAAACAAGGTTGGCAAAATTTTTGGCAATCGTTCCTTTACAACATTGTATATGTTAGTAACCCAAAATGATATTTTGGTGACCTCTACAGAATTTTATGAGTCATTATTAAGCTGAAACTGCTCTCTGAGTATGACTACAATGCAAAAATTTAACAATCTATGAGACTATGACATCTGCAAATATTATGAATTACTTCCAAGTACTGGCAAGCACAAAACAAGGTTGGCAAAATTTTTGGCAATCGTTCCTTTACAACATTGTATATGTTAGTAACCCAGAATTTTATTAGTCATTATTAAGCTCAAACTGCTCTCTGAGCATGACTACACATCAAAACTATCACAATATATGAGGCTATAACATCTGCATTCATTATGAATTACTTCCAAGTACTGGCAAAAATGAAACTAAGTTGTCAAAATTTTTGGCAATCATTTTTTTACAAAGTTTTATACATTATTAATATAAAAATGATTTATGGTGAGTTTCGCGCCACCCTTTGAGTCATTATCGAAGCAAAAATGCTCACTTTGTGTAACTACATTTCAAAATTACAACACTATAAGTTCACATCGTCCGCATTCATTTTGCGTCACTTCCAAGTAATGGAAAATACAAAACAATGTTAGTAAGAATTTTGGCAAACGTTATTTTACAAAGTTGTATAAAATATCAATTTTAAGAGCAATGTTTTAGTGAGTTTTGCACCACTTTATGAATCATTAAAGAAGACAAAACTGCGCTCTGAGCGTGACTACACTTCAAAATTCAATAATCTCTGAGGCTATGACATCAGCATTCCTTCTGCATAACTCCCCAAGTAATGGCAAACACGAAATAATATTGTCAAAATTCTTGCCAATCATTATTTTACAAAGTTGTGTCAGTTATTAATTTAAGAATGACTTTTCGGTAAGTTTTGCACTACTCAATGACTCATTTTTAAGACACAACTGCACTCTAATCGCAAATATACTTTGAAATCTTAACACTTTATGACATCTGTATTCTTTCTGTTACACTCCCAAATAGTAGCAGAAGCAAAAAAATATTGCCAAAAAATTTGGCAATTGTTATTTTGCAAATTTGTACAATTTATTAATGTTAGAATGGTTTTTTTGATGAGTTTTACACTACTTCATGACTCATAATTAAGACAAAAATGCGCTCTAAGTGTAACTACACTTCAAAATTCAGCCATTTCTAAGGGTATGACATCTGAATTTATTCTGCATCACTTTCAATTAGTGGCAAAAATGATACAACGTTAGCAAAACTTTAGGCAATCGTTATTTTATAAAGATTTATACGTTATAAATCTAAAAATGACTTTTTGATGAGTTTTCCACTACCCTATGACTCATTACTGGTCACTCTGAGAGCAATTACACTTCAAAATTACAACAATATACAACGCTATGACAGCTATACGCTTTCTGCATCACTCCTTAGTAGTGGCGAAAACGAAATAATGTTGGAACAATTCTTGGCAATCGTTATTTTACAAAGTTGAATAAGTAATTAATATAAGAATGACTTTTTGGTGAGTTTTGCACTACTCCATGACTCATATTAAGACAATACTACGCTCTAAGCGTAACTACACTTCAAAATTAGAAAACTCATTGTGGCTATGGAATCTGAATTGATTCTGCATCACTTTCAATTAGTAGCAAGAATGATACAACGTCATCGAAAATTTTGGCAATCGTTATTTTATAAAGCTGGATAAGTTATTAACCTAAAAATGACTTTTTGATGAGATTTTTACTTCCCTATGACTCATTACTAAAACAAAACTACGCTCTCAGCGCAATTACACTTCAAAATTACAACAATCTATAAGGATATGACAGTTGTACGCTTTCTACATCACTCCCAAGTAGTGGCAAAAACAAGATAATGTTGGAAAAATTTTGGCAATCGTTATTTTACAATTTTGTATAAGTTATAAATATAAGAAAGTCTTTTTGGTGAGTTTCGCACTACTTTATAAGTCATTAATAACACAAAATTACGCTCTAAACGTAACTACACTTCAAAATTACAACACTCTTTGAGTCTATACAATCTCCATTCATTCTACATCACTCCCAAGCATTGGCAAAAATTTTGGCAATCATTGTTTTCATTCTGCATCACTCCCTAGCATTGGCAAAAATGAAGTAATGCTGGCAAAAATTTTGGCAATCATTTTTCTCATTCTGCATCACTCCCTAGCATTGGCAAAAATGAAGCAATGTTGACAAAAATTTTGGCAATCATTTTTCTACAAAGTTACATAATTTTTCAATCTAAAAATGTTTTTTTTCTCTACCTTAGGTTATCCAATACGTGATTTGAATGGCATTTATCATACAGGTTTTGCAATTGCACAAACAACAAATCGTAATGGTTCTAGAATGAGTACAGCTAAAGCATTTCTACGTCCATTTAAACATCGTCATAATTTACATATTTTATTAAATTCAACAGTTACACGTATTTTAATCAATACAACAACAAAACAAGCATACGGTGTTGAATTATTCAATAATGGTGTAAAACAAGTGATTTATGCAAGTAAAGAAATTATAATATCAGGTGGTGCAATAAATTCACCACAATTATTATTATTATCTGGTATAGGTCCACGTAAAGATTTACAAGCATTAAATATACCAATTATACATGATTTAATTGGTGTTGGACAAAATTTACATAATCATGTAGCATTCTTTGTCAATTTCAATTTAAATGATACAAATAGTGCACCATTAAATTGGGCAACAGCAATGGAATATTTATTATTCCGTGATGGTTTAATGAGTGGTACTGGTATAAGTGAAGTAACTGGTTTTATTAATACAAAATATAGTGATAAAAATATGGAACATCCAGATATACAATTTTTCTTTGGTGGTTTTTTGGCAAATTGCGCCCAAACTGGACAAGTTGGTGAACGTTTAGATAATGGTACTAGATCTATACAAATTATACCAGCATTGTTACATCCAAAGAGTCGTGGTTATTTGAAATTACGTGATAAGAATCCATTGAGTAAACCATTGATTTATGCTCAGTACTACCAACATCCAGATGATGTTAAAGTGATCGTTGAAGGTATCAAATTTGCAATCAAACTCTCTAAGACTAAAGGTAAGATTTTCCAAAATTTGTTCTATTGACGCCATAATTCCCGATATTGAACAGTATCCCCACCAAAAAATGGTGGGGATGCCGAGGCGTATTCAGGTTATATACCTACCGGATGAGTCAAATATGACTCGCATTATTTGTGAAGCGATTAGAAAAATATTTGCAGGATTTGTAGAAGGGTAGCTGAAGAACATTTTAGTAAAACTAGAAGCTCATAGTTCATTTGCAAAACAAGAAATTAATGTTGGAAGGGTATCCGAGTCATTTTGTTCCTTATATCGTCTTTGAAAATCGCCACCTTGTGCAAAACTAACGTCTTTTGACCAACTTCAAAAATTCATTAAAACGAGCTAAAATAGGATAAGTCGGCGTATTTTGGCGAAAAAGAAGCAAATTAGCTACTAAAAAGTCATTTTGAGCTAGTTTTAGCGACTTTTTTTCGATAAGTTAGGTCAAAATTCAAGCGAAATTCTAAGTAAAGCAATAAAACAGGGACTCTTTGCACAATCAGTTCGAAACATTGCACAAGATTGTTGATTTTTAGCAAAAAAAAACCCACAAAATTTCAAACTAACTTCCACAAAAATCACTAAAACGAGCTAAAATAGGCTAAATCGACGTAAATCATAGGAAATTAGCTACTAAAAAGTCATTTTGACCCACTTTTAGCTACATAAAACAGGCTAAGTCAACGTATTTTGACGAATAGGAGCAATTTAGAATTTTGACTCACTTTTAGCTACTTTTTTCGGCAAATTAGGTCAAAATTCATATATTTTTGCAAAAAAAAACACCAAAATTTCAAGCTAAATTCCAAGAAAATTCACTAAAATGAGCTAAAATAGGCTAAATCGATGTATTTTGACGAAAAAAGAGCAAATTAGCTACTAAATAGTCATTTTGAACTACTTTTAGCTACTTTTTTCGGCAAATTAGGTCAAAATTCAAGCGAAATTCTAGATAAAGCAACAAAACAGGAACTTTTTGCACAATAAGTTCGAAATATTTCACAAAATTGATGATTTTTAGTTAAAAAAAAAATTGAGCTAAATTCCAAAATAAAATCACTTAAACGAGCTAAAATAGGCTAAATCGACGTATTTTGATGAAAAAGGGGCAAATCAACTACTAAAAAGTCATTTTGACCTACTTTTACTACTTTTTCGGTAAATTCGGTCAAAATTTAAGCGAAATTCTAGATAAAGCAACATAAAACAAGGATTTTTTGCAGAATAAGTTCGAAATGTTGCACAATATCGACGATTTTTAGCAAAAAAAACCACCAAAATTTCGAGCTAAATTCCAAGAAAATTTACTAAAACGACCTAAAATGGGCTAAATCGACGTATTTTGACAAATAGGAGCAAATTAGCATTTTGATCCACTTTTTTCGGCAAATTACTTCAAAATTCAAGCACAATAAATTCCAAATATTGCACAAAATCGATGTTTTTGCAAAAAAACCCGAAATTTCAAGCTAATTTCCAAGAAAATTCACTAAAACGAGCTAAAACAGGTTAAATCGATGTATTTTGACGAAAAAGGAGCAAATTAGCTATTAAATAGTCATTTTGACCTACGTTTAGCTACTTTTTGCGGCAAAGTAGGTCAAAATTCAAGCGAAATTCTAGATAAAGCAATAAAACAGGGACTTTTTGCACAATAAGTCCGAAATATTGCACAAAATCGATGATTTTTTAGCAAAAAAAAAAACAACACCAAAATTTCAAGCTAAATTCTAGGAAAATTCACTAAAACGAGCTAAAATAGTATAAATCGACGTATTTTGACGAAAAAAGGAGCAAAATAGCTACTAAAAAGTCATTTTGATCTACTTTTAGCTACTTTTTTGGCAAATTAGGTCAAAATTCAAGCGAAATTCTAGATAAAGCAATAAAACAGGGACTTTTTGCACAATAAGTTCGAAATATTGCACAAAATCGATGATTTTTAGCAAAAAAAAAATCGAGCTAAGTTCCAAGAAAATTTACTAAAATGAGTTAAAAAATGCTAAATCGATGTAAATCGTAGCAAATTAGTTACTAAAAAGTCATTTTGACCCACTTTTAGCTACATTTTTCGGCCAATTAGATTTTGCTAAAATGTTTTCTAGGGACCATTCGCCAAATAATGCGAGTCGCCATAAGAATTTTCCGTCTTACATCACTCACCCGGTATATAATTGGCGATACCCCCTTGTATACAGTATCCCCACCAAAAAAATGGTGGTGATGCCGAAGCATGAGTAAAGTAAGACGAAAAGTTTTTATGGCCAAAAGGGTAGTTGAAGATCATTTTAGCAAAATTAGAACCTCGTAGCTCATTTGCAAAACGAAAAAATCAATGTTGGAAGGGACTTCGAGTCATTCTTAGTCGTTTTTGAAAATCGCGACCTTGTTCAAAACTAACATTTTTTTGTCCAACTTCCAAATGAGCTACAAAGTTCTAATTTTGGTAAAATGTTCTGTAGGAATCGTTCGCCAAATAATGGGAATCGCCATGAGAATATTTCGTCTTACGTCACTCACCCGGTATATAATTCGCGATACCGCCATTATACAGTATCCCCACTATTTTATGGTGGGGATGCCAAGGCTGATTGAGGTTTATATATATTTATATTTATTTTTTTGGCAGCTCTGAAACGTTACGGCTTCCAATTGGATACAACACCGGTGCCAGGTTGTGAAACATTCCAATTTGGTAGTGATCGTTATTGGGAGTGTGCAGCACGTCGACAAACTGGTCCAGAAAATCATCAAGCTGGTAGTTGTAAAATGGGTCCAATCACTGATAAAATGGCTGTTGTTAATCCATTATTACAAGTTTATGGTATAGATCGTTTACGTGTTATTGATGCTAGTATTATGCCAAAAGTTACATCAGGTAATACAAATGCACCAACAATTATGATTGGTGAGAAAGGTAGTGATTTAATTAAATCACGTTGGTTAACACCAGCCGCTGGTTTCTTCTATACAAATATGCCATTACAAAGGATAGATAGACAATGGAGGACAAGGATGAGGCAACATTGGTAGTTTAGTTTTTTTTAATCTAACCTAAGAAATTAGATTTATTTGGCCATTTTTGTTTTCATCTAGATTAAATGACGCCATTTTGTTTTCAGTATTCAAAATTATGCCCATTTTTGTGTTGTTTTCGAATTAATTTACAATATTGAATAATAATAATAATAATAACCAGTAATAGATTTTAGTAATTTAAATACTATGAAATTGTATATTTATTGAATATTTAATAATAATAATAATAGTAATAAAAATTCTAACCTTTAATAATGAGTATTTTACTCCTAAATGCCAACAAATCACGAGACGCCACTGGTAGAATTGCTAACCCCCTATCACATATACAACTAAACATACACGAATGTTTAAATTTAGCAAACATATTAATTTAATTGCCCTCTTGTATCGTAATGAACACCATTACAATGTGCTATGAATGGTTTTGGTATGTTTTAATTTAAAAATTAAACAAGGTCGGCTCGTCTATTAGCACCCTATAGCCATACTTGCTTCCCTTCGCTTCTGTATTTTCTTCTACCTATCATTTCTCTCTTTCTTTCTGTCTATCATTCTCTGTAATCTTTTTTCTTCTTCTTTTTCTTTCATCTCTTTCTGTCTTCTTTTCTTTTTTATCTATTTACTTTTTTCTTTCATGTCTTTGTTTGTTTCCTTATACTCCCCATACTTTCTACTTTCTTTTTCTCCTACTGTTCTTTCTCTATTGTCGCTGTTTCTTTCTTTCTTCTTTACTGCCTTTCTTTCTTTTTGTCTCTTCTGTCTTTCTATCTCTCCTGTTTTTCTTTATTTCTCTATCTTTATTCCCTTTCTTTGTCCTTTCACTCTTTTCTCCTCGTTAGTTCTTTCTCTCTCTGCAGCCTTTTTTCTTCTTCTTTTCCTTTTTTCACTTTTTGTCTTCCTATCTTTTTTATATATTTACTTTTTCCTTTCATGCCTTTGTTTGTTTCCTTATTCTCTCCTATACTTTCTTCTTTCTGTTTCTCCTGCTCTTCTTTCTCTCTAGTGGCCGTTTCTTTTTTTTCTCTACTGCCTTTCTTTCTTTCTTCTTTCATTTTTTCTCTTCTGTTTTTCTTTATTTCTCTTTTGCCTTTTTTCTTCCACTATTTTTTATTCTTTCAGTCTTTCTTCTTCTGCAGTCTTATTTCTTCTTCTTTTCCTTTCATCTCTTTCTGTCTTCCTTTCTTTTTTATTTTTTTACTTTTTACTTTCCTGTCTTTATTTGTCTCCTTATTGTCTCCTATATTTCTTCTTTTCTTTTTCTCCTACCCTTCTTTCTCTCTTCTCTACAGCCTTTCCTTCTTTTTTCTTTCTTCTTTTCTCTTGTCTTTCTAGCTTCCCTGTCTTTCTTCATTTCTCTAAAGCCTTTCATTTTTCCTTCACTCATTTCTCCTCTTTCGGTCTTCTCTGCTCTTCTTCTTTCCCTTTCTTCTCTTTCTGTCTTCCTTTCTTTTTTATCTATTTACTTCTTTCTTTCGTGCTTTTCTTTGTTTCCTTATTCTCTCCTATACTTCTTTCTTTCTTTTTCTTCTGCCCTCCTTTCTCTGTTGTCGCCGTTTTTCTCTTTTTCCTCTACTGCCTTTCCTTTATTCTTCATTCTTTTTGTCTCTTCCGTCTTTCTATCTCTCTTATTTTTCTTTATTTCTGTATCTTTGTTCCCTTTCTTTGTTCTTCCACTATTTTCTCCTCTTAAAGTCTCTCTCTCTCTCACTCTCTCTCTGCAGTCTTATTTCTTCTTCTTTTTCTTTCATCACTTTCTGCCTTCCTTTCTTTTTTATCTATTTACTTTTTTATTTCAGGCCTTTGTTTGTTTCCTTATTCTCTCCTATACTTCTTTTTCTTCTTCTGCCCTCCTTTCTCTTTTGTCGCCGTTTCTTTCTTTTTTTTGTGTCTCCTCTCTTTCTATCTCTCCTGTCTTTCTTTATTTCTCAATCGCTTTTATATTTTCTTTCGCTCTTTTCTCCCCCTTCAGTCTCTCTTTCTCTTTTTTCTTCCTTTTCTTTCTTTTTTATTTATTTACTTTTTGCTTCCGTGCCATTGTTTGTTTCCCCATTCTCACCTATACTTTCTTCTCTCTCTCTCTTTCTCTCTTGTCGGCGTTTCCTTCTTTTTTTCTCTACTGCCTTTTCTTCTTTCTTTTGTCTCTTCTGTCTTTCTATCTCTCCTGACTTCCTTATTTCTCTATTTCGTTTCTTTTTCTTTCACTCTTTACTTCTCTTTCGGTCTTCTTTTCTTTGCAGCCTTTTTTCTTTTTGTTATTTTTCTGCTTCTTTTCCTTTCTTCTCTTTCATCTTCTGTCTTCCTTTCTTTTTTATCTTTTCACTTTTTTCTCACATGCCTTTGTTTGTGTCCTTATTCTCTCCTATATTTTTTTCTACTGCCTTTCCTTCTTTCTTCGTTCCTTTTGTCTTTTCTGTCTTTATATCTCTCTTGTTTTTCTTTATTTCTCTAACGCCTTTTTTTTGTTCTTACACTCTTTTCTCCTCTTTAGGTCTTCCTCTTTCTACAGTCTTTTTTCTTCTTTTTTTGCTTTCTTCTATATCAGTCTTCCTTTCTTTTTTATTTATTTACTTTTTGCTTTCATGTCTTTATCTGTCTCCTTATTGTCTCCTATATTTCTTACTTTATTTTTCTCCTACCCTTCTTTCTCTCTTCTCTACAGCCTTTCCTTCTTTTTTTCTTTCTTCTTTTCTCGTGTCTTTCTAGCTTCCCTGTCTTTCTTTATTTCTCTACTGCCTTTCATTTTTCCTTCACTCATTTCTCCTCTTTCGGTCCCCCTTTCTCTGCAGTCTTCTTCTTCTTTTGATTTCTTCTCTTTCTGTCTTCCTTTATTTGTAATCTTTTTACTATTTCCTTTCATGCCTTTGTTTGTTTCCTTATTCTCTCCTATACTTCCTTCTTTCTTTTTATCTCTTCTGTCTTTTTATCTCTCCTGCCTTTCTTTTTTTTCTTCAACTCTTTTTTCTTCTTTCTGTTACCCTTTCTGTGGAGTTTTTCTTCTTCTTCTTCTTCTTTTCCTTTCTTCTCTTTCTGTCTTCTTTAAGCTTTTGTATATTTACTTTTTTATTTCCTATATTGGCCTGTTTGAATCTTCTCGCTTTCTTTGTCTCCTACCTTTCTTTCTCCCTTGTCTCTATTTTCTTCTATCTTCAAAAAATTACATGTTTTTTTTTCATTGAAGATCACAACGATTAAAAATAAATGCAGGAAGAAGAGTAATCATTCAAATAATTTAGAATAAAATCTGCATTCAAATGATGAACTTTTTCACTGGTAAGTATGTTTGAGAGCCACCACAACTACCCGATTTGAACACCATTGTATTCTTTTGGACTTTTTCAATTTTCAATGAAATCAATACAGTTTCATAATTCAATTAACAATCAATTATAGAAAAATATAAGGAAAATCAATAATAATAACGCAATTTAATGAAATCCCCCTATTACAACAACAAAAAATCAATTAATTTTCGTTTAATTAAATGAATAGCAAATTTGATTAAAACTAATAATTGATTGATTTTACGCATTATTCTTGAAACAATAGAAGATAAATCAATCAATAATTTTCCATATAAATAGATAAATGTGAAGAAAAAAAAATTAGTTTCTTTCATAATTTTACAACAAATCGTGTTCATAATTTAATTAATTAATAATAATTATGAAGTGTTTCTTATTAATTATTACAATATTAATAATAATTCAATATAATCACACATTGAATTTAACTGGTACTTTTATTCTCAATTAACAATTTAATTAATTAATTAATTAATTCAATTAACACTATTTTTTTTGTTTTATATCTATATGGATAATTAAGTTGTGGAATCTAGTTATAGAATTGAACTTGGTGAATTCCCATGGCAAGTTGCTATAATCATCCAACAAGGTTGTAATTATTTATTTTGTGGTGGTGCATTAATTAATGATGAATGGATATTAACAGCTGCACAATGTTTTCCAGAGTAAATTTAATTAATTTATCAAAAATTTTGAACGTTCTCTTAAGATTTTTAGATTTTTAGACCGAACTTTATTGATATGACAAAATGTGCGGCAAATTGTTTAACATCACTTCGTATCAACCAAATTATGGATTGTTCCACTCCGTAATTATTATTTTTAATAATTAATCATATAATTTTATTACATACATACAGGATGATATCGAATTTCCTTTAAACCACGTGTAAGGCTAGAAAAACTAAGCTAATTTGTTCAATATTCAAATGCGAATGCAATGGGAACGTTGATTATTAACTTTCATATTTTTGTCTACTTTTTGGGGCACCATACCTACGAAACTATTAATCTATTCAGTGTTGGTCGGAAATTTCGAACAGCTGCAGACCCGAATTCGAGAAGCTACAGACGCGATCCGGGAACTCCCGAAACGTGTAGCGCTCCCTGCTACGTATTTTGAACAATTTTTTTGTAGTTTTTAATAAAATGTGTTTTATGCTCAATAAGTAAGTTGGTAAGACCTACTTTTTTAACATTAAGTCAATTAAGTACTTAACCAGTGACCGTCAAACAATAGTTCAAAATTTAGCCAATTTTAGTACTCTATTCGATTTCATCCTGTATATAATTTTCAATAAATAATCAAGTAATTCATTTAATTTTTTTTTTACAGTTTAGCTACCATCTATTTTGGTATAGTTGAATTGAAACAAATAGAAAATGCTAAACATATAGAATCAAAAATTATATTAAAACATCCACATTTCAATCCAGAAACATTAAGTAATGATATTGCTTTAATTAAGTTGAAACATAAAGTTGAATTTAGTAGTCATATAGCACCGATTAACTTAAATGAACGCCATCTATCACCAAATAATGAAGTTATCGCCAGTATATGGATGCCGACACCTGGTTATACTACCGGTTGTTCTTCAAATCTATTCTAATTATACAGTAGAGAGATGTACAATGGTATTTTATACCCGACAGTTGGCCATGACTTTTTTTATGGTATAAAATCGTAGCTTCATTGGTTTATCGGTAATACAGATTACTATAATAATACATTGCATTGCTGGTAGTAATCTGCATTACCGACAAACGGAATAAAGCTACGCTTCTATATGTATATAGGAAAGTCATAGCCTACTGTTAGGTGTAAAATATCGTTGTACACCCTGTTTTTAATTTAATTTTAATTTAAATTTATTTTTATAGATAATTTATTATATAATCGTCGTTTAATATTTGTACGTTTAAATACAATTACAAATTTTGAATGTAAAATGATTTATGGTGACTATATTTATGGTACCATATGTGCAAAAGGTGATCCTATTGATGGTTTATGTTTAATGGATAGTGGTAGTTCATTAATTTTACCAAATTATCCACCAGTACATGTTGGTATAACAAGTTTTACAAATCGTCAACAATGTAAAAGTAATTATCCACAAGGTTTTACAACAACAGCAGATTTTCGTGATTGGATAAGAAATATAACTGGAATTTAAGTAACATTACTTCTTCTTCTTAAGTCCGGTTTTTCCCCTTACTTAAGCTCACTTTAGTAAGACTTTGAGCTGAATCGACCTAAGCGTCGATAGCTGGGGATCAGTACATAAACGTATGTAAATCTACCATTAGCTCGATTTAAGACAAATTTGTGCTAAGGCGAGCTTAAGTAGGAAAAGAGAACCGGGACTTAATAAATTAATTATCAAGCTAATTAAGTAGCATTAGAAGTTATACTTCTTTGGTGTGATTAGAACTTAGAATGGGGAATAATTAAAAAGTCCGCTTTATTACCCGTTTCCATAGCAACTGTTTGTTTTCCGATTTAATTTGATATTGTTACTATATTGCGCGCGCAACTCCTGTTGCTTAATAAAATTTCACTCTTATAATTTGTTACACAAAACACGTCAAAAATTGTATAACTTCTAAAACTATTAGATAACAAGATATTTTCATCTGTAGCAACAAGAACAATAATAAGTAATTCACAATAAAAATAAATAGCAAAAATGTGTTGTTTATATTCCACTGTGGCTTTGAGGCGACCGGAAACATTTAATGTTGATCACATTTCGCTGTGACTCTGTGGCAATCGGTACCGTCTTGTGCTGTCTATTTCCGCTGTGGCTTTAAGGCGACCGGAACCGTTTTGTGTTGTTCACATTTCGGTGTGACTATGTAGCGACCGGAGCTGTTAGTAATGGTCTGTGACTCGGAAACTATCAGTACCGTCTTGTGCTGTCTAAGGCGACCGGAACCGTTTTATAATGTCCACATTCCGCTGTGGCACTAAAGCGACCGGAATTGTTTGTAATTGTCCGTGGCTCTGAGGCGATCAGTACCGTCATGTGCTGTCTACTTCCGCTGTGGCTTTAAGGCCACCGCAACCGTTTTCTTCTGTTCACATTCCGCTGTGGCTTTGAGACGGCCGAAAACATTTAATGTTGATCACATTCCGCTGTGGCTCTGTGGCAATCGGTACCGTCTTGTGCTGTCTACTTCCGCTGTGGCTTTAAGGCGACCGGAACCGTTTTGTGCTGTGACCACATTCAGCTGTGGCACAGAGGCGACCGGACCTGTTTATAATTGCCTGTGACTCTGAGATGATTGGACATTTTTAATGTAAATTTATAATCAAAAATATATAACATTGATAACATTAGTCTCTAGTATGTTTTAATAAATGTTGTTTTAAAGTTGATTTATAAGCAAATTTTTTTGTACAAATGTTACACTGATAAGAATTTTTATTTGTGTGTATTTTTACATGTGTTCTTAAAGCTTCTTTTCGTGTAAACTTATTGCTACAAATGTGACACTGATAAGGTCTATCATCTGTATGTATTCTTAAATGTAGTTTTAAGTACGCTTTTTTTAACAACTTCTTGTTACAAATGTGACATTGATAAGGTTTCTCATCTGTATGTAATTTTAAATGATTTTGTAAAACATCATTTCTTCCATAATTTTTGCCACAAATATGACATGTGTAAGGTTTCTCACCTGTATGTTTTGATAAATGTGCTTGTAAAAGTGATGTTCGTGTAAATTGTTCACCACAAATTTCACACTGATAACGTTTTTTACGCACTTGTTTATTTAACACATTAATATTACTATTATTATTATTCTTTTTGTTGTCGTCTTCCTTTTTATTTTGATCATCAATTGATTTATTTAAAAATCCAGAACCAGTCACTTTATGAAAATATACAATTCTAATAATTAATTAATAAGTAATTAAAATAACCCTCTTATAACACGATCATATAGTGTTAAAAATTACTATTTATTACAATTATTTTCAAAGAGAGTAAGCAATGAATTGTGGAACGTATAGCGTAGCTTGATGGAATCAAATAATTTAAATGAAATTAGAATGTGTTTTAAACTACAAATAATTAGTGCCTCGAATAAATAGTAGTAACGACATACGTTTTCATTATAGCATTTAATAGATGACACAGTTGGATATAATTTTTTAATAACTTGAATCAACATACTTTTGAATATTTTAACACGAATCGTGTAATATAAGGGTTGATAATAATACTATTATTTTATTACCTATTATTGAACACAATCCATCACTATTTGATTCATTTTGAGTAATAATAGAAGAGATATTTTCTTGTAAATTTTCATTACTATTATTATTATTATATGTTAATTTAGTATTATCACTAATTAATGAATTTAGTGGTTTATTATCTTCATTATTTGAATCACTCCCTAAAACACACCATCATATAATTTTTGTTAAAAATTGCATTATAACTGATAAAAATCAAAATCAAACCTCTGATAACACGGATACTATAACCGTGTTGTAGGAGGGTCGATATTATTACTATTATTGTTCTTACCGATAATTGAAGGATATTCTTTAATGCTTAATTCATCCTTTATGATATCAGAGCAATATTCTTTTGCATCTTTATTATCACTATTATCATTAAATTCATCAATTATTGGTTTTTTATCATCACTATCATCATCATCAACTAGTCCACTTGGCTGATACTTATTTTCATCATTTTTTTCATTTTTATCATCATTAATAAAGTCATTTTCTACAACGTATTAAAAGCATTAATGTTTACTTTTCAAATATTAGCATTGATTACAATAAAAAGTGATCGATTTTGGAAATACAGTACGAAATGTCAAAGAAACATTACTTAAGTTCTAAAATTACTTAAAATAATTATTCTCACTTACTTACCATTTTTTAAACAAGTTTCCTCAATATCGAATTCATATTTAATAGTACCAAATGGTTCTGTAGTACACCATTTATTTTGGTACAATTGTTGATTGTACTTTTCATCACTATTATTATTATCATTATTTGTTAATTTCTTATTATCAGAAATTAATGTGCTTAACGGTTGATTGTCTTTATCTTTTGAATCACTCCCTAAAACCCACCATCAAATAATTTTTGTTAAAAAATTCTATTGAAATGATTAAAATCAAAATCAAGCCTCTAATAACACGGATTTGTATAGGAACAATTTCAATAATAAAAGCCTTATACAAAGCCTTTAGATAAACTTAGAAAAGGTTTCAAATAACACGTATGTAGAAGTTTATAAGAACTTTTACAAATTAATTGAATTAGATAGATTGTTGAAAATATTTTCTAAACATACAATAAACGTGTAAAAATACGTACAAACATAGAATATCTTTTAGTATCATTTAAAACAATGAACCGTGTTAAAAGAGTATAGGATTTTTATAATTCGTTTACTAATTTGTAAATCTATTTCAGTACCATTATTTGAATCATTCTGGTAAACAACAAATTGTCCATCATCACATCGTGTAATACGAGGCCATTTTTTATGGAAATCATCAATAATATTTTGTTTATTATCAATTCTATTCTGCAATAATTCATTCGTTTCTAGAATCTTTTCACGATAATGATAAAAAATTATTAAAATATGAAAACAATTAAAACAAATGAATTTCGTATATGGATCATCTTCAACAATCTAAAAATACAAATAATTAATTAAAAAATTAATTAAATTAAATAATTAAATTAATTATTTTATACCTTCAAATTTGTAAACAACTCGACTATTGTTGGAATTGTTGGGTCTGTTTTATTAATATCAAAAATATTTCCACCAAATTCACGCAATTTCATACAATTACAAAAACGACAACGCTCCATTATTTTTTATCTTTCACTTAATTAATAATTAACAATAATACTAATTAAGTAATTGATAAACACCACGCCATTTTGATTTCAAAATTATGTTTATAGAAACATAACCTCACATTCTCACATATATAATTTACCATGTTGCCACATTAATACAATCAATAATCGTCATATTATTAGTTTAGTTATAATAAAAAAAATGAAAATAAGAGCATTCAAATTAATTTTAGCCACAATAACTACCATCAATATAAATAAAATCTATCGAGAATTATTAAGCAAACAGTAAAATTATGAGAAAATCGTTAAACGTGACAACAATGGATATTTTGTTAAATTCAGTTTTCCAGGTACATATACTTCGTCTACATCTGCAATGTAATGACTTTGAATTGACATTTTACATAAAATTCAATTGAAATACACAAAAAAGAAAATTCCCTATAAACTTTAATCAAATTCTGTTTCTATATAGAGTGTACATACATGAAAACTAGCCGTTTATGTATTTTATTATAGATTGTTTTTCCAAGTCAATACACTCGAAAATCGATAGACTATAATATTATGTAAAAATATAGCAATACAGTGTAGCCAACATTAATTTTAGTTGTTCAAAACTTTTTATTATGTATTTCTAAATGCATTTCTAACATATATTTTCTAGCAAACTTTTTGTCACAAATGTCACATTTATAAGGTTTCTCACCTGTATGTCTCAATAAATGTGTTTTTAAATGTGATGTTTGTGTAAATTGTTTACCACAATAATTACATTTATGTGGTTTTTCACCTGTATGTATTAATAAATGTTTTGTTAAATTTGATTTATATGTACATTTTTTCTTACAAATGTTACATTGATATTTTTCACCTGCTTGTTGTTCATTTAACACTATTATATTATTATTTTTACACTTTTTCTTGTCTTTCCTTTTCTTTTGATCATCAATTGATTTATTTGTAAATCCATGGTTTTTATCAGAACCAATCACTTTATGAAAATATATATCTAATTAATAATTCAATAATTAAATTCTCCTATAACACGATAAAACAGTGTTAAACTTATTACATCTTACAATTATTTTCAAATAGAGTAAGCCATGAATTGAGAAACGTATGGCGCAGCTTGATGCAATTATTAAAAAAATAAAAATATACCTAATATGAAAATATTGTCAATTGTTAATAATCTGTATTAGCGATCCAATCAACGACATACGTTTTCATTTTACAACTTTGAAAATAATTCGAATCATATTTTATAACAGTCTGTGTATTTTTAATAAATTCAGTCTACAAGCTTTCTGATTATTTTAACACGAATCGTGTTATAGAAAGATTGATATTATTACTATTATTATCATTATTACCAATTAATGAACTTCGACAATGATTATCTTCATTTACTGAATCACTCCCTAAAACACACCATCGTCGTATTTATTTTTAAATAATTAAAATAAAATAATTAAAAAAATTAATTATAAAAACAAGCCTCTGATAACACGGGTATTATAGCACGAATCGTGTTATCTAAAGTTTAATATTATTACTATTATTACTAGTAAGGTACGTAATCGAAATTATGGCCAATTGCAAGGTAAATTACCGTTATACACCCTGTATAGATTTAATAATTAAAAAGTCGAATTGACTCTCTCATAACACGGTTTTAATATAATACAAAACAACAGAAAGAATATTATACTTTGATAACACGATATAACAGTTTTTAAACAACAAAATCGATTATTAAATTTTATGTATAAAAAATTCCAATATCAATTTTTTTTTCTTTTATATAAGTTCTAATATGGCGTTAATAATAGAGAAAAACCGTGTTCTAGGAGAGCCGATTCTTTTACCATTATTGTTCTTACCATTTATTGAAGGACATTTTTCCATTCTAGATTCATCCTTTACGATATCAGAACAAGATCTATCATTAAATTCTTTATCATCATCATCATCATCATCATCATCATTAAAGTCATTATCTACAATGTATTTAAAATATTAATGCTCATTTAAAACACTGGCCTACTAGAAATTGCAAGAAATATAATCATTTATAATTACAGCATTGTTTTTAAAGGCTTGTTCTTAAGCGTAAGGTAAATGAAGCCCCCAAAATCCAAATTTTGGAAAATCAAGAAAAATTTGAAAAAAATTCTTCAAATTCTTACCTGTATGTACTTTTAAATGTGTTTTTAGATGTTGTTTTGTTGCAAATTTTTTGTCACAAATGTCACATTTATATGGTTTATCACCTGTATGTATAAATGAATGTGTTTTTAAATTTGATGATTGTGTAAATTGTTTACCACATATGTCACATTTATATGGTTTTTCACCTGTATGTATTAATAAATGTTGTTTTAAATTTGTTGATTGTCTAAATTGTTTACCACAAATGTCACATTTATGAGGTTTTTCACCTGTATGTGTCAATAAATGTCTTTTTATATCATATTTTCTTTGATTCTTTTTACCACAAATGTTACATTGATAAAATTTTCTTCCTGTGTCTTGTTCGTTTAACACTATTATATTATCAATGTCATTATCACTATTATTATTATTATTATTATTATTATTATTATTATTATTACTCTTCCTTATCTTTGATTCTGAATCACTCCCTAAAACACACCATCATGTTACTTATTATTAAATAATTAAATTAAATTATTGAGAAAATAAAATAAAATAAACAAGCCTCTGATAACACGGTTATTATAACACGAATCATGTTATCGAAAGAATTACCGTTATACACCTTGTATAGACTCAATAATTAAAAAACTCAAATTAACTCTGACATAACAGTTATAACACGGTTTCAGTAAAATACAGAATAATAGAAACAATATTGTGCTCATATAACACGATTTAAGAATTTTTAAACAACAAAATCGTTTAATTTTATAAAAATTCATATTATGCACGTATAAAAAATTACACCGTGTTGTAGGAGGGTTGATATTATTAGAATTGTTGTTCTTACCGTTAATTGAAGGAGATTCTTCTATTTTTGATTCATCCTTTATGATATCAGAATAACATCTATCCATATCTTTATAATCATTAAATTGTTTAATGATTGTTTTATCATCATCATCATCATCATCATCAACTAGTATACTTGTATGATGATGATTATTTTCACATATTTTTTGATCTTCATCATCATTAAAGTGATTCTCTACAATGTATTTAAAAAAACATTAATGCTCACATTTTTGTAACACTGGGCTAGTTGCATTTGTAAAAAGTGTAATTTTCATGATTTTCAAAAAATTTGTTGTTTTTATACAGGGTGCTTGGTCTAAATATGGTAAGTTCTAAGAAACTCTTATTAGTCGACGAGTGATTCGAAAAATATTTTGAGGATTTGTAGAAGAGTCCCTAGGGAACATTTTAGCAAAATTAGAACCTCGTAGCTCATTTCAAAGTTATTCAAAACACGATCGTTTTGGACAATGTCACAATTTTAAAAAACCAACAAAACACGCAAATTGACTAAAAATGACTCAGAGACCTTTCCAATATTGATATTTTTCGTTTTTCTCCAATGTATTCCAGACAAAATACGAAATTTTCCACCTGTTCTAGAATAAAATGGAGATAAACGAAAAAAAAAATTGGGAGGATCCTAAAGTCATACTAAGTCGTTATGAGTGTTTAGTTCGTTTTTGAAAATCACTACATCGTCAGAAATGAGCGTTTTTTTGACCAACTTACAAATGAGCTACGAGGCTCTAATTTTGATGACATGTTCTTTAAGGACGCTCCTACAAATCCTTAAAATATTTTTCGAATCGCTCGTCGACTAATAGGAGTTTCTTAGAACTCACCATACTTAGACCAAACACCCTGTATAATAAAGTACGATATTTTAAAGAAACAGTACTTAAGTATGATAATTTTTATCACTTACCAATTTTTAAATTCATTTGCTCAATATCAATTTCATATTTAATAAAACCAAGTGATTCTTCAGTACACGAACTATTTTTGTTTATTTGTTGATTCTCGTGTAAATTATCATCATCATTATCACGATAAGTTTTATCATCATCATCAAATTTATTTTCTAAAAACAAATTAATCGTAAAACAATTCATCAATGTCACTATTATTATTATAATTATTACCAATTATTGAACACAATTCATCATTATTTGACTCATTTCCAGTAACATTAAAAGAGCTATTTTCTTGTAAACTTTCATTATTATTATTATTATTATTATATGTTAACTTCTTATTATCACCAATAAATGAACTTAGTGGCTGATTGTTTTCATAATCTGAATCACTCCCTAAAACCCACCATCAATACAATTTTTGTTAATGATTAAATTATAATGATTACAAACAAAAACAAGCCTCTGTTAACACGAATTTGTATAGAAACAACATCAAGTGCACTCGTAAAAAGTGTTAAAATATTGTAAATTTTAGAATTTCGCCCTTTTATACATTGAAACAAAAATTAAAAAGTTACCAAGCCGGCATTGAGTGAAACATTGAAATTCAAAGATCCTTCGCCTCCATGTGTCGGTCATTGTTCTCTCTCATTAGATTATTATGAACGTTTATAAACCAGTGCTTCTCAGAAAACGATATTGGTCCGCAGAAGAATTTTGCAAGCCCAAAATATATACAAAACAAAAAAAACAATAAATTGGTGGTGTTCTTTTTTTCTAAAAATTATTGGTCCTTAAAGGGCTATCAAGAAATTTACCGATCGACAATAAGAAGTCGAAGATTTTCTCTTAAGTAAACAAATACGATAACACAAGCACTCTCGTATCCATTAAGATAAGAATAGAACATTTGAAGAGGCATACAATTAGTACATTTTAATTTTTACACGATCGATATCAGGATACAGTGATCGAAAACAAAATAAAATATAAACATGATTCATTTCAAGTCATTTTATGTGTACAGTTGACTGGTGAAAATTTCAATATTGCGGAAAAAACTAGTTTTTTGGCCAACTTTCAAATGAGCTACAAAGTACTAATTTTGTTAAAATGTTCTAGGAGGAAGGGGGAGGGGCCACCCAACACATCTTTAAAGTATTATTGGATTTACACGGTCGATATCAGGATACAGTTATCGAAACGAAAACAAAAATAAAAACATGATTCATTTCAAGTCATTTTATGTGTACAGTTGACTGGTGAAAATTTCAATATTGCGGAAAAAAACTAGTTTTTTGGCCAACTTTCAAATGAGCTACAAAGTACTAATTTTGTTAAAATGTTCTGGGAAGAAGGGGGAAGGGGCATCCAACAAATCCTTAAAGTATTATACGAATCGTCCATCAACTACTAGGATTTTCGTTCGAGCTGACCATTTTTTTAATAAAAAAAAAGACCCTGTATAACAACATTATGTAAAATTAGATAGGTTTCAAATAACACGGACTGAATTGTTCCATAATTGTCATCTATCGAAACTGTATAAGAAATTACATGGGGAGTATTGTTGATAAAACCCTTTAAAAATAGGGTTGTTCGAAAAACAAAAATCGGTATATACAATCATAGAACTTCCTAGATTGCCATTAAATACAAATAAACCGTGTTAAAAAAGGGTAGTAATTTTTATGATTGTTTTTACCAATTTGTAAATTTGTTTTGAAATCACCATCTGAATCATATTTTTCAATATGGGACCATTTTTTATGGAAATCTTCAACATTTTTTTGATAATTTTCAATTCCATTCAGCAATAATTGATTTGTTTCTAAAACTCTTTCACGATAATTATAAAAAACAATTAAAATATGAAAACAATTAAAACAAATGAATTTTGTATATGGATCATTTTCAACAATCTAAAAATAACAATAATTAATTAAAAAATTAATTAACAAATTTCTAATTATAGTTCTTACCTTTAAATTAGTAAACAATTCAACAATAAATGGAATTGTTGGATTTGTTTTTTTAACATTAAAAATATTTCCAAAAAATTCACGATTTTTAGCACAATTACATAAACGACAACGCTCCATATTTTTTATTTGTGCTTTAATTAATAATTAACAATAATAATAATTAATAATATTAGGCTCTTTTCAGTTCGAAATATAATCAAGATGACGCTTATAGAAATATAACCTCACATGAACAATTTACAATGTTGCCATATTAATGTAATAAATCAATAAATGTCACTATATCTATTTTGACATTTGACACACAATTTTTGAATTTAGAATCTTAATGGTCAATTTTTACAAAACTTAGAAATTTATTTAAGTTTCCTTGAGATGTTTTTTAAAGAAATATTGATAAATTTTCATTTTAACATGAATGAAAACTCAAAAGATAATAGTCAACGGAATATCATTGGAACTTCGTATTTAAAAATTATACCAAATCATACTTCTAAAAATTCCCTAGAATATAAACGAAAATTGAG
This sequence comes from Mylabris sibirica, assembly GCA_039776855.1. Lineage (NCBI taxonomy): Eukaryota > Metazoa > Arthropoda > Insecta > Coleoptera > Meloidae > Mylabris > Mylabris sibirica. The sequence goes on along the minus strand of CM077840.1, from coordinate 9,859,983 downwards.
GTTGGTATTAAATTTGGTTCATAACGTAGTTTTTCTTTTTATTTCATTAATTTCTTATTTATAAAAAAACATTATTGATTTTTTATGTTATTGGTAATATCAATTATCAATCGATAATTACTACATTAGCAGCAATAAATTCAATAAATAAATGGGTGATCATTGATCACCCATTTATCACTGATCAATGATCAATGATCATTAACAGTTTAAAAAGCAGCGGGGGTGGGGCTAACAATAATACAATACAAATCTATTACCAAAATAAATAACTAATACCGTTGATTGAATAAGATATAGACATGTCGAACCCATGCTTTTTTGTGTAATCGAATATTACAAAAAAATGCTGAGAGTATTCCAACCACCAGATGGCAATACCATCGAATTACATAGAATACAGTACATCTATTGTCTAAGAGAGGGCAATATGTGCTGTCTCAAAAAAAAAATCCAATCATAAGCGTTAATTAATAAAATTGTATCATATTACAGCCCTATAAATATATTGAAGAAAATCTAAAAAAAAATTGTACAATTTGGAGGCTATTATTCCAAAAAAACTAAAATAGAAACAGAATTTATTTTTCTTTGGAGTCAATGAAAACGGTAACATAAAATATTAATTTTCTTGTATCAATATAGACTTTATCTTAATTAAATTACAATTAACTAACATTTATACTAAATGTTTCTTTAGGAGGCTTCTTTTCAATATAAATTTCTGAGCACAAATATTACACTAATGAAAATTTTCTCTAGTATGTTTTGATGAATGTTGTTTTAAATTTGATTTATATGTAAATTTTTTTGTACAAATGTTACACTAATGAGAATTTTTTCTTGTGTGTATTATTACATCTTTTTAATCTTTTTTTAGTGGAAAAACTTTTTGCCACAAATTGCTACATCGTTAAGGTTTCTCCCCTTTATGTACTTTTAAATGTATTTTTAAGTTATTTTTTGTTGTATACATTCTGTCACAAATGTGACATTTATAAGGTTTTTCACCTGTATGTAAAAATGAATGTGCTTCTAAGTGCGATTTTCTTGCAAACTTTCTATCACAAATATTACACTGATAAGGTTTATCACCTGTATGTAACAATGAATGTGTTTTTAAGTTCGATTTTATTGCAAACTTTTTGTCACAAATTTTACACGTGTAAGGTTTCTCATTTGTATGTATGATTGAATGTCGTCGTAAACTTGATGTTTGAGAAAATTGTTTGTCACAAATGTCACATTTATAAGGTTTTTCACCTGTATGTATACGCAAATGTTTCACTAACGCTGATTTGCATGTAAACTTTTTCTCACAAATGTTACACTGATAGCGTTTTTCGCTCAAGTGTTTTTTATTTAACACAATTATATTATTATTATCACTATTATTCTTATCGTTTTTGTCACCTTTCTTTTCCTTATGATCATCAATTGATTTATTGGTAAATCCAAGGTTTTTATGAGAATCAGCCACTATATAAAAATATAAGAATCCTAATTAATAATTCAATAATTTATAAATAATTAAATCAACCTTCTTATAACGCGATCCTACAGTGTTAAAGTTACTATGCATTACAATTACTTTCAAAGAGAGTAAGCCATGAACTGTTAAAATATATCGTGCAGCTATAAAATTCACATTGATTTCTAATAATTTAAATGTAATTAAATTAGAATTTGTTTTATACAACAATTAGTACCCCAATTTAGTAATTTTGATAATAATAAAAAAGCAAAAAATTAACATAATTAATATGAACATATTGATTGTCAATTGTTAATAATTTATATTACCGATTCAAGCAGCGACATACGTTTTCATTCTAGGGCTTATCTTTATTAAAAATAATAGCAATCATCACTTTCTATTGTACAAAATAGTTGGGTATATTTTTAATAAATGCAATCAACATATGTACTTTTTGATCATTTTAACACGAATCGTGCTATAGTAAGATTGATATTATTCATAATTACCTGATACATTTCCAGTAATATTAGAAGAGATATTTACTTCTCCATTTTCATTATTATTATTATTATTTAGCTTCTTATTATTATGCACGTATCTACTTAGGAGCTGATTGTCTTCATCATCTGAATCACTCCCTAAAACACACCATCATATAATTTAGTTTTATATAATTAAAATAGATTGGTTAAGAAAATAAAATGAAAAACAAGCCTCTGATATCACGAATAGTATTATAGGAAAGTTGTTATTATTACCATTTGTTGAACACGATTCATTATCGGATTCATTTTCGGTACTACTAGAAGAGCTATCTTTACTATTATTATTAGTTGTAGTCTTCTTATTATAACCAAATGATGTACTCGGACGCTGATTGTCTTCATCATCTGAATCACTCCCTAAAATACACCATAATAATATTAATTTTCAACTAATTAAAATAAAATAATCAAGAAAATAAAAAAAATCAAGCCTCTGATAAAACGATTAGTGTTACAGGAAAGCTAATGTTATTACCATTTGTTGAACACGATTCATTATCGGAATCATTTTCATTACTACTAGAAGAGCTATGTTTACTATTATTATTATTATTAGTTGTAGTCTTCTGATTATAACCAAATGAGGTACTCGGACGCTGATTGTCATCTGAATCACTCCCTAAAACACACAATCACACAATTTAAAAAAAAAATTAAAATGATTAAAATCAAAATAAAGTCTCTGATAACATGAATTTATGAAAAAAAAACTTCAAGAGTCAAAAACCCTCAATGATATCTTTATGTAAAATTAGATGAGCTTCAAATAACACGTACTGGTGTGATTCACCAATTATCATCGATCGAAACTATATGTATAGAAAGTTCTACACAACTTGAAGGTATTCGATGGGGAGTAGAGTGATTACCCTTCTCATAACAGGGTCGTTCTCTAAAAAATGCAAACATTTGCTTAAAATACAATAAATGTGTGAAAACAGGCACAATGATAGAACTTCCTATATTGCAATTTAATACAAATAAACCGTGTTAAAAGAGGGTAGGATTTTCATAATTCTCTTTACCGATTCGTAAATTCATTTCAGAATCATCTGAATCATCATTGAAAATAAATTGTCCATCATCATTTTGTTCAATACGAGGCCAATTTTTATGGAAATCATCAAGGTTATTTTGATAATTTTCAGTTCCATTCAGTAAAAATTGATTTATTTCTAAAACTCTTTCACGATAATGATAGATAACAATTAAAATATGATAACAATCAAAACAAATGAATTTTGTATATGGATCATCTTGAACAATCTAAAAATACAAATAATTCATTAAAAAATTAATTAATTAGTTAATTAATTAATTTCATTTTTTTATACCTTCAATTTTGTAAACAATTCAACTATTGTTGGAATTGTTGGATGAGTTTTTCTAATATCAAAAATATTTCCACCAAATTCACGATTTTTCACACAATTACATAAACGACAATGCTCCATATTTTTAATTTTCACTTAATTAATAATAATCAACAATAATAATTAATGCCACTACACTATAACCACGTCGCTTTGATTTCAAAATTATGTTTATAGAAACATAACCTCACTTATACAATTTACCACGTTGCCACATATATACAATCAATCATCGTCATATTATTAGTTTAGTTACAATAATAAAAAGGAAAATAAAAGAATTAAAAATGATTTCAGCTACAATCAACACCATTAATATAAATAATTTATTGAGAATAATTGAACAAAAAGGAAAAATTTGTTGAAAATTGCTACAACTGGCAACAATGTATATTTTGTTTCTATACACGAGAATGATTTACCATCGTGTATACTTTGTCAACATTTGCAGTGTAATGACTATAAATTAATGTTTTACAATTTCAATTATAATAAACGTAAGAAAAAAACATCTCCATAAGCTTTTAAATTAACTTTTGTTTGTATAAATTATAGATAAAAAGTAGACGCTTATGTATTTTATCATCAATTATTTTTTCATGTCCAAGTCAATACATTAGAAAATCGATGCACTATAATATAACGTAATATCTGGTAATAGTGTTGCCAACATCAGTTTTAGTTCTTTGGAATTTTTTAGATGGCGCTAGTAAGAATTTTTTTTTATTATTTACAGTGAAATCTCTCTTACATGAACACTTAAAATTTACAATTAATTCACATATACAATGTTTGAAAAAAATATGATTAATATCTTATCATTATCAATTTATCAGACACAATAATGAAATTATTTATTTGTATGTTTTTTTAAATGTTTCTTTAAGAGGCTTTTCAATGTAAATTTCTCATCACAAATATAACACTGATAACATTTTTCTCTATTATGTATTAATAAATGATGTTTTAAACTTGATTTATAAGCAAACTTTTTATCACAAATATTACATTGATAAAAATTTTCACCTGTATGTATTTTTACATGTCCATCCAAATCGGCTTTTCGTGAAAATTTTCTACCACAAATGTGACACTGATAAGGTTTCTCACCTGTATGTAGTCTTAAATGAGTTTTTAAATTATCTCTCCTTAAAAACTTCTTATCACAAATATTACATGTGTAAGGTTTTTCACCTGTATGTATAATTAAATGATCTTTTAAACTCGATTTTCTTGCAAACTTTTTGTCACAAATTTTACACGTGTAAGGTTTCTCATTTGTATGTATGATTGAATGTCGTCGTAAACTTGATGTTTGAGAAAATTGTTTGTCACAAATGTCACATTTATAAGGTTTTTCACCTGTATGTATACGCAAATGTCTCACTAACGCTGATTTGCATGTAAACTTTTTCTTACAAATGTCACACTGATAGCGTTTTTCGTTTATATGTTTTTTATTTAACACAATTATATTATTATTATCACTATTATTCTTATTGTTTTTGTCACCTTTCCTTTTCTTATGATCATCAATTGATTTATTGGTAAATCCAAGGTTTTTATGAGAATCAGCCACTATATAAAAATATAAAAATTCTAATTAATAATTCAATAATTAATAAATAATTAAATCAACCCTCTTATAACACGATCCTACAGTGTTAAAGTTACTATTTATTACAATTACTTTCAAAGAGAGTAAGCCATGAACTGTTAAAATATATCGTGCAGCTATAAAATTCACATTGATTTCTAATAATTTAAATGTAATTAGAATTTGTTTTATACAACAATTAGTACCCCGATTTAGTAATTTTGATAATAATAAAAAAAGCAAAAAATTAACATAATTAATATGAACATATTGATTGTCAATTGTTAATTATTTGTATTACCGATTCAAGCAGGAACATACGTTTTCATTCTAGAGCTTATCTTTATTAAAAATAATAGCAATCATCACTTTGTATTGTACAAAATAATTGGGTATATTTTTAATAAATGCAATCAACATATCCACTTTTTGATAATTTTAACACGAATCGTGCTATAGAAAGATTGATATTATTCATAATTACCTGATACATTTCCAGTAATATTAAAAGAGATATTTTCTTTTACATTTTCATTATTATTATCTGTTAGCTTCTCATTATCACAGATGAATCTACTTAGAGGCTGATTGTCTTTATTATCTGAATCACTCCCTAAAATACACCATTATAACATTAATTTTTAAATAATTATAATAAAATAATCAAGAAAATAAAATAAAAATCAAGCCTCTGATAACACGAATAGTGTAATAGGAAAGCTAATGTTATTACCATTTGTTGAACACGATTCATTATCGGATTCGTTTTCAGTACTACAACTAGAAGAGCTATCTATATTATTATTAGTAGTAGTGGACTTTTTATTATCATTAAATGATGTACTCGTGTTTTAGAAAAGCTTAAAATTATTACTATTATGATATAAACGAAGCTATGTCGCTATCTAACCAAAAACATGGAGAGATTCGACAACTAAAAAGTCGAATTAAACCTATCATAACACGATTTTAGTAAAATACAGTATAATAGAAACAATATTACACTTATATAACACGATATAACAATGTTTAGTCAATAAAAATTTGTATCGTATTCGTTTTTTTCTTTAATAAGTCCTAATATGATGTTGATAAAAGAGAAAAACCGTGTTGTAGGAGGGTCGAGATTATTAAAATTATTGTTCTTACCGTTAATTGAGGGAGATTCTTCTATTCTTGCTTCATCCTTTCTGATATTAGAACAACATCTATCTGAATCTTTATTATCATTAAATTGATAATCATTAATGATTGTTTTATCATCATCATCATCATCAACTGGTATACTTGTATGATGATTATTTTCACATAGTGTTTTATCTTTGTCATCATTAAAGTCATTCTCTACAATGTATTTGAAGCATTAATGCTCACTTTTTGAAATATTGATATTTGCAAAAAGTGCAATTTTTTATGATTTTTGAAAAATGTTTTTTTGTTTAATATTTATTACAAAAAAAAAGTAATCCTCTCATGTAGTACAGTAAGATATGTCAAAGAAACATTACTTAAGTTCTAATATTGATTAACTTAAAAGACAAATATTCTTCCTTACCAATTTTCAAACAAGTTCCCTCTATATCCATTTCATCTTTAATAAAACCAAGTGATTCTTCAGTACACAAATTATTGATGTCCAATTGTTGATTATCATTTTCATCATCATCATCATCATCATCAAACTTAATTCCTAAAAACATATTAATGGTAAAACGTATGGCTAATTCATTATTATCACTATTATTATTTTTAATTATTACCAATTGTTGAACAAAATTCATGTTTATTTGACTCATTTTCCATAACACTAATAGAGCTATTTTCTTGTAAACCTTCATTATTATTATGATTATTATTACTCTTCGTTAACTTCTTATTTTCATGAATTAATGTATTGTTTCCATCTTCAGAATCACTCCCTAAAACACACCATCATATAATTTAGTTTTATATAATTAAAATAGATTGGTTAAGAAAATAAAATGAAAAACAAGTCTCTGATAACACGAATAGTATTATAGGAAAGTTGTTATTATTACCATTTGTTGAACACGATTCATTATCGGATTCATTTTCGGTACTACTAGAAGAGCTATCTTTACTATTATTATTAGTTGTAGTCTTCTTATTATAACCAAATGATGTACTCGGACGCTGATTGTCTTCATCATCTGAATCACTCCCTAAAATACACCATAATAACATTAATTTTTAACTAATTAAAATAAAATAATCAAGAAAATAAAAAAAATCAAGCCTCTGATAAAACGATTAGTGTTACAGGAAAGCTAATGTTATTACCATTTGTTGAACACGATTCATTATCGGACTCATTTTCATTACTACTAGAAGAGCTATGTTTACTATTATTATTATTATTAGTTGTAGTCTTCTGATTATAACCAAATGATGTACTCGGACGCTGATTGTCATCTGAATCACTCCCTAAAACACACAATCACACAATTAAAAAAAAAAAAAATTAAAATGATCAAAATCAAAATAAAGTGTCTGATAACACGAATTTATGAAAAAAAAACTTCAAGAGTCAAAAACCCTCAATGATATCTTTATGTAAAATTAGATGAGCTTCAAATAACACGTACTGGTGTGATTCACCAATTATCATCGATCGAAACTATATGTATAAAAAGTTCTACACAACTTGAAGGTATTAGATGGAGAGTAGAGTGATTACCCTTCTCATAACAGGGTCGTTCTCTAAAAAATGCAAACATTTGCTTAAAATACAATAAATGTGTGAAAACAGGCACAATGATAGAACTTCCTATATTGCAATTTAATACAAATAAACCGTGTTAAAAGAGGGTAGGATTGTTAAAGTTAGAGTTGGCAAAAATGTATTTGTGTAAATCAAAGTACATTAAACAACAACAAGTTACTAAGGACAATAAGTTCTAGAACGAACGAAATAAAAATAACAAGTGTATGTTAAAAGAATTTATCAAAGTATTAATTCTTAATTTAGTATTCGTTAAACAATTGTATTTCATTTTACCAAAAACAGTTCAAATAAAGATATTAAAAATAACAGGTTATGGGCCCAGTCCCGCAAAAATAAGAAATCATTAGAAGAACATAACGGTAAAAATGGAGTACAAGATTACAACTAACAAGTATGGTGTCACTCCGTTTGCTGCAACTGATTTCAGTAATTGGAATTTCAGAATAAGATTAATACTTGAAGAAAACGCTTTATTGGATACCTTAACATACGAAGAAGAAAATTTATCAACAGAAAATAAAACAAAGGACGCGAAAGCTAAGAATATACTGGTACAGTGCATTGCAGATAGTCATCTAGAAGTAATAAAAGAATGCAAAACTGCAAAAGAAATTATTGGAAAATTAGAAACATTATTCGAAAAAAAGAGGAATAGCGTCACAACTTTTATTGAGAAAGAAATTATTAACATTGAAATACAACGAAGAAAATTCGCTCGAAGAATTTATGTTAAACTTCGATAAACTGGTAAGAGAATTGAAAGACACAGATGCAGATCCCAGTAAAAGTGAAATAATATGTTATCTATTGTTATCCATGCCTCAATCGTACGACAATGCAGTAAAAGCTATAGAAACTGTGAGCAGTAATTTAATTGTAGAATTTGTGAAGAATAGATTGTTACAAGAAGAAGTAAAAAGAAAAGAGTTTCAGAAGAATGAAAATTCGAAATCACAGGCATTTTTCAACAATACAACAAAGAACAAAAACCAGAATCAACCACAACAGAATAGTTTCAAGTTTGAATGTTACAACTGCGGAAAGAAAGGTCACAAGAAATCAGAATGTAGATACAAGAAATCAAAATACATGAAGAAAGAATACACGAAAAAAGAAGCAAACAATATTGAACCACAGAACGAGAATGAAGTATGTTTCATGGCTGGAACAAATTCAACAACCAATGATGAGGGTGAGTCAATATATTTTTATGCAGACTCAGGCGCCTCAGATCATTTAATAAATACTGACAAACATTTCTGTCAAAGTATAACATTAGAGAATCCGATAAAAATAAACATTGCGAAAAAGAATCAGTCATTAATAGCAACAAAAATTGGAAATATAATCACAGAAAACTGTAAATTAAAGAATGTTTTATTTGTCCCTGAACTCAGAAATAACTTACTATCAATTAGTAAAATAGAAAAGGCAGGTTTTTCAGTGACATTTTGTAATAATAGAATAAATATCCATCAAAATAAGAAATTAATGAAAACAGGGAAAAGAGAGAACAATCTGTATGTATTACAATTTAAAATAAAGAAAACAACCGCTTACAAATCGTATAGTGTACACATAAACGGTCAATTATGGCACAAAAGACTTGGACACACATCAACTGAAAAAATGAATGAATTGAAGAAAAGGAAGTTAATAAATTATGAAAAATCAGAAAATGAAATTTTGTGTGAACCATGCATTAAGGGTCGTCAAACAAGATTACCATTTAATAACGAACATTCAAAAACAAAAAGAATATTAGAACTAATACACTCAGATCTATGTGGTCCAATAAATCCAGCGACACATGATGGAAAGAAATACATATTGACGTTCCTAGACGATTATAGTCATTTTGCTACAGTATATTTGCTGAATAATAAAACAGAAGTACTTAATCATTTCAGTAAATATGCAGAAATGGTAGAATCGAAATTTAATGTAAAGATCTCAAGATTTCGTTGCGACAATGGTACAGAATATATTAATAATGCATTTCAAGAATATTGCAACAAGAAAGGAATACAAATTGAGAAAACCATGCCATATACGCCTCAACAAAATGGCAAAGCAGAACGATTGAATAGAACTCTGATAGAAAAGGCTAGAACACTGATAGCGGACACAAAATTTAATAAAGAAATGTGGGGAGAAGCAATATATACATCAACATACGTCATGAACCGACTGCCCAAAATAAATAAGATAATTCCGGCTGAAATATGGTACGGAGAAACTCCGAAATATGGAAAACAAAGAATATTTGGTGCAGAAGCATATACATATATAAATAAAGAACATAGAGATAGTAAGCTATCAGAAAAATCAAAGAAATTGTATATGATTGGTTACTGCAATAATGGTTATCGATTATGGAATTCGGAAGAACGAAAAATTATTTTATCACGTGATGTGATCTTTAATGAACTTAAACCAAAAGAAACAATAATGATAGACTCAGAAATCGTAAATCCATATGAAAAGCAATGTCAAATAGAACACAAAAAAGAGATAACGTCAGATGGAAAAGCAAGTGAAAAAGAAGGTGAAGAAGCTAGACCAAGAAGAAATATAAGAAAACCAGTGTATCTAGAAGACTACGAATGTGAATTTGCAGCATACAACATCGACGAAATTATAAAAGATGAACCAACAACCAAAAAAGAAGCTTTAGAATCAGAAGAAAAGGAACAGTGGCAAAAAGCTATGGAAGAAGAATTGAAATCTCATGAAAAACATAAATTCTTGGTCAGTTGTTGATAAACCAGTTGGAAAGAAAATAATTCATAGTAGATGGATTTTCAAAAGAAAAGGAGAAAACATTTATAAAGCTAGATTGGTTGCAAAAGGTTACGAAACAACGAATTTCAATGAAATATATGCACCTGTTGGAAAACTTCCTACGTTAAGAACATTATTGGTAATTGCAAACAAAGAAGACATGTACATTGAACAATTAGATGTGAAAACTGCGTTCTTACATGCCGAACTTGAAGAAGAAATCTACATGTATCCGCCAGAAGAAACAGAAAACAACAAAGTATACAAATTGAACAAATCGTTATATGGGTTGAAACAAAGTCCAAGATGTTGGAACGAAACTTTTCATAAGTTCATGTTAGAAAATAATTTCTGGTGCTCAGCTCATGATACGTGTCTTTATATCAATAATGAGTCAAAGTTTTACGTGTTTTTGTACGTGGACGACATACTAATCTTTAACCGTGATAAAGAGAAAATAAGTGAGTTTAAAAATCAGTTGAAAACAAATTTTGATATAGTGTGCATTGGACCAATAAGAAAATATTTAGGATTAGAAATAGAAAGGGATAAACAGAATAAAACGATAAAAATTCATCAGAAATCGTTTATTGGAAAATTGTTGAAAAGGTTCAATATGGAAAATAGTAAAGGGATCGCCACTCCAATTGAAAAAGGTTTAAAATTGATTAAAGAAATAAACGTCGAACTGCTTACCAAAAATCCTTAGAGAGAATTGATAGGCTGTTTGATGTACCTGGTTATAGGAACTAGACCTGATTTATGTTTTACTGTTAATTATTTTAGTAGATTTCAGGATTGTGCAAACGATAATCATTGGAATCATCTGAAAAGGGTCTTGAGATACTTGCAACATACAAGTAACCTAGGTTTAATTGATCGAGATAATGAACAAGAACCAAGTGTGATAGGTAATTCAGATTCAGATTGGGCTGCTGATTGTAACGATAGGAAAAGTGTCTCAGGATTCTGCATAACATTGTATGATAATATTGTATTATGGTCAACCAGAAAGCAGAGAACTATTTCTCTATCAACGACAGAAGCCGAGTATATCGCTCTCAGCTCTCTAGTTACCGAATCGTTATGGTATAAGGGAATATTGAATGATCTAAATTTAAATTGCAAACATGTACTGATTTATGTAGACAATCAAAGCTGTATTCATATTGCAAAGAATAGGGAATGTAAAAGGGTAAAACATATAGATATTAGACACCATTTTGTAAGAGATTCAGTGCAAAGTGGTGATATTGCTATAAGGTATATTCCGACCTCGAAACAAAAGGCTGACATTCTAACCAAAGCCTTAACCAAAGATTTGTTTTGTAAACACAGGGAGTCTTTGGGATTATTAAATTGTTAAATAGAAAAGTAAGAAATGTAGTGTTAAGGGGGAGTGTTAAAGTTAGAGTTGGCAAAAATGTATTTGTGTAAATCAAAGTACATTAAACAACAACAAGTTACTAAGGACAATAAGTTCTAGAACGAACGAAATAAAAATAACAAGTGTATGTTAAAAGAATTTATCAAAGTATTAATTCTTAATTTAGTATTCGTTAAACAATTGTATTTCGTTTTACCAAAAACAGTTCAAATAAAGATATTAAAAATAACAAGGATTTTCATAATTCTCTTTACCGATTCGTAAATTCATTTCAGAATCATCTGAATCATCATTGAAAATAAATTGTCCATCATCATTTTGTTCAATACGAGGCCAATTTTTATGGAAATCATCAAGGTTATTTTGATAATTTTCAGTTCCATGCAGTAAAAATAGATTTGTTTCTAAAACTCTTTCACGATAATGATAGATAACAATTAAAATATGAAAACAATCAAAACAAATGAATTTTGTATATGGATCATCTTGAACAATCTAAAAATATAAATAATTCATTAAAAAATTAATTAATTAGTTAATTAATTAATTTCATTTTTTTATACCTTCAACTTTGTAAACAATTCAACTATTGTTGGAATTGTTGGATGAGTTTTTCTAATATCAAAAATATTTCCACCAAATTCACGATTTTTCACACAATTACATAAACGACAATGCTCCATATTTTTAATTTTCACTTAATTAATAATAATCAACAATAATAATTAATGCCACTACACTATAACCACGTCGCTTTGATTTCAAAATTATGTTTATAGAAACATAACCTCACTTATACAATTTACCACGTTGACACATATATACAATCAATCATCGTCATATTATTAGTTTAGTTACAATAATAAAAAGGAAAATAAAAGAATTAAAAATGATTTCAGCTAAAATCAACACCATTAATATAAATAATTTATTGAGAATAAATGAACAAAAAGGAAAAATTTGTTGAAAATTACTACAACTGGCAACAAAGTATATTTTGTTTCTATACACGAGAATGATTTACAATCGTGTATACTTTGTCAACATTTGCAGTGTAATGACTATAAATTAATAAGTTTTACAATTTCAATTAAAATAAACGTAAGAAAAAAAACATCTTCATAAGCTATTTAAATTAACTTTTGTTTGTATAAATTATAGATAAAAAGTAGACGCTTATGTATTTTATCATCAATTATTTTTTCATGTCCAAGTCAATACATTAGAAAATCGATACACTTTAATATAACGTAATATCTAGTAATAAAGTGTTGCCAACATCAATTTTAGTTCTTTAAAAAATTTTAGATGGCGTTAGTAAAAATTTTTTTTTTATTATTTACAGTGAAATCTCTCTTACATGAACACTTAATATTTACAATTAGTTCACATATACAATGTTTGAAAAAAATATGATTAATATCTTATCATTATCAATTTATCAGACACAATAATGAAATTATTTATTTGTATGTTTTTTTAAATGTTTCTTTAAGAGGCTTTTCAATGTAAATTTCTCATCACAAATATAACACTGATAACATTTTTCTCTATTATGTCTTAATAAATGTTGTTTTAAACTTGATTTATAAGCAAACTTTTTATCACAAATATTACATTGATAAAAATTTTCACCGGTATGTATTTTTACATGTCCATCCAAATCGGCTTTTCGTGAAAATTTTCTACCACAAATGTGACACTGATAAGGTTTCTCACCTGTATGTAGTCTTAAATGAGTTTTTAAATTAGCTCTCCTTAAAAACTTCTTATCACAAATATTACATGTGTAAGGTTTTTCACCTGTATGTATAATTAAATGATCTTTTAAACTCGATTTTCTTGCAAACTTTTTGTCACAAATTTTACACGTGTAAGGTTTTTCATTTGAATGTATGATTGAATGTCGTCGTAAATTTGATTTTTCAGAAAATTGTTTGTCACAAATGTCACATTTATAAGGTTTTTCACCTGTATGTATACGCAAATGTTTTACTAAATCTGATTTGCATGTAAACTTTTTCTCACAAATGTCACACTGATGGCGTTTTTCGTTTATGTGTTTTTTATTTAACACAATTATATTATTATTATCACTATTATTCTTATTGTTTTTGTCACCTTTCCTTTTCTTATGATCATCAATTGATTTATTGGTAAATCCAAGGTTTTTATGAGAATCAGCCACTATATAAAAACATAAAAATTCTAATTAATAATTCAATAATTAATAAATAATTAAATCAACCTTCTTATAACACGATCCTACAGTGTTAAAGTTACTATGCATTACAATTACTTTCAAAGAGAGTAAGCCATGAACTGTTAAAATATATCGTGCAGCTATAAAATTCACATTGATTTCTAATAATTTAAATGTAATTAAATTAGAATTTGTTTTATACAACAATTAGTACCCCAATTTAGTAATTTTGATAATAATAAAAAAAGCAAAAAATTAACATAATTAATATGAACATATTGATTGTCAATTGTTAATTATTTGTATTACCGATTCAAGCAGGAACATACGTTTTCTTTCTAGAACTTATCTTTATTAAAAATAATAGCAATCATCACTTTGTATTGTACAAAATAATTGGGTATATTTTTAATAAATGCAATCAACATATGTACTTTTTGATAATTTTAACACGAATCGTGCTATAGAAAGATTGATATTATTCATAATTACCTGATACATTTCCAGTAATATTAAAAGAGATATTTTCTTTTACATTTTCATTATTATTATCTATTAACTTCTCATTATCACAGATGAATCTACTTAGAGGCTGATTGTCTTTATTATCTGAATCACTCCCTAAAATACACCATTATAACATTAATTTTTAAATAATTATAATAAAATAATCAAGAAAATAAAATAAAAATCAAGCCTCTGATAACACGAATAGTGTAATAGGAAAGCTAATGTTATTACCATTTGTTGAACACGATTCATTATCGGATTCGTTTTCAGTACTACAACTAGAAGAGCTATCTATGTTATTATTATTATTAGTAGTAGTAGTAGTAGTAGTGGACTTTTTATTATCATTAAATGATGTACTCGTGTTTTAGAAAAGCTTAAAATTATTACTATTATGATATAAACGAAGCTATGTCGCTATCTAACCAAAAACATGGAGAGATTCGACAACTAAAAAGTCGAATTAAACCTATCATAACACGATTTTAGTAAAATACAGTACAATAGAAACAATATTACACTTATATAACACGATTAACAATGTTTAATCAATAAAATTATAAAATTTTATATTAAGCACATATAAAAATTTGTATCCTATTCGTTTTTTTTTCTTTTATAAGGTCTGATATGATGTTAATAATAGAGAAAAACCGTGTTGTAAGAGGGTCGATATTATTACAATTATTGTTCTTACCGTTCATTGAAGGACATTCTTCAATTATTGCTTCATCCTTTCTGATATTAGAACAACATCTATCTGAATCTTTATTATCATTAAATTGATTATCATTAATGATTGTTTTATCATCATCATCATCAACTGGTATACTTGTATGATGATTATTTTCACATAGTTTTTTATCTTTGTCATCATTAAAGTCATTCTCTACAATGTATTTGAAGCATTAATGCTCACTTTTTGAAATATTGATATTTGCAAAAAGTGCAATTTTTTATGATTTTTGAAAAATGTTTTTTTGTTTAATATTTATTACAAAAAAAAAGTAATCCTCTCATGTAGTACAGTAAGATATGTCAAAGAAACATTACTTAAGTTCTAATATTGATTAACTTAAAAGACAAATATTCTTCCTTACCAATTTTCAAACAAGTTCCCTCTATATCCATTTCATCTTTAATAAAACCAAGTGATTCTTCAGTACACAAATTATTGATGTCCAATTGTTGATTATCATTTTCATCATCATCATCATCATCATCAAACTTAATTCCTAAAAACATATTAATGGTAAAACGTATGGCTAATTCATTATTATCACTATTATTATTTTTAATTATTACCAATTTTTGAACAAAATTCATGATTATTTGACTGATTTTCAATAACACTAAAAGAGCTATTTTCTTGTAAACTGTCATTATTATTATGATTATTATTACTCTTCGTTAACTTCTTATTTTCATGAATTAATGTATTGTTTCCATCTTCAGAATCACTCCCTAAAACACACCATCATATAATTTAGTTTTATATAATTAAAATAGATTGGTTAAGAAAATAAAATGAAAAACAAGTCTCTGATAACACGAATAGTATTATAGGAAAGTTGTTATTATTACCATTTGTTGAACACGATTCATTATCGGATTCATTTTCGGTACTACTAGAAGAGCTATCTTTACTATTATTATTAGTTGTAGTCTTCTTATTATAACCAAATGATGTACTCGGACGCTGATTGTCTTCATCATCTGAATCACTCCCTAAAATACACCATAATAACATTAATTTTTAACTAATTAGAATAAAATAATCAAAAAAATAAAAAAAAATCAAGCCTCTGATAAAACGATTAGTGTTATAGGAAAGTTGTTATTATTACCATTTGTTGAACACGATTCATTATCGGAATCATTTTCATTACTACTAGAAGAGCTATGTTTACTATTATTATTATTATTAGTTGTAGTCTTCTGATTATAACCAAATGAGGTACTCGGACGCTGATTGTCATCTGAATCACTCCCTAAAACACACAATCACACAATTTAAAAAAAAATTAAAATGATCAAAATCAAAATAAAGTCTCTGATAACACGAATTTATGAAAAAAAAACTTCAAGAGTCAAAAACCCTCAATGATATCTTTATGTAAAATTAGATGAGCTTCAAATAACACGTACTGGTGTGATTCACCAATTATCATCGATCGAAACTATATGTATAGAAAGTTCTACACAACTTGAAGGTATTCGATGGGGAGTAGAGTGATTACCCTTCTCATAACAGGGTCGTTCTCTAAAAAATGCAAACATTTGCTTAAAATACAATAAATGTGTGAAAACAGGCACAATGATAGAACTTCCTATATTGCAATTTAATACAAATAAACCGTGTTAAAAGAGGGTAGGATTTTCATAATTCTCTTTACCGATTCGTAAATTCATTTCAGAATCATCTGAATCATCATTGAAAATAAATTGTCCATCATCATTTTGTTCAATACGAGGCCAATTTTTATGGAAATCATCAAGGTTATTTTGATAATTTTCAGTTCCATGCAGTAAAAATAGATTTGTTTCTAAAACTCTTTCACGATAATGATAGATAACAATTAAAATATGATAACAATCAAAACAAATGAATTTTGTATATGGATCATCTTGAACAATCTAAAAATACAAATAATTCATTAAAAAATTAATTAATTAGTTAATTAATTAATTTCATTTTTTAGACCTTCAGCTTTGTAAACAATTCAACTATTGTTGGAATTGTTGGATGAGTTTTTCTAATATCAAAAATATTTCCACCAAATTCACGATTTTTCACACAATTACATAAACGACAATGCTCCATATTTTTAATTTTCACTTAATTAATAATAATCAACAATAATAATTAATGCCACTACACTATAACCACGTCGCTTTGATTTCAAAATTATGTTTATAGAAACATAACCTCACTTATACAATTTACCACGTTGCCACATATATACAATCAATCATCGTCATATTATTAGTTTAGTTACAATAATAAAAAGGAAAATAAAAGAATTAAAAATGATGTCAGCTACAATCAACACCATTATTATAAATAATTTATTGAGAATAATTGAATAAAAAGGAAAAATTTGTTGAAAATTGCTACAACTGGCAACAATGTATATTTTGTTTCTATACACGAGAATGATTTACAATCGTGTATACTTTGTCAACATTTGCAGTGTAATGACTATAAATTAATAAGTTTTACAATTTCAATTAAAATAAACGTAAGAAAAAAAACATCTTCATAAGCTATTTAAATTAACCTTTGGTTGTATAAATTATAGATAAAAAGTAGATGCTTTTGTGTTTTATTATTGATTATTTTTTCATGTCCAAGTCAGTACATTAGAAAATCGATGCACTATAATATAACGTAATATCTAGTAATAAAGTGTTGCCAACATCAATTTTAGTTCTTTGAAATTTTGAGATGGCGTTAGTAAAAAAAATTTTTTTTAAATTTACAGTGAAATCTCTCTTACATGAACATTTAAAATTTACAATTAATTCACATTTACAATGCTTCAAAATGTGATTAAAATCTTATCATTATCAATTTATCGGACACAATAATGAAATTATTTATTTGTATGTTTTTTTAAATGTTTCTTTAAGAGGCTTTTCAATGTAAATTTCTCATCACAAATATAACACTGATAACATTTTTCTCTATTATGTCTTAATAAATGATGTTTTAAACTTGCTTTATAAGCAAACTTTCTATCACAAATGTTACATTGATAAAAATTTTCACCTGTATGTATATTTACATGTCCATCCAAATTGGCTTTTTGTGAAAATTTTCTACCACAAATGTGACACTGATAAGGTTTCTCACCTGTATGTAGTCTTCAATGAGTTTTTAAATTACGTTTTCGTACAAACTTCTAATCACAAATATTACATGTGTAAGGTTTTTCACCTGTATGTATAATTAAATGATATTCTAAGTGCGATTTTGTTGCTAACTTTTTGTCACAAATTTTACACGTTTAAGGTTTTTCACCTGTGTGACAATGAATGTATTTTTAAATTTGATGCTTGCGTAAATTGTTTGCCACATTTGTCACATTGATGAGGTTTTTCACCTGTATGTACGATTGAATGTGTTTTTAGGTGCGATTTTCTTGCAAACTTTCTGTCACAACTATTACACTGATAAAGTTTTTCACCTGTATGTGCAATTGAATGTGTTTTTAAGTTCGATTTTTTTGCAAACTTTCTATCACAAATATTACATTTGTAAGGTTTTTCACCTGTATGTACGATTGAATGTGTTTTTAAGTTCGATTTTGTTGTAAACTTTTTGTCACAAATTTTACACGTGTAAGGTTTTTCATTTGTATGTATGATTGAATGTCGTCGTAAACTTGATGTTTGAGAAAATTGTTTGTCACAAATGTCACATTTATAAGGTTTTTCACCTGTATGTATACGCAAATGTTTCACTAACGCTGATTTGCATGTAAACTTTTTCTTACAAATGTCACACTGATAGCGTTTTTCGTTTATGTGTTTTTTATTTAACACAATTATATTATTATTATCACTATTATTCTTATTGTTTTTGTCACCTTTCCTTTTCTTATGATCAATTGATTTATTGGTAAATCCAAGGTTTTTATGAGAATCAGCCACTATATAAAAATATAAAAATTCTAATTAATAATTCAATAATTAATAAATAATTAAATCAACCCTCTTATAACACGATCCTACAGTGTTAAAGTTACTATTTATTACAATTACTTTCAAAGAGAGTAAGCCATGAACTGTTAAAATATATCGTGCAGCTATAAAATTCACATTGATTTCTAATAATTTAAATGTAATTAGAATTTGTTTTATACAACAATTAGTACCCCGATTTAGTAATTTTGATAATAATAAAAAAAGCAAAAAATTAACATAATTAATATGAACATATTGATTGTCAATTGTTAATTATTTGTATTACCGATTCAAGCAGGAACATACGTTTTCATTCTAGAGCTTATCTTTATTAAAAATAATAGCAATCATCACTTTGTATTGTACAAAATAATTGGGTATATTTTTAATAAATGCAATCAACATATCTACTTTTTGATAATTTTAACATGAATCGTGCTATAGAAAGATTGATATTATTCATAATTACCTGATACATTTCCAGTAATATTAAAAGATATATTTTCTTTTACATTTTCATTATTATTATCTGTTAGCTTCTCATTATCACAGATGAATCTACTTAGAGGCTGATTGTCTTTATTATCTGAATCACTCCCTAAAATACACCATTATAACATTAATTTTTAAATAATTATAATAAAATAATCAAGAAAATAAAATAAAAATCAAGCCTCTGATAACACGAATAGTGTAATAGGAAAGCTAATGTTATTACCATTTGTTGAACACGATTCATTATCGGATTCGTTTTCAGTACTACAACTAGAAGAGCTATCTATATTATTATTAGTAGTAGTGGACTTTTTATTATCATTAAATGATGTACTCGTGTTTTAGAAAAGCTTAAAATTATTACTATTATGATATAAACGAAGCTATGTCGCTATCTAACCAAAAACATGGAAGATTCGACAACTAAAAAGTCGAATTAAACCTATCATAACACGATTTTAGTAAAATACAGTACAATAGAAACAATATTACACTTATATAACACGATTAACAATGTTTAATCAATAAAATTATAAAATTTTATATTAAGCACATATAAAAATTTGTATCCTATTCGTTTTTTTTTCTTTTATAAGGTCTGATATGATGTTAATAATAGAGAAAAACCGTGTTGTAAGAGGGTCGATATTATTACAATTATTGTTCTTACCGTTCATTGAAGGACATTCTTCAATTATTGCTTCATCCTTTCTGATATTAGAACAACATCTATCTGAATCTTTATTATCATTAAATTGATTATCATTAATGATTGTTTTATCATCATCATCATCAACTGGTATACTTGTATGATGATTATTTTCACATAGTTTTTTATCTTTGTCATCATTAAAGTCATTCTCTACAATGTATTTGAAGCATTAATGCTCACTTTTTGAAATATTGATATTTGCAAAAAGTGCAATTTTTTATGATTTTTGAAAAATGTTTTTTTGTTTAATATTTATTACAAAAAAAAAGTAATCCTCTCATGTAGTACAGTAAGATATGTCAAAGAAACATTACTTAAGTTCTAATATTGATTAACTTAAAAGACAAATATTCTTCCTTACCAATTTTCAAACAAGTTCCCTCTATATCCATTTCATCTTTAATAAAACCAAGTGATTCTTCAGTACACAAATTATTGATGTCCAATTGTTGATTATCATTTTCATCATCATCATCATCATCATCAAACTTAATTCCTAAAAACATATTAATGGTAAAACGTATGGCTAATTCATTATTATCACTATTATTATTTTTAATTATTACCAATTTTTGAACAAAATTCATGATTATTTGACTGATTTTCAATAACACTAAAAGAGCCATTTTCTTGTAAACCTTCATTATTATTATGATTATTATTACTCTTCGTTAACTTCTTATTTTCATGAATTAATGTATTGTTTCCATCTTCAGAATCACTCCCTAAAACACACCATCATATAATTTAGTTTTATATAATTAAAATAGATTGGTTAAGAAAATAAAATGAAAAACAAGTCTCTGATAACACGAATAGTATTATAGGAAAGTTGTTATTATTACCATTTGTTGAACACGATTCATTATCGGATTCATTTTCGGTACTACTAGAAGAGCTATCTTTACTATTATTATTAATTGTAGTCTTCTTATTATAACCAAATGATGTACTCGGACGCTGATTATCTTTATCATTAGGATCATTCCCTAAAACACACAATCAACCAATTTTTAAAAAAAATTAAATTAAAATGATTAAAATCAAAATAACGGCTCTGATAACACGGATTTGTATAGAAAAAAACTTCAATAGCCAAAACGTCTTTATGATATCATTATGTAAAATTAGATGAGCTTCAAATAACACGTACTGTTGTGATGCACCAATTATCATTGATCGAAACTATATAGAAAGTTCTACATAACTTGAGGGTATTAGATGGGGAGTAGAGTGATTACCCTTCTTATAACGGGTTTGTTCAAAAAATGCAAATATTTGCTTAAAATACAATAAATGTGTGAAAGCAGGAACTTCCTATATTGCAATTTAATACAAATAAACCGTGTTAAAAGAGGGTAGGATTTTCATAATTTTCTTTACCGATTCGTAAATTCGTTTCAGAATCATCTAAATCATCATTGGAAATAACAAAATGTCCAACATTATTTTGTTCAAAACGAGGCCAATTTTTATGGAAATCAACGTTATTTTGATAATTTTCAGTTCCATTCAGTAAAAATAGATTTGTTTCTAAAACTCTTTCACGATAATGATAGATAACAATTAAAATATGATAACAATCAAAACAAATGAATTTTGTATATGGATCATCTTGAACAATCTAAAAATACAAATAATTCATTAAAAAATTAATTAATTAATTTCATTTTTTTTATACCTTCAAATTTGTAAACAGCTCAACTATTGTTGGAATTGTTGGATAAGTTTTTCTAATATCAAAAATATTTCCACCGAATTCACGATTTTTCACACAATTACATAAACGACAACGCTCCATATTTTTAATTTTCACTTAATTAATAATAATCGACAATAATAATTAATGCCACAAAGACAATATGATATATATTTATTGTCTTTGCCCCCCCCATAACATAACCCCAAATAAATAATTTACCACGTTGCCACATAATGCAATAAATCATTGTCATATTATTATCTTAATTGCAATGAAAAAAAATTGATAATAAAAGAATTATAATTAATACTAGCTACAATAAATACCATCAATATAATATAATTTATAGGGATTACATGAACAAACAGAAAAAATCGTAGAAAATTGTTACAATTGGCAACAATGTATATTTTGTTTCTATACATAGGAATAATTTTCGGTCATATATACTTCGTCAACATTTGCAGTGTAATGACTATAAATTAATAAGTTTAAATTTTCAATTATAATAAACGTAAGAAAAAAAAACATCTCCATAAGCTTTTAAATTGACTTTTGTTTGTATAAATTATAGCTAAAAAGTAGACGCTTATGTATTTTGTCATCGATTATTTTTTCAAGTCCAAGTCAATACATTCGAAAATCGATGCACTATAATTGATAATATATGTATTATCTAGAAACAAAGTGTCGCCAACATCAATTTTTGTTCTTTGAAATCTTTTAGATGGCGCTAGTAAGAATTTTTTTTTAAATTTACAGTGAAATCTCTCTTACATGAACACTTAAAATTTACAATTAATTCACATTTACAATGTTTAAAAATATGATTAAAATCTTATCATTATCAATTTATCAGACACAATAATGAAATTATTTATTTGTATGTCTTTTTAAATGTTTCTTTAAGAGGCTTTTCAATGTAAATTTCTCATCACAAATATAACACTGATAACATTTTTCTCTATTATGTCTTAATAAATGATGTTTTAAACTTGCTTTATAAGCAAACTTTTTATCACAAATGTTACATTGATAAAAATTTTCACCTGTATGTATATTTACATGTCCATCCAAATTGGCTTTTTGTGAAAATTTTCTACCACAAATGTGACACTGATAAGGTTTCTCACCTGTATGTAGTCTTAAATGAGTTTTTAAATTACGTCTTCTTACAAACTTCTTATCACAAATATTACACATGTAAGGTTTCTCACCTGTATGTATTTTTAAATGACTTCTCAAATTCAGTTTTGTTGCCAATTTTCTGTCACAAATGTCACATTTATAAGATTTATCATTTGTATGTGTCAATTTATGTGTGTTTAAATTTGATGTCTGTGTAAATTGTTTGCCACATAAGTCACATTTATAAGGTTTTTCACCTGTATGTATAAGTAAATGTTTTTGTAAATTATTTTTGGTTGTACACTTTTTCTTACAAATGTTACACTGATAGTGTTTTTCATTTGACACAATTATATAATTATTATCACTATTATTCTTATCCTTTTTGTTGCATTTCCTTTTCTTGTGATCGCCAACTGATTTATTTGTAATAAAATTGTATAATTCTAATTAATATTTAAATAATTAACAATTAATTAAAACAACTCTCTTATAACACGATCATACAGTGTTAAAATTAGTACATATTGCAATTATTTTCGAATAGAATAAGCTACGAATGGAGAAACGTATAGCGTAGCTTGATGCAAAATATTCACAATTAGTAATAATTTGTTTTACCGAACTAAGCAACGACATACGTTTTCATTATAGAGCTTATTTGATTATTTTAACACGAATCGTGTTATAGAAAGGTTGTCATTATTACTATTATTATAATTGTTACCAATTAATGAACTTAGGCATTGATTGTCCTCAATATCTGAATCACTCCCTAAAACACACCATCATGTTACTTATTTTTATTTAATTAAAATAAAATAATCAAGAAAATAAAATAGAAAAACAAACCACTTATAACACGGGTATTATAGCACGAGTCGTGTAATCTAAAGTTTGATATTATTACTATTATTAGTAGTATAAAAACTACACTATGTAATTGAAAGTATGGCCAAGTGCACGGTGAATTACTGTTGTATAGATTCAACAATTAAAAAATCGAATTAACTCTCTCATAACACGGTTTTCGTATGATACAGGCACAATAGAAACTATTTGATACTTTGATAACACGAAATAACAATTTTTACACAACAACAAAGTCGAGTACTAAATTTTATGTATAAAAAATTATACAGTATTCATTTTTTTTTCTTTTATAAATTATAATACGGCGTTAATAATAGAGAAAAACCGTGTAGTAGGAGGACTGATTTTATTCCACACTAATTACATCATTCATTCTTATGTTTCAATAAATGTTTGTTTAAGAGCTTTTTCAATACAAATTTCTAATCAAAAATATTACACTGATAACATTTTTCTCTAAATGTAAACTTTTTAGTACAAATGTTACACTAATTTGTGTATTTTTAGATGATTTTCTAAGCCACTTTTTTGTGAGTATTTTTTGCCACAAATATGACACTGAAATGGTGTGTCACCTGTATGTAATCTTAAATGAAATTTTAAACTTTGTTTTCTTGTAAATTCTTTGTCACAAATATTACATTTGTAAGGTTTCTCACCTGTATGTAACAATGAATGTATTTTCAATTTTGATTTGTGTGTAAACTTTTTAGTACAAATATTACATCTAAAAGGTTTATCACCTGTATGTACTTTTAAATGTATTTCTAAATTATATTTTGTTGTATACATTCTATCACAAATGTGACATTTATAACGTTTCTCACCTGTATGTATCAATAAATGTGTTTTTAAAGTTGATGCTTGTCTAAATTCTTTACAACAAATGTCACATTTATGAGGTTTTTCACCTGTATGTATGATTGAATGTTGGTTTAAATGTGATGTTTGTGTGAATTGTTTGTCACAAATGTCACATTTATAAGGTTTTTCACCTGTATGGACGAGTAAATGTTTTCCTAAATTTGATTTTCTTGTCATCTTTTTGCCACAAATGTCACATTGACAAAATTTTCTCCTTGTGTGTTGTTCATTTAACACTATTATATTATTATTATCACTATTATTATTATTATTATCATCATCATTTTTGTTGCCTTTCTTTTTCATGTGTTCACCAAATGATTTATTTGAAAATCCACGGTTTTTATCCGAACCAGCCACTTTATGAAAATATTCTAATTAACAATTCAATAATTAACAAGTAATTAAATCAATCCTCTTATAACACGATCATACAGTGTTAAAATTACAATTACAATTATTTTCGAATTTCTAATAATTAAAGTGAAATTTGAATTTGGTTTATACAAAAGGCACGTTTTTAACTAACTTCCAAGCGAGCTACGAGGTTCTAATTTTGCTAAAATGTTCTCAGCAGACCCCTTACAAATCCTTGAAATACTATTCGAATCACTACTTTTTTGGAACGATTTATGACAAATGCTACAAACTCGGGAACAAAAAACGAATTGCCGAAAATCAGGACAGGAACCCCAAATTCGGGATTGTCCCGGGAAATTCGGGTCACCTTAATAAATAGCCACAGCCTTTCTAATGTGGTTTTAATAATAGAGAAAAACCGTGTTGTAAGAGGTTCAATATTTTTACAATTATTGTTCTTACCTTTTATTGAAGAACATTCTTCTATTCTTGATTCATCCTTTATAAATTCTTTATCATTAATGATTGTTTTATTATCATCATCAACTGATATACTTGAATGATGATGATGATTAATTTCACATACTTTTTGATCTTCGTCATCATCAAAGTCATCATCTACAATGTATTTGAAGCATTAATGCTCACTTTTTGAAATATTAATATTTGCAAAAAGTGCAATTTTTTTTTGAATTTTTGAAAAATCTTTGTTTATTGTTTAATATTGATTATAACAAAAATAAACGTAATCATCATATATCGTGTGATCTATTAAATTTGTTATCAGAGTTAGCATTGAAACTATCAAGGCATGTCTTGGATTGAATCGTCACGACAAACGTCACATTTAATTAGAATTATAATACAGAAATATGATGGTTCAATCAAAGACATGCGTTGACAGTTTCAATACTAACTCTGATAACAAAAATAGATCGCACGATATAATTAAGTACGATATATCAAAAAAATACTACTTAAGTTCTAATATTGATTAAATTAAAAGACAATTATTCTTACTTACCAATTTTCAAACAAGTTTCTTCTATATCGATTTCATCTTTAATGAAACCAAGTGATTCTTCAGTATACAAAATATTTGTGTCCAATTGTTGATTATCCTTTTTATCATCATCATCATCATCAAATTTATTCTCTAATAACATATTAATGGTAAAACATTTAGTTAATTGATTATTATCACTATTATTATTATAATTATTACCAATCGTTGAACACAATTCATCATTATTTGACTCACTTTCAACAACATCAAATGAGCTATTTTCTTGTAAATTGTCCTTACTATTATTATTATTATTATTTGTTGACTTCTTATTATTACTAATTAATGAACTTAGTGGTTGATTGTCTTCATCATCTGAATCACTTCCTAAAACCCACCATCAATACAATTTTTGTTAAAAATTGCATTAAAAATGATTAAAATCAAAATCAAGCCTTTAATAACACGGATTTGTATAGAAACAACTTCAATAATCAACTATATGTAAAATTAGATAAGCTTCAAATAACACGAATTCTACAAAATAAATGTGCGAAAACAGATGCAATCATGAAACTTCCTATACTATAATGTCATTTAATTAGATTAAACCGTGTTAAAAAAGGGTAGAAATTTCACAAATTTTTTTACCAATTTGTATATTCGTGTTGAAATCATCATCTGTATCACACTGTTCAATACGAGGCCAATTTTTATGAAAATCTTCAAGATTATTTTGTTCATTTTCAGTTCCATTCAGCAATAATTGATTTGTTTCTAAAACTCTTTCACGATAATTATAAAAAACAATTAAAATATGAAAACAATCAAAACAAATGAATTTCGTATATGGATCATTTTCAACAATCTAAAAATACAAAAAATTAATTGAAATAATTAACTAATTAATTTTAGTTCTTACCTTTAAATTAGTAAACAATTCAACAATAAATGGAATTGTTGGATTTGTTTTTTTAATATCAAAAATATTACCAAAAAATTCACGATTTTTTACACAATTACATAAACGACAACGTTCCATATTTTTAATTTTCACTTAATTAATAATTAACAATAATAATTAGTAAATTATTATTATTAATAATAAGAACGTCAGACAAAATATAGAAAAACGACGCTTATAAAAACATAACCTCACATATATAATTCACCATGTTGCCACATGAACGCAATAAATCAACCATTGTTGCCATATTTCCAACTCAGTTATAAAAAAATAAAAAATTATTCAAATAAAATTGATTTCAACTATTTTAAATAATATTTATTCAACTAATAACAGAATAAAGAATAAGCAACAAAAAAAAGTTGTAGAATTTTTTCAACACTTACAACAATAAATACAGGCTGACCCATAAGTCTGGCACAATCTCTTATTAAGTACAGCAGATAGGGAATTTAATTCTGAAACGAAAAGTCCTAGACCATTTTTTCATCAGACGCACAAGTAATTAGTTATTAATCTAATTAAATTAAGTAGCCAATCAAGTGCTCTCTTAGTTTGAATGGTTATCGCGCCAGTCTGCTAATTGGTCCGCTTCCTACATCGTACTATCAAGACTCTTATTCCTTCTCTCTCTTTCTCGCTATAGCGAGCACCTAATTGGCTATTTAAGTTACTTAATAATTAATTATACCTGTGCATCAGATGGAAAAAAAAAATGGTACATGAGTTTTAGTATCAGAATTTCATCCTCTATCTGCCCCTAAAAGATTATGCGAGACTTATGGGTCATTCTGTAGAAGGGCCGGATTACTGAGATTATACTGTACTATCTGTCCTTTAATTTGGCTGACTAGAAAGAAACCTTATTAGTAGGAAAAGACAGAAAATATAGTAAAAACTATACTCAATCAAAGTGTCCATGTTCCTTGGCTGCTAGAAACATTGAAGAAACTTTGGCCACGCCCATTTAAACTACTTACATATTAGTTAGAAAGGGACAAAGAGATCGTGGGATGTCTATAAATGAAAAAAATATGGCGCTTTTTACCACCCACCCTTAGTACTTTGACCAAATACAGCAATTTCTTTTGTACGTAAGAACCTTGAAAACTTTCTATTTTAAAAAAGATAACAATAACCAGATGTGTCTTGTGGATTTGATATCTCTGTCTGTTATTAATGAAACATGTAATTTCGACAAAGAAGGGACATGGGTGGGGCCAATATTTTTCCAATGTGTCTATTGAAATGGAATTTACTTGTATATCTGATATGAAAGGGGGACTCATCTCAAGGTCGTCTTGATTAGGGATATTGATTTTAAATAATGTTAGATAAATTAGTATTTTTTAATTTTTCTACTAGATAAAAAAAGATTAGTAATATCAAAAGAAATTACTTATTTTTCTAATTATTTTTTATTAGCTCAAACTTAAGTTTTTTTTCACAAGCAAGTTGTCCCGACCAAAGTCGAGTTTTTTTCTCTTAAATCTAAAGGCCCCTTTACATTGTCCGATTTTTGTATCCGATTTTACTATTCGATTTTATATCCGAATTCATCTCGAATCCCAGATATTTTCATCTTTACATTATACTGTCCATACTTTCAACTTTAGTACAATCTCAAATTCTCAAATTGCGCATGACACTTTTTTGGGAAATCGGACGAAACATCGGATGAAATATCTCGGATGTAACGGCTCGGATAAGAAATCGGATGGTGTAAAGACACAAATTTCTTGTTTTATTTGCTCGGAACAAAAAATCGGATGTAAAATCAGATAATGTAAAGGGGCTTTAATACAAAGTAACTTCGATTACAGGGTGCACTATTTGTCTCTATCTCTCTCTATACAACATAAGATAAATGTCTTTTTCTAATTTTTCTGTAAATTATTTATTACAAGGCACCTCACCTTTATGTACTTTTAAATGCATATCTAAATTTTGTTTTCTTGCAAACTCTCTATCACAAATATTGCACGTGTAAGAAGTTTCTTCTCCTGTATGTTTCAATAAATGTCTTTTTAAATATGATTTATTTGCAAATTTTTTTGTACAAAGATTACACTGATAAGGTTTATCACCTGTATGTATTCTTAAATGCATTTCTAAGATTTGTTTTCTAGAAAATTGTCTATCACATATATAACATGTATAAGGTTTCTCACCTGTATGTTTTAATAAATGTGTCTTTAAATTTGATGTTTGTGTAAATTGTTTGTCACAAATGTCACATTTATATGGTTTTTCACCTGTATGTATTAATAAATGTTGTTTTAAATTGAATTTTTCTGTCATCTTTGTGCCACAAATGTTACATTGATAACGTTTATCACCAATTTGTTGTTTATTTAACACTATTATATTATTATTATCACTATTATTATTATTATCCTTTTTGTTACATTTCCTATTCTTTCGATCACCAGCTGATTTATTTGTAAATCCACCGTTTTTATGAGAACCAGCCACTTTATGAAAATAAATGTAATTCTAATTAATACTTCAATAATTAACAAATAATTGAATCAACCCTCTTATAACACGATCCTACAGTGTTAAAGTTACTATTTATTACAATTATTTTCAAACAGAGTAATCCATGAATTGAGAAACGTAGGAATTAATGGTCATTAATCCCTAGGGATTAATAGTTCTCGTAAGCCAATTAGAAAATAGTATTTGAATTAATGTTTCTCTCTAATGTCAAAAAACCATGGTAACGGCAAAAATTAACAACACGATAGTTTCAACAAGTACGCCTAAAGTGGGCGTTTTTTTTATGCAATTTTGAATGATAGTTGCTGTGAAATGTAAGATTGCCATGGCAACGACAAAAATTTAATAAAATGGCCTTTTATTTCTTTGACATTTCATACGAATGCTTAGTTGTTTCGTAGTACATACATATTTACAATAGAAAGTGATCAAGAAGACGATTTTAGTAGTAAATAATAGTTTCTATTAAATGTAAAAAATCATAGTAACGACAAAAAATAAATAAAACGACAGTTTTAATAAACAATTTTAAAGAGTGTCCGTTTCCTTGTGCGATTTAGGAATAGAAAATGATGAAAAAATGTAAATATTCTTGTACACCACTAGTACTTGTGCGCTTAGAAATAAATAGTAGATAAAGTATAATATACAACTCGCTATAATGAATGCTTATATTATTACCTCGAATTCATTATAGACTAGTTGTATAATATACAGTAGAATCCCACTATAACGAGATGTCAACAGACAGGGGAAATTGCTCGTTATAGGCAATTCCTCATTATAAAAACAAAACAATCTGTGTTCATACATATTTGCACGGGCCAGAAAAATATCTTGTTATAGCCGACTTCGTTATAGAAGGATTCTATTGTATAATATAATTAGTGCTTCGAATAAATAGTAGTTTGAACAAGAACAAAAAAGCAAAAAATCAATATGTCTAATATGAAAATATGGTCAATTTGTATTACCGATCCAAACAACGACATACGTTTTCATTCTATAGCTTATCTTCATTGAAAATAATTCGAATCATATTTTATGTACATCACTTTGTATATTTTTAATAAATTCATTCAATACGCTTTTGATTAATTTAACACGAATCGTGTATTAGAAATGTTGATATTATTACTATTATTAACATTATCACCAATTAATGATTGTGTTCATATTACTTATTTTTAAACAATTAAAATAAAATAATCAATAAAATAAAATAAAAAAGTAACCCTCTGATAACACGGGTATTATAGCACGAATCGTGTTATCGAAAGAATTTTACCGTAATACATCTTGTATAGATTCAATAATTAAAAAAATCAAATTAACGCTCACACAACAGTTATAACACGGTTTTAGTAAAATATAAAACAATAGAAACAAAATTGGGCTCATACAACACGATTTAAGAATTTTTAAACAACAAAATCGTTTAATTTTATAAAAATTCATATTAAGCACATATAAAAAATTACACCATATCCATTTTTTTCTTTAATAAGTTCTAATATGATGTTAATAAAAGAGAAAAACCGTGTTGTAGGAGGGTCGATATTATTACAATTATTGTTCTTACCAATTATTGAAGAACATTCTTCAATTCTTGATTCATCCTTTATATTATTAGAACATCTAACCGAATCTTTATCACCATCATCATCATCATCAACTGGTATACTTTGAGGATGATGATTATTTTCACATATTTTTTGATCTTCGTTATCATTAAAGTGATTCTCTACAATGTATTTGAAAAACGTTATTGCTTACATTTTTGTAACACTTGCATGCACAAAAAGTGTAACTTTTTATGAATTTTGAAAAATTTGTTTTTTTGTTTATTAAATTTGTTATCAGAGTTAGCATTGAAACTATCAAAGCATGTCTTGGATTGAACCATCACGAAAAATGTCACATTTAATGACAATTGTAATCCAGAAATATGATGGTTCAATCAAAGACATGCATTGACAGTTTCAATGCTAACTCTGATAACAAAAATAGATCGCACGATATAATTAAGTACGATATATCAAAGAAATATTACTTAAGTTCTAATATTGATTAAATTATACGACAATTATTCTTACTTACCAATTTTTAAACAAGTTTCCTCTATATCAATTTCGTATTTAATAAAACCGAGTGATTCTTCAGTACACAAATTATTTGTATACAATTTTTGATTATCATCATCGTCATTATTACTATCAGTTTTATCATCATCATCATCATCATCAAACTTACTTTCTAAAAAGATTTAATAGTAAAACATTTAGTTAATTGATTATTATCACTATTATTATTATAATTATTACCAATTGTTGAACACAATTCATCATTATTTGACTCATTTTCAACAACATCAAATGAGCTATTTTCTTGTAAATTATCCTTACTATTATTATTATTATTATTATTATTATTATTTGTTGACTTCTTATTATTACTAATTAATGAACTTAGTGGTTGATTGTCTTCATCATCTGAATCACTTCCTAAAACCCACCATCAATACAATTTTTGTTAAAAATTGCATTAAATATGATTAAAATCAAAATCAAGCCTTTGATAACACGGATTTGTATAGAAACAACTTCAATAATCACTATATGTAAAATTAGATAAGCTTCAAATAACACGAATTCTACAGAATAAATGTGCGAAAACAGATGCAATCATGAAACTTCCTATACTATAATGTCATTTAATTAGAATAAACCGTGTTAAAAAAGGGTAGAAATTTCACAAATTTTTTTACCAATTTGTAAATTCGTGTTGAATTCATCATCTGTATCACACTGTTCAATACGAGGCCAATTTTTATGAAAATCTTTAATATTATTTTGTTCATTTTCAGTTCCATTCAGTAAAAATTGATTTGTTTCTAAAACTCTTTCACGATAATTATAAAAAACAATTAAAATATGAAAACAATCAAAACAAATGAATTTCGTATATGGATCATTTTCAACAATCTAAAAATACAAAAAATTAATTGAAATAATTAACTAATTAATTTTAGTTCTTACCTTTAAATTAGTAAACAATTCAACAATAAATGGAATTGTTGGATTTGTTTTTTTAATATCAAAAATATTACCAAAAAATTCACGATTTTTTACACAATTACATAAACGACAACGCTCCATATTTTTTATTTATGGCTTAATTAATAATTAACAATAATTAGTAAATTATTAATAATAAAGCAACCATAGACAAAATATAAATAAACGACAAAACGACGCTTGTAGAAACATAACCTCACATATACAATTTACCATGTTGCCACATGAACACAATAAATCATATATACTTTGTCAACATCTACAGTGTTATAACTATAAATTAAAAAGTTTTACAATTTCAATTAAAATACACAAAAAAAAACCCATCTCCATTAGCTTAGATCAACTTTTGTTTGTATAAATTACATATAAAAAGAATGCGCTTATGCATTTTAATATTAATTGTTAATTCAAGTCAATACATTCGAAAATCGATAGACTATAATATAACGTAATATGGTAATATAATATCTAGTAATAGTGTTGCCAACATCAATTTTAGTTCTTCAAGAAATTCTAGATGGTGCTAGTCTTAATTGAATTTTTATATCAAATATACAGTGGAATCTCTCTTAAAAGAACACACCAGAAACTCTAATTGAACAAAAATTAACAAAAAAAGCGAATTAAACCACGACATACGTTTGAATTTCACCACCTATACAAATTAATATTAAAATTGGCTAATAAATAAGACACAATTTTTAAATAATTCCTTATCAAATATTTATTTACAATAACAATAAAAGATAATTTCAAAAGAAATCAGCAGCTTTCTGCCGTTTTGGTAAATTGATCTTTAATAAATTATCAGTTAGATTATTATCAACAACATCAACAACACCACTACGTTTAATACCTAAATTCAATTTTGGTGTAACAATACGTTTCGGTGTGTTATTACCATTATTATTCACTGGTGTTAAATCATATTGTTTACGATTTGTTTGTATTGTTAATGTATTAAAATCATGATTATTTAAACCTAATTTCAATTGATTTGTTGCTAAACGTCTAGCTGCTGGTGACATTACAGCTAAACGTTCACTAGAATTATGTGGGCGATACGGTGATGATGATGATGATTGTTTTAATGGTGTATTGATTAAATTAAATTTCGTTTGTTTTTTATTACGATTACGATTCGTCTCGCCGGCTTTTTCAGCTAATTCCATTGCTAATTGTTCACGACGTCCCGGTGCTGACATTTTAAATGCAGCCCCACAATATCTTGGCGTATTATTACCGGCACTATCTAAACGATAGGGTGTACCCTCGATTTCACCCCATGTCATTAATGGTGTATCAGTGATTTCATTCGGATTTGGTGTTTTAACAAAACTAAAACCACCAATTTGTGGTGTTTGATTCTTTAATAATTCTTTACCATCAACACCAATTTTACCATCTAATACCATTGAATGGGTTTTTGCTAATTCATTAATTGTTTCTTTACTTTGATGTTCATTGAATGGATTCTGTACGAGTCGTGTATTCGAATGGACGATTTCTTGACGATTTTTCATCAATTCGATACGTTGTTGATCAGTTAATTCACAACCATCTGGTATATACATGATTGAATTACGATTTTTATAATTCCAACAATTTAAATTCAATGTTTTTGTTGTTTGTTGTATTGCTTGTTG
This sequence comes from Mylabris sibirica, assembly GCA_039776855.1. Lineage (NCBI taxonomy): Eukaryota > Metazoa > Arthropoda > Insecta > Coleoptera > Meloidae > Mylabris > Mylabris sibirica. Next base: position 9,825,334 of record CM077840.1, on the reverse strand, counting down.
TTCAATTGTTGGTAATTCTAATTGTTTTAAACGTTCTAAATTGCTCTTATCTTCTTCATTATATAAATACGAATATTTCTCACGATGTTTCTTTGATGATTCAATTAACATTTCATTAAAACTGTAATTATCTTGTGATGTATGTGAATTTAAGAATTGATCTAAACTTAAACGTTTATCTTGCATCTTAATATCATCATTAATATCATTACAATTTTTATCAATTACTGATTCATCGTCAAGATTTTGTGTATTGTGAATATTCGCCGGTGTTTCAAATGTTGCCGGACTTGGTACTAAAAATTAAAAAAATAAATAAAATAAATTGAAGTCAAAGTAGGCCTGTGTAAGGTAAATATCTCGATTCGGCGTGTTGATCGAAAATTCGGTTTCGGTGTCGGTTTCGGCGAAAAATCTAGCTTCGGTCAAAAATCAGCCGAAACTTCAATCACACCGAAAGTCAGTGTTCGTGAATTGTCACGCTTTGTTCGTGTGAGTTAGTGCGATTGTGTCGAGTTGAAGTTATGTGTTTTTTTCTAACATACTTAAAATATAAACTAGAAATTTTCACATGTTTAAATAAGTTTCGGTTTCGGCCGCAACTGAGACGGAGGCTGAGGTTTCGGTTTCGGTTTCGGTTGTAAATTCTGTTTCGGTGGGTAACTGTTTTCAAGATATAAAAAAAGTAAACGTGCATTACATGAAGCATTTCAGTACGCATGTTGTGAAGCTTTTTATTTTGGAAAAATGAAGAAAGATGACACCAGCTAGTGAGAGAGAGAGAGAGAGAGAAAGAGAGTGGCAAGTAGTGAAGAAAAGCAAAACATAAATAAGGACAGGAGAGAAAAAACAAAAAGCCAGGGAAAAAAGGCCAGGAGGGAACAAAGAAAGAAAGCCAGAATAGGAGGAAAACGAAAGACAGGAGTTAGAAAAGGAAAAAAGACAAAAGAGTAAGGGAAAAAATGCAGAAGAGGAGAAAAGAATTACGACAGATAAAACAGAAAGAAAGACAGTAAAGCAACAAGGGCATAAAAAATAAAAAAAGTGTGATGAAAAGAAGGGTGGCAAGGGAGAAAGGAAGAAATGAAGTGAGATCAGAAGTAGAAGAAAGAAAAAAGATAGATAGGAGAGAAAGAAAGACAGGAGGAAGGAAAAATAGCAAAGATAAAAGATAAAAGACGAGGAAATAAAAAGTAATAGAGAAATGAAGGATGGCAAAAAATAAAAAAAGTCAGAGGAGAGAAAAAGGAAAGAAAGGAAGGCATAATAAGAGGAAAAGAAAAAATACAGCGAAGAGGGAAGAAAAGGAGACAGAAGGAAAACAAGGATAGGGGAAAAATGAAGATTTTGGGACGTGAGAGAAAGAGAAAACACTAAAGGGATGAGAAAAAAACATGGAAGGAAAAAGAATGAAAGAGAAGCAACAAAATGGTGACAAAACAAAGAGAAAGAGTGAAGAAAGGACGGCAGGGGAGAAGAAAGAAAAACAACAATGGTTGAAGGACAAAAAAAATAAAGGAAGATGAGACAAGAGAGGGGGGGGGGATAAAGAAAAGCAGGGAATAAATAAAGACAGGAGACAAATAAAGGATAGACAAGAAAAAAAAGGGCATGAGACAGAAAATAAAGAAAAACAGAAGAGGGAAAAATGAATGGTAGAAGTGAGGAAAAGAAACAAGACAGAATAGAAAGGAAGAAAAAAGGCAGAAGATAAGAAAAGAAATACGACAGATAAAACAGAAAGACAGACAGGAAAGAAGCTAGGGCTGAAAAAATAAAAATGTTTCAAGAAAAGAAGGGTTTCAAAGGAGGAAGGAAGAAATGCAGTAAGTTCAAAAATAGAAGAAAGAAAAAAGAAAGATAGGAGAGAAAGAAAGAAAGGAGGAAGGAAAAATTGCAAGAATAAAAGATAAAGGAGGAGAAAAAAGAAAAACAGGAGAGGGAGAGAAAGAAAAAGGCATGAGAAGTAAAGAAAAAATACAGCGGAGAGGGAACAAAAGGGGACAGAAGGAAAACAAAGATAGGGGAGATAATTATAAAAATACGAGAGGTGAGAGAAACGGAAAAGAATAAAGGAGAGAGAATGAGAAAAGAAAAACATGGGAGGAAAAAAAGAATGAAAGAAAAACAGAAAAGAATCAGAACACAAAAAGAGAAAGAAAGAAAATAAGTGAGAGGAGAGAGAGAGAGAGAGAGACATGAAAGACAGATAGGAAGAAAGGCAAGAGAAAGATGGGAGATAAAGAAGAATGAAAGACAAGAGAAAGATGGGAGATGAAAAAATAAAGAAAGACAGAGAAAGATGGGAGATAAGAAAGAAAGAAAGAAAGACGAGAGAGAGAGAGAGAGAGAATAAATAAAGGAAGGGTAGCAAGAAATAACGAACCGCAGAGGAGAAAGAAGGACAGGGTGAAAATAGAACGACATGGTCACATTTACACATGTAAACGACGTCTAACAACGTTAAAATCTCAAACATAGTAGAGAAACAATAATGACATCAAATAGATGGTCTGGCAACGTTGAATCCTTAAACATAGTTGAGATACAATAATGATCAGATCACATACAGTAATGCACCGATAGTCCGAACACCCAAAAGTCCGAATTGCCCATTTATCCGGATGGGGGTAATCTTCCATTGTGTGCTTTATAGTCCGAATTGAGACTGTTCTGATCGTTCTGATAATCCGAATTGCTGAGTCACATATGCTTTATCTTTATTTAAATCTATGTTTATCTCAATCTATGTTTATTTAACGTAGAAATCTGGCCATGTCTGGCTAGAAAGTTACCGGAATCGCACTCGTTAGATGGCGCTTGCTCCACCACGTCTTTTATATCTATATTTTTATCGACATTTACAGATTGCTTTATTTTCTTTGAGAGCAATATGGCGGAATTTATAAATTAAAATTTTAGTAGTAATAAAATGTGTTAATTAGCGAAAAAAAAATGATTTTGATGGCAAATAATTTCGTGTATGTTACTTCTCATGGCTGATTCTATACAATACAAACTTGGTTTCCAGCATATATGATCGTTTACGCTTATTTCGATTTTTCAGCTCTTTTATTTTGTAGTGTAAAAGTTTATCGGTCTCATTCATCCAAAAAAATTCAGAAGCTACATAAAACCAACTCGGATATGATAAAAAAGTTTAAACAAAATCTGTCGACTCATTTTCGAGATAAAAAATAAAATAGTGCAAAAAACATGGTTTTTTCGCTTTTTTTCAAAAACTAACCGACAGATTTCGTTAAAATTTAGTATAAGTAATGCTTAGACTAATACTAAGCTTTGGTAATTTTTTCAAAATTTTAGACCGATAAATGTAGTTTTCGCCCACCAGACTTCAACCTTAAGCCTAAATATTTCTTTATTAGTTCTTAAAAACCCTCTAGAAGCTGTTTTTGTTTAGAAGTGTATTATACATAAACTTTTATCAGCACTTATACAGAACAGTGAACAGTATCCATTAGTTTTACTCGTTTGTCGAATATTGCAAATATTAAATCCAATATGAAAAATAAACGGAAACCAAAGTCATATTAGAAATAACTCGTTTCGATAATTCGAATGATTTGATAATCCGATTCGGGCCCTGTTTTAATTTATTCGGACTAACGGGGATCTACTGTATCTTTAAAATTATGCAAGGTATCAATGTTGGAATTTTTTTTTTAATTTTCTTAATTTTCCAGGAAACTAACGAACCTATCCTGGAAGTTCTTCAAAACTTGGAAAGCTCTTTAAATTTGCTATCTAAACAACCTGATAATATGGAAAATCAACAATATTGGCTAAATTTTAGACAGTTATAAGGGAAAATGTACAAAAATGCAGGCTCCCAGAGTTTTCTCTGTCATTCAGAATTTTATCACATTTTTCCAAAACAAAAAACTTTAAAATTTGCTCCTTGAAATGCTCTAACCAGCACACGTTTAATTTTTCCAATATCTTAAAAAAATAAGCGAGATATCAATGTTTGAAAATTGACAATGTTCGCACACACCGAATTGAGATATTTATCCTACAGGGCCCTTCTTAACAATAAACACTTACATCTCTGCGTTGGTGGTTGATTACCACTATATTTCCGATACAATTCCCGTATTTTCGTCACATCATTCCGTTCTAAAGCGTCCAAATATTCATTTTGTGCCTTTAATTTATCCAAATCTGGGAAGAAATCACGTTGTATTATTTTACCAATTTTCTCAACGTACGTATCTTCATCCAAAATTGTCTCTTTTTTCCGTTTACGTTTCGGTAATTCTGTTGGTGTTTTAAAGATGATCTCTTTATTGAAATTGTCCATAACGGCAATTGCTTGACGACCCGGTGTATTTTCACCATTTTCACACATTTTTTTTTGTTGTTATTCTTACACAAAGAAAATCAACTGTGAAAATTTCTAAATAATCGAAATAATTTGAGGTTATGTTGATAAATGTCAAATCCTAATGTCAACAAAGTGTACCATTGACATAAAATCCTATAATACAGCAAATTTCACTACTATTTTTAATTATCGTGCATAATTATTATTAAATTTATTGTTAATTACGAAATGATCAATTATACGTGGTTTATCGGATAATGTATATTAATAAAGATGATTAAATATGAACGTTCAATCTATTTGATCTGATTTCTGTAGACGTTTTGCCAACCAACTTAATGAAAGTTACTAGAATATCACCAAAGTGAAAATATACGAGCGCTCTCTAGAATTTGAGTATAGAACAATAGTCTAAAAGGCGCGAAATTTTCGAAATGTAGAACTTTAATGAAACTTATTACAATACGGATTTGTTTCTTTCGATTAATATAGCAAGAGTTAACAATACAATTATCAATTCAAGTAATCTTTATTGTTATTATCAATTTATAAAAAAAAAATAGTAATACTTTTAATACATGTTAATTACAACTATGTTAGTAATAATAATAATAATATTAAACATTATAAGAATAATTTGATTGTCAAGATATAGACATATACAAAAAAAAAAACAATAGGTACAAAACAAGATATGCACATAAACTTGTAATAAAAAAAACAAAAAAAAAAATTGGACGAATTTTACAAAGAATAAGAGACCTTCTAATCTGGTAATATTGCTTAAAATCTCATATTCAATTTAGAGCCATGTGGTAGTACAGATAAAGGTGTTTTTTTCGGTGTTTCACCATTATGTTGATGTCGTTTATTAACAGATGGACCAGCACCATCATTATTATCATCATCATCATCATCAATGTCAATGATTTTAAATGATGTACTACGACATGTTTCCTGTTTCTTAGATAAATTCTTTTCAAAATCATTATAATCGGTTGAAATTACTGATTGTTGTATATTATTTTCTTTTATTGAATCATTTAATGATGGTTCTGTTGTTGTTGTTGACTTTAGTGGCTTCTTTTTCTTTAAATTACGATATTTTTTTGAGCTACGGCGTTTTATTGAAACATTCAGTTTCGGCATCTTAACTGTAATAATAAAGACAGAGATTTTAATAAAAAATTAAAAAAAAATACGTAAATGTTTATAAATTATAACAATAGTTGATGTGAAGAACAACCGGCCCTATAGGTGAAAAACTAACTTTTCCATATAAATTCAGTTGTTCTTCACAAAATCTACAGAGTTTTAAACAAACAGTCAAATTCAAAGAGGTGCAAGTTTTATATAAAAGACTAATTGAAGTATTTCTTTGAAGAACAAGCAGTCAATGATGTAGAACTCTCTTTATTAAAAATAAATGCCTGGCTGTTCTTTTTAAAATTTAGACTAAACTTTAAGAATTCAACCCGAAAATCGTCTAAGAATGCGGCTAGATTTGCGAAAAAAATGATGATTTTGGATAAGACTGTCTAAAAATCTACTCTGAAACTCTTTAAATAAAAAAACAGTCTAAATCTCCCCTTTTTTTCAAAAACCGTAAAAAAAACTGATAATAAAAAATAAAGGCCCACTTTTTTTCCCCTACTTAAGCTCACCTTAGCAAGATATTTCCTTAAATCGAGCTAATGGTACATTTGTACACATTTAAGTGTAGAATGTCTGTTAATCCATACTTATGATTAGATTGATCAAAAGTGAGCTTATGCAGGCGAAGAAACACCCTTACTTAAGCTCGCTCTAGCAAGATCTTGCCTTAAATCGACCTAAGCATAAGCCTAAATGTGTATAAACCTATCGTTAGCTTGATTTAAGCTTGCAGAGGCGAGCTTAAGTGAAGGGAAAAAAACCGAGCTTTAGAGTTTTAAAATTCAATGTAAATCTGAAAAATCCCTAAAAAGCAACCCTACAATGGTTTAGATCAAGAATTTTTAACCTTTTTACATAGCACAACCTTGGCTTTAATCGACCTAAACGTGGACTTACAGATCTAAATGTGTGTAAACCTACCGTTAGGTCGGATTAAGCTTGCAAAGATGAGCTTAAGTAATGGGAGAAAAACTGAATTTTAGTGTCTTAAAATTCAAAGTAAGACTCAAAAATTCCTAAAATGCGACTCTACAACGATATAAAAGCAATTCATGATTTTTTTACATAGCAAGATTGTGGCTTAAATCGACCTAAGCGTGGACTTACAGATCTAAATGTGTGTAAACCCACCGTTAGGTCGGTTTAAGCTTTCAAAGGCGAGCTTAAGTGAAGGGAGAAAAACCAGTGGCTTAAAATTCAAAACAAAAGTCAAAAATTCCTAAAATACGACCCTACAATGGTTTAGATTAGGAATTTTTAACCTTTTTACATAGCGCAACCTTGGTTTAAATCGACTAGGTGGAGACTTACAAACATTAGGGTAGGGGATCCATAAATGGACGAAATCCCTACCTACCATTAGCTATATTTAAGCTAAGCACTTACTAAGGAGAGCTTAAGTAAAGGGAACAAAATTGGATTTTAGTGTCCTAATATCCAAAATAAAACAAAAAAAAATCCCTAAAAAGCAACCCTACAATGGTTTAGATCAAGAATTTTTAACCTTTTTACATAGCACAACCTTGGCTTTAATCGACCTAAACGTGGACTTACAGATCTAAATGTGTGTAAACCTACCGTTAGGTCGGATTAAGCTTGCAAAGATGAGCTTAAGTAATGGGAGAAAAACTGAATTTTCGTGTCTTAAAATTCAAAGTAAGACTCAAAAATTCCTAAAATGCGACTCTACAACGATATAAAAGCAATTCATGATTTTTTTACATAGCAAGATTGTGGCTTAAATCGACCTATGCGTGGACTTACAGATCTAAATGTGTGTAAACCCACCGTTAGGTCGGTTTAAGCTTTCAAAGGCGAGCTTAAGTGAAGGGAGAAAAACCAAGCTTTAGTGGCTTAAAATTCAAAACAAAAGTCAAAAATTCCTAAAATACGACCCTACAATGGTTTAGATTAGGAATTTTTAACCTTTTTACATAGCGCAACCTTGGTTTAAATCGACTAGGTGGAGACTTACAAACATTAGGGTAGGGGATCCATAAATGGACGAAATCCCTACCTACCATTAGCTATATTTAAGCTAAGCACTTACTAAGGAGAGCTTAAGTAAAGGGAACAAAATTGGATTTTAGTGTCCTAATATCCAAAATAAAACAAAAAAAAATCCCTAAAAAGCAACCCTACAATGGTTTAGATCAAGAATTTTTAACCTTTTTACATAGCACAACCTTGGCTTTAATCGACCTAAACGTGGACTTACAGATCTAAATGTGTGTAAACCTACCGTTAGGTCGGATTAAGCTTGCAAAGATGAGCTTAAGTAATGGGAGAAAAACTGAATTTTCGTGTCTTAAAATTCAAAGTAAGACTCAAAAATTCCTAAAATGCGACTCTACAACGATATAAAAGCAATTCATGATTTTTTTACATAGCAAGATTGTGGCTTAAATCGACCTATGCGTGGACTTACAGATCTAAATGTGTGTAAACCCACCGTTAGGTCGGTTTAAGCTTTCAAAGGCGAGCTTAAGTGAAGGGAGAAAAACCAAGCTTTAGTGGCTTAAAATTCAAAACAAAAGTCAAAAATTCCTAAAATACGACCCTACAATGGTTTAGATTAGGAATTTTTAACCTTTTTACATAGCGCAACCTTGGTTTAAATCGACTAGGTGGAGACTTACAAACATTAGGGTAGGGGATCCATAAATGGACGAAATCCCTACCTACCATTAGCTATATTTAAGCTAAGCACTTACTAAGGAGAGCTTAAGTAAAGGGAACAAAATTGGATTTTAGTGTCCTAATATCCAAAATAAAACAGAAAAAATCCCTAAAAAGCAACCCTACAATGGTTTAATAAATCAGGAATTCTTAAACTTTTTACATAGCAAGATTGTGGCTTAAATCGACCTATGCGTGGACTTACAGATCTAAATGTGTGTAAACCCACCGTTAGGTCGGTTTAAGCTTTCAAAGGCGAGCTTAAGTGAAGAGAGAAAAACCAGTGGCTTAAAATTCAAAACAAAAGTCAAAAATTCCTAAAATACGACCCTACAATGGTTTAGATTAGGAATTTTTAACCTTTTTACATAGCGCAACCTTGGTTTAAATCGACTAGGTGGAGACTTACAAACATTAGGGTAGGGGATCCATAAATGGACGAAATCCCTACCTACCATTAGCTATATTTAAGCTAAGCACTTACTAAGGAGAGCTTAAGTAAAGGGAACAAAATTGGATTTTAGTGTCCTAATATCCAAAATAAAACAAAAAAAATCCCTAAAAAGCAACCCTACAATGGTTTAATAAATCAGGAATTCTTAAACTTTTTACATAGCACGACCTTGGCAGAAATTGACTTAAGCGTGGATTTACAGATCTAAATGTGTGTAAAACTAACGTTAGTTCGATTTAAGCTTGCAAAGATGAGCTTAAATGAAGGATGAAAACCGGGCTTTAGTGACTTAAAATTCAAAGTAAATCTCAAAAATTCTTAAAAAGCAACTCTACAATGGCTTAGATCGGGAATTTTCAACCATTTTACATAGCACGATCTTGGCTGGAGTCGACCTAAGCGTGGACTTACAGCCTATCGTTAGGTCGAGCTTAAGTAAAGGGAGAAAACCTGGACTTTAGTGTCTTAATATCTAAAATAAAACAAAAAATCCCTAAAAAGCAATCCTGTAATAGTTTAAACCCGGAATTCTCAACTTTTTTACATAGCGAGAACTTGGTTAAAATGGAACTAAGCGTGAACTTAACAACATTAGAGTAGAGACCAATAAATGAACGAAACTCCTACCTACATTTAGCCCGATTTAAGCCAAGGAATGTTGAGATGAGCTTAAGTCGAGGGAGAAAAACCAGTCTTAGTGTCGTAAGATGTAAAAATCCCTAAAAAGCGACCCTACAACGGTCTAAATCAGCAATTCTTAACCCCACACCCTTAGTCTAAGTGATGGCTTAACGGCATCAAACCTGAAAAAATAAATAAATACTAACCTGTACTTTTTGGTGAATTTTTCAATTTTTTAACATTACTACCACCAACACCACAACCAGTAGTACCAGTACGTGGTGTTGCTACCAATTTCCGTTTTACACTAGTTGGTGTTTTTAATGGTGTTGTTGGTGTGACTGCTTTTAATAAATTACTTGTTGATGGAAATAAATTCATACGTAATTTTGTTGTTCCAGCTCCTGTTGTTAATAATTGTGTTCTTTCACGTTCCATTTTTTTTGCACTTAATTTATCTTTACATTTTTTTTCTAAATCATTATGTAAATGTTTTAAAAATTCAGGTATTGTTTGTCCAAATGTTAAGAATTCACAACCATTTTCAATTAAATAATTATGATGTAAATCATTTAAATCACTCTCTAATTTTGTTAATTGTTTTCTTAATTTATTACGTAATTTTTCTTCAATTAATAATTGACCACCACGATTCTTATAACGATCTTTATTATTATCACATTTTGTTTCTAAATCAGTGAATTCCATCCATACTGTACGATAATTGTTAATTTTTTGTAAAATTAATTTATTATCATTATAATAATCATTTAATTTATTAATTTCTAATGCGTGTAAATCGAATAAATCTTCAGTATAACAATCAGTATTATAAAATTTAAATTGTTGTTGTTGTTGTTCATAATTTAAATTACATTTCAACCATAAATCACGGATTTCATTGCGTTGTTGTTCAATGAATTTCTTTAAATTCTCCTTTTTCAATAATTCACAACGATTTAATTCATTACGAAAATTCTCCAAGGTTTTTAATGATGTTAATTTATTATTTTTTAATAAGAATTGTTCACGTTCATATACATCATATTCTAATATTTGCCATATTTTAATTAATTCATCTTTTATTGTATGAATTTCATCAAATGTTTTCTGTTTTAATTGTATTAATTCATTATAAAATTCAATAATCTTATTAAATTCATTATCTTTCATTATAATTTGATAATCATTATCATTTATATATTGTGTTAATATAAATTTTTCAAAATTTGTACGTCCATTATAATCTAAATCATTTGTTAATTGTAAAATTTCTGAATGAATTTGATGGAATTTTTCAATACGTTCATTTTTCTCAAATTCTAATTGTTTTATAAATTCTTCATATTCTTCAATTTCATTATCAGTTGGTAATGGTGATTTATCCATTATTAATAGATTTGGTTGACGTCCAAATTCATTTGATAATGATTTAATTTGATTATTAATTGTTTGCATTTTTTTAATACGTTCATTTACCATTTCTTGATACCTAAAATACGATAACAAACAAAAATTTTAATTAAAATCAAATTTATACAAATAATCAATAATAATAAATGTTGAAATTTTTTATAATAATTTCAAAAACGATAAATTATGATTTGTCCCTCAATTTACACGAAATTATATTTACACGAACTTTCTTTACACGCAATTTTTATACACGGTACTGATTTACACGATCTCACTTCATGTTTCTGTGGTAATTAGCAAGAAAAAAAAACACCATTTTTGATTTTTCTATTAAAAATAGTATACATTTTAAGTTTAAAAATGAATCTACTTGAAACACCAATTTCGTGTAAATCAAGCGACAGATTCATTCATCATTTTATTTTATTTTTATCTAATTCTAAAGTGAAAACTGTAAAATTTAATCTATACTCGTCTGTTAATTTACGTAGTACTAGTTTTACAAGAGTTTTGCTTTACACGCCACTTTTTACACACGGCATTGATTTAAATGATCTCATTTTACGTTTCTATTGCAATCAAAAAACAATTATTTTCTTCTTCTTTTATTATGGCAAACTCAATTTACACGACTCATTCATTTACCGTGTAAAATGAATGATAATGGTTTTAATTTGATTGTTGATTGTATTTTTTTAGTACGGTCATTTACTATTACTTGATACGTAAATTATTATCGATAACAAACAAAATTTTAAATAAAAATTGAATTGTTTTTATAAAAAACTCTAAAACGATAAATTTTGATTTGTACTCGTCCCTCAATTTACACAGTATTATTTCTACACGAACCTTCTTTACACGCAATTTTTTTACACGATACTGATTTACACAATTTCATTTCATGTTTCTATGGTAATAAAAGAAAACATTTTATTTTTATTTTATTAAAATGGTAAACATTTCAAGCGACTATTTCATTCATCGTGTAAAACAAAACCACTTGCCAATAAATTTGATACGTAAAATATTAGAACAAAGAAGGCTTGATTTTTAGTTGGCATGGAAAGTTACTATTTTATCACTATGCATGCCATGGTTATATGAATAAAATCACACCATACTACAATACTCACATTACGACCAATAAGAATGCGATTTTTTATAACACACTCGTGTGTTATATCTATAATAAACTAATAAGTTATATCTATAACACACTAGTGTGTTTTAAGGAGCTTTATTGATGTAAAATCACTAATACATATTAAAGCACATATATTTTTTTAATATACTTACTTTGTTAATGTCGCTTCCAATTCATTCAATAGTCCAGCTAATGGTAAATTTTCATGATTCATTTCAGGCATTTGTATTTGTAAATCTTTACATGATTTCTCCAATTTATCCATTATACGTATTAATTTATCTAATAATTTTTCACGTATTATATCCATATCAAATATTAAATCCTCATATAAACCAGTAATATTATCAATTAATAAACGACCATATTCATTATTTGTTTCTGTACTTTCACCAATTTTCTTTAATATTGATAACCAATTTAATACAGCTTTTTTTGTTAATTTCATAATTACTTCTAATAAGGCTTGACTCCATGGATCATTTATAATTCTAAACAAAAAAGAACATTACAAAAAATGGTAATTTAACCAAATCTATCCCCCAAGATTACCCACCCTTATCTAAGACAGGGGGGAGGGAGTTGTATGTAGCATGCCATTGTTTAACCCTTAAAAAAAGTTATAGGTTTTTGTCCATTTCAATACTATTCAACATTTGGCTCTACGTAACGTCGTAGCTTGATTCGACTTCTTGTATGTGTTAAAACAGTAGGCCTTGAAAAATCCATCAACGAAAATCAAATGTGATCAAGTATACGAACCAAGCTACGACGTGTCTAATAATCGAAGGCATGAAAAAATGACGTTATTCACCCTGTATCTTAACAAATTAAACCATGTTTACAGGGTGTTTGGTCTAAGTATGGACGATTTTATGAAACTCCTATTAGTCGACGAGTGATTCGAAAAATATTTCTAGGATTTGTATAAGCGTCCCTAGGGAACATTTTAGCAAAATTAGAGCCGCGTAGCTCATTTCAAAGTTGGTCAAAAAACGATCGTTTTGGCCAATGTCGCAAGTTTCAAAAATGAACAAAACACGCAGAACGATTAAAAATGACTCAGAGACCTTCCCAACATTGATTTTTCTCGTTTTTCTCCATTGTATTCCAGAGAAAATACGAAGTATTTCCACCTGTTTCAGAATAAAATTAAAAAAAAAAAACGAAAAAAACAATTTTGGGAGGATCCTAAAGTCATTCTAAGTCGTTTTGCATGTTTAGTTTGTTTTTGAAAATCGCTACATCGTCAGAAACAAGCGTTTTTTTGACCAACTTCTAAATGAGCTACGAGGTTCTAATTTTGCTAAAATGTTCCCTAGAGACCCTCCTACAAATTCTTAAAATATTTTTCGAATCGCTCGTCGACTAATATATAGGAGTTTCATAGAATTAACCATAATAAGATTAAACAACCTGTATATGTGTAAACTTTAATTACTCATTGAATGCAATGAAAATTACAAAAAACCGACCTAATTTTTTCGGATGATTAACCCTAAACTACCCCTATACATTTATAATTTACAGAAATTCGGTAAGTGTAGAGCTCTTCGGTTCCGAAATTTGCATAAATCGTACAAGAATCAAAGTTTATAAGTATCGTGCAATCCATTAAATTTGTTATCAGAGTTAGCGTTGAAACACAGTCAAGGCATGTCTTTGATTGAACCATAATATTTCTGTATTACAATTACCATTAAATGTAACGCTTGTCGTGATGGTTCAATCCAAGACATGCCTTTACAGATAGCACAATATACAAGATACCTAAAAATTAAAAAAAAAAACACCCCCTAGTAGGTCCCCCTCAAGGGCGGACAAAAATGTTACCACCTTAAGCGATGCATGTTAAAAGGTAAGTGTGATTTTTTTCACATTTTTACTACCACTAATTAATTAGGCTAAAAATTAATTAACAATTTATAAGTAAATGTTACCCAGCGATTTTTTAGTCGCTCCTATATACATGATACCATTAAACCATTATATTGCCAACGCCAATGAGATGAGATAAATAATTATTTTTCAGGATTGCTTTGTACGATGTTCATACAGTCATAAATCAACATTTTTGTGAAGTCTAGCTGATAAGGAACCAGATAATCAAGTGCTACTTGTACACAAGTATTTGATTGCAGTAGAGCGACTAAAAAATCGCTCGGTGAGATTTACGCATGAATTATTAATTAATTTTTAGCAGCATAATTAGTGGTAGTAAAAATCTAGAAAAAATCACACTTACCTTTGAAAATTTTCCACTTATGATGGTAATATTTTTGTGCAGCTATCACACATCGCAATCCCCTCACAGGGGATGTTCTACAACTTGGGGGGACCGAGCTTGATTTTTTTTTTAGATTCCCAATGACCCCTTCATTACACTCACAAAGTTTCATCAACACATCATCTGTAGAAACTTCAGTACCCAAAAGCCCTAATCTTATCGAAAATTGTAATCAAACAATAAACTTACGTATTCTCATCAAGGTCTTCCATTTCGTCCAATTTTCGTGCACATACAGATTCACTCATAGTTAAATAAAAATAAAACACACAATTATTAATTATTAATTTGTTAAAATAAACATAAAAAAATCTTGAAAATCTCTTAAAAATGATCAACCGTTTTTTTTCACAGACTTGTTTGATATTAACATGGCGATTTGAATATGAAAAAATAACAATGCGCATGCGTAGCAAAAATGTCGTTAACATTACTACCAACCATATAATAACAAACTATAACAATTCTCCACTTTCTATTATCAATAAGACTAATTATCAATTTTAAATTAATAGACAATAAATAAACTTAGATCTTGCACAATATTTATCAATACTATAATGTCAATTTTGTGGTATTAATAATTAAATGTTTAAGAGCTACAAATAGTTGCACATTTGTATATCCATGTAGTATTCAACGTTGCCAAGATGTCCAGTAATTCTCCTTGTTTTACAAAAATTTTCTCAATTACCTCTGTTTCTAGGTAAAAAAAAATATTTTTTGTTACAAAATCTATACAATATTGATTATATAAGACAATAGAAGCAGTTCTGTTCTATAAATTTTTATAATTTGTGTAATATTCAAGAGAATTTTAATACAAATCTTGAATATAATTTGAAGATTATTATAGAAATTGATAAGATTTTGCACCATTATTAGTTGTAGACCTGTTAAATTTTATAAGTTGAAGGATATTCTGGAATTAAAAGAAATTAGTTTTGAAATATGATTATTAATTTTACAATTTGGCAACGTTGTGTACGTGCCTGTAATTCTTAAAATCTTAAATCGTCAAATTAAATAATAATTCTAATATTTCTGATTATTATTTTACGTCAATATTATTTAATTTTGTCATAATTTTATATAAATAACAATTAAAATAATATTTTAATGTAAAAAATTCAATAAATTAAATAAAATCAAGAAGCCTGGGATTTAACGTTCAAATTTAGGGTTTTTTAGACTAAGCTATTGGCGATTATGAAAATTACCATGTCTATTGACATAATAAAATTGTAGATTTATATAAATAGTAAAATATCAAAACTTTCCGTTATCACTAATCAATAAAATATAATTAACGTTTAATTTTTCAATATTCTTTAATTTAATTCTATTATAATTACAAATTTGGTGTTTCATTGAATATATTTGGGTAATCATTTTCTTTCTTTCTCTTACTTCTATAGAATTTTTATTATAGATGTATTACCAACCTTACTGATTTAGTGATTTATCATATTTGATATATGGGTGAGGTTAGGTGGGGCTCCCTTTTTGTGATTATTCATAAAATTGTTGTTTAAATTCTGTTTTATAGTAAATTGTTGTGAATAATGCCGGTAAGTTTTCATTTAATTGATTATAATATAAATTAATTTATTATTGTTTGTTGATAAGGCTTATCATTCGGCATTTTTGGATTATCAACAATGTATTGGAAATATGGCAATTTTACCATTTAAAACACAATTTCGTGGACCATCACCACCATTTACAGGCAGTGAACAGGATATCATCGATGAGGCTTTATATTATTTCAAAGCCAACGTTTTCTTTCGTACCTATGAAATTAAAGTAATTACTTTATTAATAATTAATTATTATTTTTTTATTTTAAACAATTTAATTTTGTAGTCAGAAGCTGATCGTTTATTAATTTATATAACATTATATATAACGGAATGTTTAAAGAAATTACAACGTTGTTCAAATCGTAATATAGGTCAAAATGAGATGTATACATTGGCTATATCACGTTTTGATATACCTGGTGATCCACAATTTCCATTAAATTCAGTTTATAGTAAACCAAAAACACAACAAGATATTGAATTTTTACGTTCATATTTAACACAATTACGTCAAGAAGTTGGTTTACGTGTTGTTGATAAAGTTTTTAATACAGATGATGGTAAACCAAGTAAATGGTGGTTATGTTTTGCTAAAAAGAAATTTATGGATAAATCCTTATCCGGTCCTGGACAATAAAACAAAAGAGAAGTACGATAGCAAATGATAAGATTAAAGATGAAGAGAAAACAAGAATAGTATGCCTAAACTGTCTTTGTTCTTCTTTATTTTTTTTTATTTAAAAGTAATAAATAATAATAATAATATTAATTTTGTTATATTACCATATTTTATACAGGGTGTACTACGGTATTTATTCTCGCAGTTGTCTGTGCCTTTGGTAACGTAATAACGTAACTTGATTCACACATTAGGACATTTGTTAATGTATTTTTCAAATGGCCGAATCAAGTTACGATACTACGTAACCAAAAGCACAGCCAACTGCTAGAATAAATAATATCGTGGTACACACAGTAGGCTAGATTTCCATTATATAAGGTCCAGAGACGGCTCAGGACCTATAAGCCCTTTATCACTGCAATACCGAAGAAAAAAAGGGATCCCTTTTTTTCTTTCGGTTTTTTCTGACTTTCTCATGTCATTCTTCTTTTTCCCTACTTTTCGCTCTCTCGTCATCTTTTTTCTCGTGACTCCATCTTTCTCTCTCTCTCTCTCTCCAAAAGGAAACAAATAATTGAAATATTGAGCAGTTAGAAAGACAAAGACAAGAGAGAAGGAACGAAAGAAAAGGACGAGGGAGAAAGGAAGACAGGATATAAAGAAATATGTTGGAAAAAAAAAGAATTAAAGAATAAAGCGAAAACGGAAAGAGAATGAAAAAACAGGAGATAAAGAAAGAATGTCGGTTACAGATAATGTAAGAAAAAGGGTAAAAGAGAAAGATAAAAGACAGAAGACATAGAAAAAAGAATGGTAACAAGTAACAAGAAAGGTAGGGACGAAAGACACGGGAGAACAACCAAAGAAATACAGGGGGGAGATCTCTCTCTATCTATGTAGCCCTAATAATGAAAGAAAAAAATCTCCAAAGGCAGCAAGTACCTTATATAGCGAATTTTTTTATGTATCTACATACTGAAATATTAATTGCAAAACATTCTTATGATACTGACAATTAATATATTTTAATAACATTGATTCAACTAATAAATTCATTTCCCCGATGTTATTTTAATATTTATGATTTTTATTGAAAAATACTTTTAATCCACAAACAATAAGAAACACTAAAAAAATAATAATAATGAAGTTTGTTGTTTGTCTAATACGTCTAATCAAGGCCTGCTTGATTTTTTCAAGCGAAATTCTCTAGCAGGCCTTGCGTCTAATATTAACTGTCAAAATTAGTTACCCCCCGCGATATTCAATTTTTTTTTCTAATATCAATAGTCAGAACATATAGCCACCTGAGATAATCGATTTTACTGCTTATACTCAAAAAAGAGATTTTTGCATTTTTCTTGCGAACCAACGAACCGATTTTGATGATTTTTTTTCTGGGTCATAGAGAATGGTCGGCTCTACTGTTATTTTAATTTTCATCAAAATCTAAGCAAACGTAATATTGAAAATGATTTTTTTTAACATTTCTTCAGCTCTTATTCCAAAAGTGTTGGCCCTACCAGTCTGGCCAACGAACTCATCCAAGCTATCACAAAGACCGATTTTTGTACCAAGTTTCATTAAGATTGGTGTATTTTTACGGCAGTTATCGTGGATATACATATATAAATATATATATATATATATAAATATATATATATATATATAAAAATTTTAACGAACGGTGGATATGGGTTCCTGAGGTTCCAAAACGAACTTCTGTGCAAAAATTTTTCGGAAATTCAAAAGTGAGGATCTCGTCATTAGCTAATTTTTTTTAAAAAAATTCGCTAAAAAAGAGGAGAGACAGAAAGAAAGATAGAATAACAAGAAAAAAATAGGACAAAGGGAGAACAAGAGGTAAGAAAAGACAGACAGAAGAAAGAGACAGGCAACAGAAGGATGTCGAGAGAGAAAGAGAGACAAGAGTGAAGGAAAGACAAGAGAAAAAACAAAGACGGATAGGAAAAGAAATGAACAAAATATAGGAGAGAAAGGAAAACAGGAAAGAAAAAACAAAGAAAGGGTAATAAGAAAAAAAATGACGAGAGAGAAGGAAAGGTAGAGAAAAGGAAAGAAGAGGCAAGGAGAGTGAAAGAAAAAATGACTGAAGATAAAGAAAAAAGATTGAGAAAGAAGAGTGGCAAGAGAGAAAGAAAGGTAAGGGAAAAAAAGAGAATAGAAAAGAAAAAGGAGAGAAATAAAAATGGAGAGTTTTTTCGTTCTTGTCTTCCTTTCGCTCTCGCTATCTTTACTTGTTACCCTGTCTTCTTTTTCTCCTGTCTTTGTCTCATCCCTCATTTCTCTCTCTTTCTCTCTCCCGTATTTCTTTCTTGTCTCCTCTTCCTCTTCTATCCTTCTTTCTTTTTCTCTTTCTTCCTTTGCCTTTTTCTCTCTTGCCCCCCTTTCTTTCTTTCTTTCACCCCCCCCCTCTCTCTCTCTCTCTCTCTTTTGTTTTGTGTTTTTATTTTTCGCCTGTCCTTTTTCTTTCGTTCTCCCCTGTATGTTTTTTGTTAACCTCTCCTGTTTTGACGTATGTACTAATTTAGGTCACGAACCGCCAATGGTCAAAATTAACCAATTATTGCGCTATATTTTGATGCGTTGTTATGGTAACAGCCCCAAGTTTAATTAATTATTCAATAAATATACAGTAAAGGCGATTCATTTAAGTACATAGAGTAATTGATATGAGAACTAAATATCTAGAAAGATGATAAATTTACGAATTTATAATAAATTCATGCTTAATTTTAATTTTTAATTAAGATAAAAACATAAAAATTGATCAATTATGAAATTTTATTGTATTTTTAATCATCGCTTAATACAAATCAATTAGGTAACTACACAATTTAATTTTATTGTTTATTGTATGTTCTTCTTCTACAAATTACTGTAGAAAATTAATTATTGATTCTTTTCAAAAATTATTAGAATTTTATTGAGATTATCACATAACTAAATGTATAAACAAATAGATAAATTGTTGTTTTTCAATTCTTGATGTTTTTTAAAAAATTATTAACAATAAGAATAAAACTAAAAATGATAAAATTCTTAATAATTTTAATCATAATCATTAAACAAACAAATCAACAATCATCTGATGATATAGATTTGTTTATTGTTGATGGTTTACCAGCAAAATTGGGTCAATTTCCATGGCAAGCAGCCATTTTTATCAATAAAGGTAACAATCTAATGTTGTGTGGTGGTGCTCTTATCAGTAACCAATGGGTTCTAACAGCTGGACATTGTATTGAAGGGTAATTAGAAGAAAAATTGATTATCTCAATATGTGCTGTTATTATTATTAAATATGGATGCTCTTCCATCTGAGCTACATTTGATACCATATCCTATGTATATCTGAATCTTATTCTAAATATACATAGGATAAGGTTTGTTGGCGATAGCTCAGATAGTAGAGCATCCATTTAAATTAGAACAAGATTAAAATATACAAAGTCGGCTAGTTTGCGTATAACCAACGACCTCCTGTTGACTAGATGGATGCTCTACCATCTGAGCTATCGCCAACAAACCTGGTTGTCAAAGATAGCTCAGATGGAAGAGCATCCAATTAGTCAGCGGAAGGTCTCTGGTTCAATACCAACTCGCCGACTTACGATTTTTCCTATGTTCAACATGGCTTAAGTATTTTCAAATTAGTTAAAAATTTCTTTTTAATCTATCTTAACCACCACCATTCTTATTATTAATGTTTTAGTTTGAATTGGTTTAAAAAGATAGTTTGCATCTTTTCGGCCATTTACAAATTGAAAAGTATCAGTAAATGTTGGAAACCAGTGTAAGTCGTGTATACATATAATAAATACGTATAAACGCACTATTTTTAGTGCTTTTAGAAATGTGTGTTATATACAACATTTATTGATTTATTTTACAGTTCAGCACGTTTATTATTAGGTGATACGAATTTCCAAAATCATACAAACAGTGCAATATATATTGAAGCTGATAAAATTATATTGCATGATGATTACTATACGTTAACATTAGAGAATGATATAGCGTTAATTCAACTTAAAACACCAGTTAAGTACAATAGTAAGTATCAAGAATTATATTAGTTTAAGGGCGGCTCGTCTTTAAGCATTGCACTCCGTGTTTTTACTTAAAATTGACACTTAAATGATTATTTTTCTCTTTGTTAACATTTTTTCTTTCCTTCTTTCTCTCATGTCTTTCGTATACAACTGTTTTTTTCTGTTGTGTTTTTCTCTCCCGTATTACTTTCGTTCCTGTCTTTCTATCCTTGTCTCATGTAATTCTTTCTTTTTTTTTATTAAGTTTGTCTTCTTTTCTTTCTATCTTGCATTACTTTCATTCTTTCTCTTCTGCCATTCTTCCTTTTCTCTCTCTTTTTCTCGCACCTTTTTCCCATAGGGCAGCTGCCTCTTTTTCTCTCGCGTTCTCTCTCTTCCGCGTTCCTACAATCCCTTTGTTCCTTTCTCCTATGCCTGTCTTTCTCACTCTCTCTTGCGTTTTTTCATTCTTTATCATCTATCTGTCTTTCAGTTCCTCCTTTTAGTCGTATTTTTCTTCTTTACTTCTAATCTTATTTTCTTTCTTTCTATCGTGTGCTTTTACATTCTCTATTTTTCTATCAAAGCTGCCCCCTGCGTTCCCTCTCTCTTTCTCTCTCTCTCGCGTCTTGTTACCTTTCTTTCTTTCCTCTCTGCTTTTTTTTTCTTCCTCTGCATTTTTATCTCTCTTTCCTGTCTTTCTTTCTTTCTCTCTCTCTCTCTCTCTCGTGGTTATTTTTTCTTTTTCCTCATTTTTATTCTGCTGTCTGTCTTTCTTTCCCACCTACATTTCATCCTTTCCGTCGTATTTCTCTTTATTTATTTCTTGTCTTATCTTTTTTCTCTTTCGCGTTTATTCACATTCTCTCTTTCTCTCCTAATCCAGCTGTCTGTTTCTCTCCTATCTTTCTTTCTTTCATTTTCTTCTTCTATCTGTCTTTCTTTGCCTCCTAACTTACCTCCTTTCTCTCCTATCGTTCTTTATTTCTTGTCTTATTTTCGCTCTCTCTTTCGCGTCTTTTTACATTCCCCCTTTTTTCCTAAGGCAGCTGACTTTTTCCCTCTATTTCCCACCTTACTACCTTTATCTCTTCTTTCGATTCTGGCTTTCTTTCTTCTTCCTTTCCTTCTTCTTTCTCTTTTGCTTTTTATCTCTCTTTCCTGCCTTTAATTTTTTTCTTCTGTCTGTCTTTCTTTTCCTAATAACTTCCTTCCTTTCTCTCGTATCTTTCTTTGTTTATTTCTTGTCATATTTTCTTTCTTTCTCTCCCATCTTTTTATATTCTCACTTTCTCTTCAAGGGCGCCTAATTCTTTTTCTCTCTCTCTTTCCCACCTTCCTATCTTTCGCTTCTGTCTTCCTTCCTTTATCCCCGGCCTTTCTTTCTTCCTTTTTCACGTATCGTCCTTTCTCTCGAGTCTTTTTACATTCTCCCTTTTTCTCTCTCTAGACAGCTGACTCTTTTTCTCTCTTTCCGACCTTGCTACCTTGCTCTCTTTTTTCGTTTCTGCCTTTCTTTTTTCTTTCTCTTTTACTTTTTATCTCTCTTTCCTGCCTTTATTTCATTATTTTTCTTCTATCACTCTTTCTTTTCCTTCTAACTTCCTTTCTTTCTCTCGTATCATTCTTGTCTTATTTTCTTTCTTTCTCTCGCAAGGCAGTTAACTCTTGTTCTACCTTTCTCTTCTGTCTTTCTTTCTTCCTTACTCGGTTTATTTCTTGTCTTATTTGCTTTATTTCTCGCGAGTCTTTTTACATTCTCTCTTTCTCTCCCTAAGCAACTGACTCTTTCTCTCTCTTTCCCGCCTTCCTACTTTTCTATCTTGTCTTTCTTTCTTTCGATTCTGCCTTTTTTTTCTCCTTTGCTTTTTATCCCTCTTTCCTGTCTTTCTCTTTCTCTCGTGGTTTTCTGACTCTTGCCTTTCTTAATTTGCTACCTTTCTCTCTTCTTTCGTTTCTGCCGTTCTTTCTCTTTTGCTTTTTATCTCCCTCTCCTGCCTTTATTTCATTTTTTTCTTCTATCACTTTTTCTTTTCCTTCTAACTTCCTTCCTTTCTCTCGTATCATTCTTGTCTTATTTTCTTTCTTTCTCTCGCATCTTTTTATACTCTCCCTTTCTCTTCTAAGGCAGTTGACTCTTTTTCTCTCATTCGCACCTTTCTACCTTTCTCTTCTGTCTTTCTTTCTTCCTTACTCGGTTTACTTCTTGTCTTGTTTTCATTATTTCTCGCGCGTCTTTTTACATTCTCCCTTTCTCTCCCTAAGCAGCTGAGTCTTTCTTTCTCTTTCTCACCTTCCTACTTTTCTCTCTTATCTTTCTTCCTTTCGATTCTACCTTTTTTTCTCCTTTGCCTTTTAGCCCTCTTTCCTGTCTTTCTCTTTCTCTCTTGGTTTTCTATCTCTTGTCTTTCTCAATTTTTTTTTCTTATATCTGTCTTTCTTTCCTTACTTTCTCTCGTATCTTTCTTGGTTGATTTTCTTTCTTTCTCTCGAGTCTATTTACATTTTCCTCTGCCTTTCTCTCTCTTGTCCCCCTTTCTTTCACTCCCCCTCACTCTTGTTTTGTGTTTTTATTCCTCGCCTGTCCTTTTTCTTTCGTTCTCCCCTGTATATTTTTTGTTAACCTCTCCTGTCTTGACGTATGTATCTGCGTGGAAACAGTGCCCGTCTTACTAATTTAGTTCAACGAACCGCCACTGGTATAACGTCAAAATTAACCAATCATTGCGCTACATTTTGATACGTTGTTATGGCAACAGCCCCAAGTTCAATTAATTATTCAATAAATATACAGTAAAGGCAATTCATTTAAATACATAGAGTAATTGATATGAGAACTAAATATCTAGAAATATGATAAATTTACAAATTTATAATAAATTCATGCTTAATTTTAATTTTCAATTAAGATAAAGACGTAAGAATTGATCAACTATGAAATTTTATTGTATTTTTAATCATCGCCTAATACAAATCAGTTATCTATACACAATTTAATTTTATTGTTTATTGTTTGTTTTTTGTTCTAGAAATTACTATAGAAAATTAATTATTGATTCTTTCTGAATATTATTAGAATTTTATTGAGATTATCACATAACTAAATTTATAAACAAATAGATAAATTGTTGTTTCAATATCTTGATGTTTTTTCAAAAATTATTAACAATAAGAATAAAACTAAAAATGATAAAATTCTTAATAATTTTAATCATAATCATTAAACAAACAAATCAACAATCATCTGATGATATAGATTTGTTTATTGTTGATGGTTTACCAGCAAAATTGGGTCAATTTCCATGGCAAACAGCCATTTTTATCAATAAAGGTAACAGTCTAATGTTGTGTGGTGGTGCTCTTATCAGTAACCAATGGGTTCTAACAGCTGGACATTGTGTTGAAGGGTAATTAGAAGAAAAATTAACTATCTTAAAATTGAAAATACTTAACACTGTTATCATTATTAAATATGGATGCTCTTCCATCTGAGCTACATTTGATATCCTATTATCGAATGTAGCTCAGAGGAAAGAGCATCCTGTATATATCTAAATTTTATTCTAATTTAAAAATACATAGGATTAGGTTTGTTGGCGATAGCTCAGATAGTAGAGCATCCATTTAAATTAGAACAAGATTAAAATATACAAAGTCGGCTAGTTTGATTATAACCAACGACCTCCTGTTGGCTAGATGGATGCTCTACCATCTGAGCTATCGCCAACAAACCTAGTTGTCAAAGATAGCTCAGATGGAAGAGCATCCATCTAGCCAACAGGAGGTCGTTGGTTATAATCAAACTAGCCGACTTACGATTTTTCCTATGTTCAACATGGCTTAAGTATTTTCAAATTAGTTAAAAATTTATTTCTAATCTATCTTAATCACCACCATTCTTATCATTAATGTTCTAGTTTGAATTGGTTTAAAAAGACAGTTTGCATCTTTTCGGCCATTTACAAATCCAAAAGTATCAGTAATTGTCACAAACCAGTGTAAGTCGTGTATATGATAAATACACGTATAAACGCACTATTTTTAGTGCTTTTAGAAATGTGTGTTACATACAAACCTTTATTGGTTTATTTTACAGTTCAGCACATTTATTATTAGGTAATACGAATTTGCAAAATCATACAAACGGTGCAATATATATTGAGGCTGATAAAATTATATTACATGATCATTACAATACATTAACATTACAGAATGATATAGCGTTAATTCAACTTAAAACACCAGTTAAGTACAATAGTAAGTATCAAGAATTATGTTAGTTTAAGGGCGGCTCATCTTTAAGCATTGCACTCCGTGTTTTTACTTAAAATTGACACTTAAATGATTACTTTTCTTTTTGTTAACATTTTTTCTTTCCTTCTTTCTCTCATGTCTTTCGTATACAACTGTTTTTTTCTGTTGTCTTTTTCTCTCCCGTATTACTTTCGTTCCTGTCTTTCTATCCTTGTCTCATGTAATTCTTTCTTTATTTTTTAAGTTTGTCTTCTTTTCTTTCTATCTTGCATTACTTGCATTCTTTCTCTTCTACCATTCTTCCTTTTCTCTATCTTTTTCTCGCACCTTTTTCCCATAGGGCAGCTGCCTCTTTTTCTCTCGCGTTCTGTCTTTCTCTCTCTCTCTCTCTTGCGTTTTTTTATTCTTTATCATCTATTTGTCTTTCTTTTCCTCCTACTTTTCTTCCTTTCGGTCGTATTTTTCTTTCTTTCTATCGTGTGCTTTTACATTTTCTATTTTTCTATCAACGCTGCCCCTCCTGTCACTCTCTCTCTCGCGTCTTGTTACCTTTCTTTCTTTCCGCTCTGCTTTTTTTTCTTCCTCTGCATTTTTATTTCTCTTTCCTGTCTTTCTCTCTCTCTCTCTCTCTCTCGTGGTTATTTTTTCTTTTTCCTCATTTTTATTCTGCTGTCTGTTTTTCTTTCTCTCCTACATTTCATCCTTTCCGTCGTATTTCTCTTTATTTATTTCTTGTCTTATCTTTTCTCTTTCGCGTTTATTCACATTCTCTTTCTCTCCTGATCCAGCTGTCTGTTTCTCTCCTGGCTTTCTTTCTTTCATTTTCTTCTTCTATCTGTCTTTCTTTCCCTCCTAACTTACCTCCCTTCTCTCCTATCGTTTTTTTTTATTTCTTGTCTTATTTGCTCTCTTTCCCTCGCGTCTTTTTACATTCTCCCTTTTTCTCCTAAGACAGCTAAATCTTTCCCTCTCTTTCCCGCCTTCCTACTTTTATCTCTTCTTTCAATTCTACCTTTCTTTCTTCTTCCTTTCGATTCTGCCTTTCTTTTTATTTTTTTTTTTGCTTTTTATCTCTCTTTCCTGCTTTTAATTTTTTTCTTACCTTTATTTCATTTTTTTCTTCTATCTGTCTTTCTTTTCCTAATAACTTCCTTCCTTTATCTCGTATCTTTCTTTGTTTATTTCTTGTCATAGTTTCTTTCTTTCTCTCCCATCTTTTTATATTTTCACTTTCTCTCCTAGGGCACCAAACTCATTTTCTCTCTCTTTCCCATTTTCCTATCTTTCCCCTCTGTCTTCCTTCCTTTATCCCCTGTCTTTCTTTCTTCCTTTTTCTTGTATCTATCTTTCTTTTTCTCGAGTCTTTTTACATTCTCCCTTTCTCTCTCTAGACAGCTGACTCTTTTTCTTTCCGGCCTTGCTACTTTTCTTTTTTCTTTCTCTTTTGCTTGTTATCTCTCTTTCCTGCCTCTATTTCATTTTTATTCTTCTATCACTCTTTCTTTTTCTTCTAACTTCTTTCCTTTCTCTCGTATCATTCTTGTCTTATTTTCTTTCTTTCTCTCCTAAGGCAGTTGACTCTTTTTCTCTCATTCGCACCTTCCTACCTTTCTCTTCTGTCTTTCTTTCTTCCTTATTCGGTTTATTTCTTGTCTTATTTTCTCGCGCGTCTTTGTACATTCTCCCTTTCTCTCCCTAAGCAGCTGACTTTTTCTCTCTCTTTCCCGCCTTCCTACTTTTCTCTCTTGTCTTTCTTTCTTTCGATTCTGCCTTTTTTCTCCTTTGCTTTTTAGCCCTCTTTCCTGTCTTTCTCTTTCTCTCGTGGTTTTCTGTCTCTTGCCTTTCTTAATTTTTTTTTCTTATATCTGTTTTTCTTTCCTTCCTTTCTCTCGTATCTTTCTTTGTTTAGTTCTTGTCTTATTTTCTTTCTTCCTCTCGAGTCTATTTACATTCTCTCTTTTTCTCCTAAAGCAGCTGCCTCTTCCCCTCTCTCTTTCCAACCTTCCCACCTTTCTCTTCTGTCTCTCTTCTTTCCTCCCTTTCCTTCCCTTCTCTCTCTCGTGGTCTTCTTTTTCTTGACTTTCTTTCATTCTATTTCTACAATCTGTCTTTCTTTCTTATCTCTATTTCTTCTCTCTTTCTCTCTCACACACACATAGCTCTCTTTCTTTCTTGATGATGCCTTATACATTCGTCTAAGTGTCACCAGTAGTACCAACACACTTTAAATCACGAGCTGCCACTGCGTCAATTCATTTTCAATAAATTTTTTTTGACAGACTTCATTAAACCGATTCAATTGAATGATGAACCCATCAAAGCTGGACAAACGGTGATTATTAGCGGTTGGGGACGTACTAAAAATAGTTAAATATTACACAGAAAAAAAAATAACACAAAAATTACATTAATTAATTAATGAATTTTCAGAAGCAAAATCTATCAGTACACACCTATTATTTATACCATTAAAAACAATAACAATGGAAGAATGTTCGAAACATTATCTAAGTTTTTTATTAGATGATGGTAAGATTTGTGCGGCTAGTGATGATAAGAAAAGTATATGTAATGTATGTGATTATTTCAAATTTTAATTTAATTAATTAATTATTTTTTTGTTTTTGTTAATTTCAAGGGTGATAGTGGTGGTCCATTAATTATACCAAGTCACCCACCATTACATGTTGGTATAGCAAGTTTTACAAATAAAGCTGGCTGTGAAAATGGTATACCGCAAGGTTTTACAAAGACTTCACATTATTATAAATGGATCAAGGGAAATTGTGGTGGTTGTATTGATTGATTAATTAATTATTAAATCATTTATTAATTGATTTTGAATTATTTATTATAAATAAAAATTGCAACATATATAAAATAGTATCACTACAAAAAAAAATGCAACGTGCAAACTTGTCTGCACCGGCCTTAACAAGGTTTATGTTAAAACGCAACGCATGCGTATTTATAACACTACCAACTAAACAAAAGATAAACTATCGCTGTTCTTATGTGGTAGAAAGAGAACGACAGTACCAATTTTCGGTATCTTAGCCACAATTTATTTGTAAAAATTCAGTAATATTCAATTCAATGGATGTTATCACTTACATCCCTCGAACTAATATCTAATTTGTCAAGAAATTGATACCACTTGAACAAAAATGAATAATTTTTTAGATTTATTAGTTAATAATTCAAAAATCAATAAACTGCTCGACTTACGCTTAAAAATTGCAAAGATTTAAAATCATAGCACTAGAAAATATCGCAACGTACAAATTTGTCTGAACCTGCCTTAATAAAACTCATTTGAAAACAATGCAGACGTATTCACTAATGAAAAGAAATGAACTATTGCCGTTCTTATGTGGTAGAAAGAGAACAAATGTACGAATATTAGGGGTCTTAGCCACAATCTATCTTAAATTCAACATTCAGTTCAATGGATATTATCATGGCATTGCTTGATTTTTTATTACTTACTAAATTTGAAATCCAACAGAAAATGATCGATGAAATTGTTTTTTTTTAGTGTTGAACTTTGATGACTTGAAATGATGGTAGGCACTTGATGAAAACCCTCTTCACTGTAGTATTTGTGTGCACTTTTCACCACTAATATACACTGATGAGGGTTTTCACACAAATGAATCCTCCCGAAAATTTCTTCTAGATACGCTCTGCACAAGAGATAAAATCACACTATAAAAAATCGTAACGTACACACTAGTCTGCACCAGCATTAATACGGTTTATTGTTGAAACACCACGCATGCGTATTCACAACGCTATCAACTTAACAAAAGAGATAAGCTATAGCTATTCTTATATGATGAAAAGAGAACGAAAGTACAAATGTTAGGAATCTTAGCCACAATCTATCTTAAATTCAATATTCAGTTCAACGGATATTATCACTTTTATTCGCCTACTGTCTAGTTTATCATAAAAATGAAGTTTTTGTATAGAAAATAGATAAATATTGTATTTCCTCCTTAAAAATAGTACGAATATTAATACAATATAATAATAATAATAATAATAATTAGAAATGTTAAAATTAAAAATATATTGCTATAATTCTTCAAAGAATGCTACCCGAGACTTTGTCGAACCTGACTTACTCTTTTTCAATGTTGAATATTTATTTTCACCTAATTTTAATTGTTCATTATGCAATTGATCAAATTCAGTTTGTTTATCAGCTACTTTTAATACTTCAATCTCTGAACGTAATTCATTCAATTGATTCTGTAGATGTTTATTCTTCTCTAAACACTCCACCCTAATAAAATAAAAACAATAATTATAAATTAAAATTACTTAATTATAATTATAAAAATAAATAATTAACCTTTCTTTTTCAATTTCTAAACATAATTGGTCTGTATCAGCACAAGATAAATCATATGGATTGTTTAAATGATAATCAGTACCGATACCGGAGACATCTGAGTCTAAAATTGACAGATCATTGCCCAGATTTGAACTTAACGGTGGTGGGTATAGAGCTGTCACCGACTAAAAATTTATAATAATTAAACCTAATTAATATAATTAAGATAATTTTTTTTGATTAGTACAGAAATTGGACTAGTTGCTGTAGAACCAGTAGTACTGGTACCATTTAGAGTAGTACTACGACTTAAGAAATCCAATAATTTCTCTTTGGCTTGTTTCTCTGCAGTTCTAGCACGCATCAATTCTTCTTTTAATTGATTTGTTTCAGCTGCACGTCGTTCACTATCTTCAACTAATTTAGCTGTTAATACTTCAGCTTCACGTGTCTTACGTTCTAATGTAACACGTTCTTCTTCACGACGCATAGCACTTAAACGTAAACGTGTTATTTCTTGTTCA
Source organism: Mylabris sibirica (assembly GCA_039776855.1). NCBI lineage: Eukaryota > Metazoa > Arthropoda > Insecta > Coleoptera > Meloidae > Mylabris > Mylabris sibirica. The sequence goes on along the minus strand of CM077840.1, from coordinate 9,795,850 downwards.
GCTTCGGCACCCTTTTGTCGTAATAAAATCGCTTCCTCTTCAGCTACACGACTTTTTTCTGCTAACAAATCAGCCGTTTCTTCTGAACGTTTCTATAAAGTGACATATACGTTTTTATTAAGCTCAACTTAGCAGAGAACCTTGGCTTAAATCGAGCTAACAGTAGATTTACACATAATCAAGTGGAGAGGTCCTCACCAAAGTATCTGTAAATCCACGCTTAAGTCGATCTAAGGCAAGTCGGTAAGACCCAGTTCTTCTCCTACTTAAGCTTGGCTTAAATCGAGCTAATAGTGGATATACACAAATTTGGGCGAGCAATCCGTCCATGTATGACACGTCCCAAACGCAACTGTCTGTAAATCCATACAGCTAAGCTGAGCTTAAGTAGGGGAAGATAATCAATTTGAGGTACTAACTAAGGCTTCATGAGCTAGTTGTATCTCCTCTTGGTATTGACGTAGACGTTGTTCTAAATTGGCACGTTCACGTTCAGCTTCTTCACGTAATTGTTTTTCACGTGCTAAACGATTACGTTCAATTTGTCGACGTTGTTTTTCTTCTTTTGCAGCAGCTTTCATTTGTTGTAATTCCATTGAATCAGGTTTACGACGACGCATGAATAAATCATGATTACCCATACATAAATCTAATATTAATTTATTCATACGTACTTTTTCACTAAAGAATACAAAATTTGGTGAATTCTTATCAACTGGTTTTATTATAAATTTTTTATCATCGAAACTAATATGACGTATTTCACCCCATGTAAATGTTGTTTTTGGTGTTAATTTATTCTCTTTTTCATAAATATTTAAACCTAATGGTGTTACACCCAACCATAATTCTGTCTCTTTCTTATTCTACAAGTAGAAAAAAAAACGACAAATATTTTAGAGATTTAAACCTAAACAACTTTAAGGGTGTAGAGTACAGCTTTTGTCCAAAAATGCTTATATTTGATTGGCCATATCTCGCTTGTTTTCAAAGATGTAGAAACGCTCAATAGCTCTTTGGAAAGAGCAATTCAAAATAAATAACAAAGTAGCTGATGTTTTTCAAAATTTTCATGAAATTTTGAATTACAGAGGAAAATCTTGAAGACTGTTCTTGCTACATTTTTCTCAATAATCCAGCTCATACTAATTATTTTACAATAAAAATTACACAATCGGTAGCAAATTTCAAGTGCTTTTCAAATATCAAAAAAATTTTCCGATCGGGAAGCACAATTTCGAAAATTCATGTGTTAAAAATGACAAATATTTTAGCGATTTAAAACTAAACAACCTTAAGGGTGCGGAATACATCTTTTGTCCAAAAATGCTTATGTTCGATTGGCCATATCTCGCTTGTTTTCAAAGATGTAGAAACGCTCAATAGCTCTTTGGAAAGAGCAATTCAAAATAAATAACAAAGTAGCTGATGTTTTTCAAAATTTTCATGAAATTTTGAATTACAGAGGAAAATCTTGAAGACTGTTCTTGCTACATTTTTCTCAATAATCCAGCTCATACTAATTATTTTACAATAAAAATTACACAATCGGTAGCAAATTTCAAGTGCTTTTCAAATATAAAAAAAATTTTCCGATCGGTAAGCACAATTTCGAAAATTCATGTGTTAAAAATGACAAATATTTTAGCGATTTAAAACTAAACAACCTTAAGGGTGCGGAATACATCTTTTGTCCAAAAATGCTTATGTTCGATTGGCCATATCTCGCTTGTTTTCAAAGATGTAGAAACGCTCAATAGCTCTTTGGAAAGAGCAATTCAAAATAAATAACAAAGTAGCTGATGTTTTTCAAAATTTTCATGAAATTTTGAATTACAGAGGAAAATCTTGAAGACTGTTCTTGCTACATTTTTCTCAATAATCCAGCTCATACTAATTATTTTACAATAAAAATTACACAATCGGTAGCAAATTTCAAGTGCTTTTCAAATATCAAAAAAATTTTCCGATCGGGAAGCACAATTTCGAAAATTCATGTGTTAAAAATGACAAATATTTTAGCGATTTAAAACTAAACAACCTTAAGGGTGCGGAATACATCTTTTGTCCAAAAATGCTTATGTTCGATTGGCCATATCTCGCTTGTTTTCAAAGATGTAGAAACGCTCAATAGCTCTTTTGAAAGAGCAATTCAAAATAAATTACAAGGTAGTTGGTGTTTTTCAAAATTTTCATGAAATTTTGAATTACAGAGGAAAATCTGGAAGACTGTTCTTGCTACATTTTTCTCAATAATCCAGCCCATACTAATTATTTTACAATAAAAATTACACAATCGGTAGCAAATTTCAAGTGCTTTTCAAATATAAAAAAAATTTTCCGATCGGTAAGCACAATTTCGAAAATTCATGTGTTAAAAATGACAAATATTTTAGCGATTTAAAACTAAACAACTTTAAGGGTGCGGAATAAATCTTTTATCCAAAAATGCGTTTGTTTGTTTGGCCATATTTTGCTTGTTTTTAAATATGTAGAAACGCACGATAGCTCTTTGGAAAGAGTATTTCAAAATACATAATGAACTAGTTTGTATTTTTCAAAATTTTCTTGGAATTCTGAATTAAAGAAGAAAATCTAAGGGACTGTTTTCCTTACATTTTACTCCATAACTCAGCCTATACTGATAAGTTTGAAATAAATATTATACAGTCGGTAGCAAATTTCAATGTCCAAAAAATGTTCCGACCGGGTTGTTAGTTTTCCGGAAAATCAAGAATAAACAAAAAATTTCAATCACTGCTATTTTGCACAATTTCAAAGATAAAGAAGTGCAAAATAGCTTGTTTCACACCTTATCCAAGAGCAATTCTCATTATATTCTTGAAAAATCTAAATTTTAAAAATTTTTCAAAAATGTATGTTTTAAAAACGACAAATATTTTAGCGATTTGAAACTAAACAACCTTAAGGGTGCGGAATACATCTTTTGTCCGAAAATGCAAGTGTTTGATTGGCCATATCTCGTTTGTTTATAAAGATGTAAAAATGCGCAATAGCTCTTTCGAAAAAGTATTTTAAAATGCATGATGGGGTAGTTTCTGTTTTTCAAAATTTTAATGAAATTCTGAATTACAGAGGAAAATCTAAGGGACTGGTTTTTTTTTTACATTTTACTCCATAACTCAGCCTATACTGAGAAGTTCGGAATAAATAACATAGTCAACAGCAAATTGAAAAGGCTTTCCAAAGTATTAGGAAAATTTCGAATTGCATTATTAGTTTTCCGGAAAATTAAGAAAAACCAGATATTTTTAATCACTGTTTTTTTTTTGGACAATTTCAAAGATGAAGAAATGCAAAAGAGCTTATTTGAAAGTTTATCCAAGAGCAAATCTCAGAACAATCCAAATTTTTGAAATTCTCCGTAAATTCATGAGTAAAACTGAGTATTTTTAATTACTCACCGTAATTGGGAAATAATTAACACCGTACATATCGAGATCTTGGGCAATTTTCAAATATTCCATTTCAGCTTCATCACGTGACATACCACGATGATCTGAATACCATATACGTATCCTTTCTTCCCACATTTGTGGTGTCATTTTATATTGATCAATAACACGTTGTGGTAATAGATTTTCTTTTGCCAACATACCAGGTGTATAAGTTTCTAAATCGAAATCACCAAACTATAAAATTATTGATTAAAAAAAAAAAAATTCTCAAAATATATACAGGATGTCCATGATGGGAGTATACAATTTGGACATTTCTATCAAAAAATAATAGAGTAATTCGTATAATATTTCAAGGAATTGTAGGGAGGGACCCTAGAGACCATTTTAGCAAAATTACAACCTCGTAGCTCATTTGGAAGTTGGACAAAAAACGTTCATTTCTGACGATGTCGCCATTTTCAAAAACTAGCAAAACACTCGAAACGACTAAGAATGACTCGTAGACAACCCCAACAGTGTTTTTTCCCGTTCTTCTTTATTTTATTCTGGAATTATGTTCCGCATTTTCTCTGGAATTCAATGGAGAAATACGAAAAAAATCAAAGTTGTGAGAGTCTACGAGTCATTCTTAGTCGTTTTGCGTACTTTGCTCGTTTTAAAATATTGCAACAATGTCCAAAACAACAGTTTTTGACCAACTTCAAAATGAGCTACGAGGTTCTACTTTTAGTAAGATGATCTCCACGGACCCCTCTACGAATCCTTGAAATATTTTTCGAATCACTTGACAACTACTAGGTGCCTTTAAAAAAAGATCCTGTTGACATACATGGATGAAAATCTAAATGTACAAGATTCGTGTGAAACTACCATTATCTGGCGAGAGATTTGAAAAATACTCCAAGCATTTATAGGAGTGTGTCTAGAAAATATTTTAGCAAAATTAGAACCTCGTAGCTCATTTGGAAGTTGGTCAAAAACCGTTCGTTTTGGGTAATGTTACGATTTTAAAAAAACAAGCTCAACATGCAAAACGATTAAGAATGACTCGTAGACCCACCCAACATTGACTTTTTGCGCTTTTGTTCATTGCATTCTAAAAGAAAATGCGGAAAACTCCCACCTATTACAGAATTAAATTAATGTTGGAAGGTCTCCGAGTCATTCTTAATCATTTTGCATGTTTAGCTCGTTTTTGATAATCGCTTCATTGTCAGAAATATTCTTATGGCAACTCCTATTATTAGGGGAGCGATTCGAAAAATATTTCAAGGATTTATAGGGTGGTCCCCAGAGAACATTTTAGCAAAATTAGAACCTCGTAGTTCATTTGGAATTTGGTCAAATAACGTTCTTTTTGGACCAGGTCGTGATTTTCAAAAACAACTAATAGTGACTCGGAGACCCCCCAACATTGATTTTTTTCGTTATTCTCAATCGCATTCTAGAAAAAAATGTAAAGGACTTGTTCTAGAATGCATTGGAGAAAAAAAAACGAAAAAGGCAATGTTGGAAGGATCCTGGAGTCGTTTTGAGTGTTTAGTACATTTTTTAGAGTTGCGACATCGTTAGAAACCTGTGCTTTTTGACCAAATTCCAAATGAACTACAAAGTTCTAATTTTGGTAAAATATTCTACAACTACCCTCCTATAAATCTTTGAAATATTTTTCGAATCACTCCCCAAATAATGGGAGTTGCCATAAGAACTTTTCGTGTAACTCACCCGGTATATTAGAAAGTTGATATGGCCCCGTTTCCAAGAGAAGGCGCTTTCGAAATTTCACAAACATTCTTAGAACCACTGGAATAGAACAATCTCAACGATATAAATCAACTTTCAATATTCATAGCGAATGCAACATTGATTGTGGATGTTTACAGACTCTGTCTATCAACTTTCATATTTTTGTCTACTTTTTGGGGCATCATACGAAACAATTAGTCTATTCAGTGTCGGTTGAAAATTTCGAACAGTTGCACACCCGAATACGAGAAGCTACAGACGCGTTTCGGGAGTGTAGCTTTGGGAAGTATTTGAACAATTTTTATTATGTTTTTTTGTATTACTTTTTGTGTAGTTTTTTATCACAAATTTCAAAAACGAGCTAAAGACGCAAAACGATTAAGAATGACTCGTAGATAGTCCTAACATTGATTTTTTGCGCTTTTCTTCATTACATTCTAAAACAAAATGCGAAAAAATCCCATCAATTGCAGAAAAACGAGAAAAATCAATGTTGGGAAAGCCCACGAATCATTTTGCGTGTTAAGTAGATTTTTGAAAACTGCGACATTGTCAGAAACGAGTGTTTTTGACCAATTTCCAAATGAGCTACGAGGTTCTAATTTTGCCAAAATAGTTTCCAGACCCCCTCCCTACAAATTCTTGAGATATTTTTCGAATCACTGTGGATGTTTGCAGACTCTCTCAACTTTCATATTTTTGTCTACTTTTTGGGGCATCATACGAAACAATTAGTCTATTCGGTGTCGGTTGGAAATTTCGAACAGTTGCAGACCCGAATTCGAGAAGCTACAGACGCGTTTCGGGAATTCGCAAAACGTGCAGCTCTCCTCGTTATGAAGATTGTAGCTTTGGGAAGTATTCAAACAATTTTTATTATGTTTTTTGTATTACTTATTTTTTGTAGTTTTTAATCACAAATTTCAAAAACGAGCGAAAGACGCAAAACGATTAAGAATGACTCATTGATTTTTTGCGCCTTTCATCATTGCATTCTAAAAAAAAATGCGAAAAACGAAAAAATCAATGTTGGGAAAATCATCGAGTCATTTTAAGTCATTTTGCGTGTTTTGACCGATTTCCAAGTGAGCTAAAAGGTTCAAATTTTGCTAAAATGTTCACCAGAGCTCTTTTTACAAAATTCTTGAGATACTTTTCGAATCACTCGCCAAATAACGGGAGTTGTCATAAAAACTTTTCGTGTAACTCACCCGGTATATTAGGGAGTTAATATGGCCCCGTTTCCGAAAGAAGGCGCTTTCAAAATTTCACAAACATTCTTAGAACCACTGGAATAGAACAATCTCAACGATAAATAATTGTATTTAATATCCTTCGACCGATATAGATCAACTTTCAATATTCATAGCGAATGCAACATTGATTGTGGATGTTTGCGGACTCTGTCTATCAACTTTCATATTTTTGTCTACTTTTTGGGGCATCATACGAAACGGTTAGTCTATTCGGTGTCGGTTGGAAATTTCGAACAGTTGCAGACCCGAATTCGAGAAGCTACAGACGCATTTCGGGAATTCGCAAAACGTGCAGCTCTCCTCGTTATGTAGATTATAGCTTTGGGAAGTATTCGAACAATTTTTATTATGTTTTTTGTATTACTTCTTTTTCTAGTTTTTAATCACAAATTTCAAAAACGAGCTAAAGACGCAAAACGATTAAGAATGACTCGGAGATAATCCCAACATTGATTATTTGCGCTTTTCTTCATTGCATTCTAAAAAAAATGCGAAAAATTCCCATCAATTGGGAAAACCCTCGAGTCATTTTAAGTCATTTTCCGTGTTTTGACCAATTTCCAAATGAGCTAAGAGGTTCAAATTTTGTTAAAATGTTCACCAGGGCTCTTTCTACAAAATTCTTGAGATACTTTTCGAATCACTCGCCAAATAATAGCAGTTGCCATAGGACCTTTTCGTTTTAGGTAGCTCACCCGGTATACAAAACTCGATTATTTTGACGGATCAAATTGTATACACCCAACTTAGACACCCTGTATAACACAAAACAATTTACTTTAACTTGTACAGCATAACTGGCAAGTAAAACTGAAGCTTCCGGTGGACAATAAACGTCCATTGATAAAATTGCTTGTTTCACTTGTAAAAAGAAATAATGTTTTGTTACATCTTGAACGAGTTCTTCGGCAACTTCTTCTGGATAGAATTTTGCAAAGAACATAAACGATACAGTACCCTCGTTACGTTTAATACTTTGATCTTGAACTAAAATTTAAATTTCAAAAAAAAGAACTCCCTTTAAGTTTTTGCTAAATTAAATTAAAATATAACACAAAATTTGTACCCCTTTTGTCCAATTTCAACCATGATATGAAACCCTTATTATCCTCATATTGTAAACCAAAATACCATGTTTCACGTAAACCAATTGTACGACAAACTAATTCAAATAGATCTCGACCGGTGGCACGCCACTGAAATTAATTAATTTTATTAATTTAATTAATTATTTAATAATAATAATAATAATAGTTTAATTTACTTGTAGATCGAATTCTAATTCAGCATCTAATGTACAAACTTTAACTGGAAAACTTTTTTTTGATTTCTTCTTACCAAACGGTGACATTTTCTCCAACATTCTATACGGATTGATTTGAATAAAATTTGCATTATTTTAATTAATTGAATTTATAATTAGATGAATTTTTTGAACACAATTTTAATTAAATTAATTAAAACACACGGATCATTCTGGAAATTAATTAATTAAAACAAAACAAACAAACAATACAATGAGTAAAACAATTGACAATTAGATTTTTTGACAGAATTTCATAACAATACTTAGGGGAATTCGCAATACCAACATAATTGTCAAATTATCTTAATGCAACTAATTGTAGCCTCTTTGAGGATATAATTATAATTAAGCGACATTTAATTGGGAAAATATTTATAATAAAACAAATGAAGCTCAGAATGTTATTATTTGTATAATTGTGTTTAAAAATAGTCTTTAAGTAAATAAAAATTGTAGTTATTAAATAATTGGCCTAACAATAGCTCAATTTGTTTGTATTAAAGTGTACTAGATGGCATTAAAGTCGTGAATCTATAAAAATAAAGCGGTAAGTTTGAAATTAACCAGTGGCGTACTATTTTTTTATATCAATTACTTTAAAGAATTTTTATAGTTGTTGTTTTTTTAACATAAATTCTTTTACACGATCTTCATCTAAATCATTCATCCATTTACCATTTTGTTTAAAATATGAACCAATAATTAAACCATCAGCTTTACAATAATAATTCTTAAAATTATCAATATTAACACCTGAACCAATCAATAATGGTAATTTGATTTGATTAACAATTTCATTAAAATCATTGAAATTAACTGATTTACCAGTTGATGTTCCAGTTAATATTAAACCATCTGATAAGAAGAATTCAGCAGCTTCAGCTGTTTCCAATAATGATAAGTCATTAGTTATAGCATGTGAACTACAATTAGAATAATTATAGATTAAAATATTAAGAAGTAATTTCCATAAAATCAGAATTTATTTATTTATTTATAAAGAGGGCTGCAAAATGGGGTGTTTTATAAAGAATAAGTGTAAGAAAATTGACTTTTGGAACGAGTTTCTTATACTATTTTGCATCTACTTGAACTTTTTTTGAAAAAATTAAATTCTCGAATTTGAGGGAAGGTAATTGATATAATAATTAGCAGTGACGGTTCGTGAATAAGACAGAAGACAAAGAGAAAAAAAATAAGTGAGAGGGGAGAGAGAGTGAGAAAGAGAGAGAGAGAGAATGAAGCAAAGCCAGAATATAAAAGTGCAAAGAAAGAAAGGAAGAAATAAAGTAATAAGGAAGAAAGAGTGAAAGACAGGGGAGTAAGAGAGAAAGAAAGATATCAATAAAGAAAACATGAGAAAAAATGAGAGAAAGAAAGAAACAAAGAAAAGGAGGAAGAAGTAAGACAAATAAAAGAAGAGAAAGAAAGGGAAAAGGAAAGAAACACGAGAGAAAAAGAAACAGACGAGAAAAAAGAAAAACAGGAAAAAACAGAAATTAAAGGTAGGCAAAAAGGAAAAGAGCAGAAAGCAAATAAAGACATAAGACAAAGAAAATGGACTGGAGAAAAAGAACGAATGTAAGGGAGGAGAGAAAGAAAGAAAGTGAGAAAGACATAAGAAATACAAAGAAAGGAAGAAAAACAGGGGGAAAACAATAGACAAAGATAGGAATATCTAAAAAACGAAATAAAGAAAGAGAAAAAAAATTGAGTGAAGACATAGGGTGATCGAGTTTTATAGTGCCTATACACAATGCAAAAAAAGTTAGAAAGACAGGTGGGAACTAGAGAAAGAAAGACAGAAACAAAGAAATGAGGAGAAAGAACAAGAGAAAGACAGAACACAAAGGAAAAGCGGAGACAGAAAGAAAGAATTACAGGGAGAAAAATAGGAAAAGAAACTTGACAAATAAATGAAGAGAAAGAAAGGATAAAGAGAGCGTGGAGAGAGAGAGAGAGAGAGAAAGTGAGAAAAACTGTAAGGCGAGAGAGTAAGGACGAAAGAAATATAGGAATAAGGAAAACAAGAGAAAGGATGAAAAGTAATAAAACCAGGAAAGAAAGAAATTGATAAAAAAAGGAAGGAAGGAAGGAAGGAAGGAAGGAAGGAAGGAAGGAAGGAAGGAAGGAAGGAAGGAAGGAAGGAAGGAAGGAAGGAAGGAAGGAAGGAAGGAAGGAAGGAAGGAAGGAAGGAAGGAAGGAAGGAAGGAAGGAAGGAAGGAAGGAAGGAAGGAAGGAAGGAAGGAAGGAAGGAAGGAAGGAAGGAAGGAAGGAAGGAAGGAAGGAAGGAAGGAAGGAAGGAAGGAAGGAAGGAAGGAAGGAAGGAAGGAAGGAAGGAAGGAAGGAAGGAAGGAAGGAAGGAAGGAAGGAAGGAAGGAAGGAAGGAAGGAAGGAAGGAAGGAAGGAAGGAAGGAAGGAAGGAAGGAAGGAAGGAAGGAAGGAAGGAAGGAAGGAAGGAAGGAAGGAAGGAAGGAAGGAAGGAAGGAAGGAAGGAAGGAAGGAAGGAAGGAAGGAAGGAAGGAAGGAAGGAAGGAAGGAAGGAAGGAAGGAAGGAAGGAAGGAAGGAAGGAAGGAAGGAAGGAAGGAAGGAAGGAAGGAAGGAAGGAAGGAAGGAAGGAAGGAAGGAAGGAAGGAAGGAAGGAAGGAAGGAAGGAAGGAAGGAAGGAAGGAAGGAAGGAAGGAAGGAAGGAAGGAAGGAAGGAAGGAAGGAAGGAAGGAAGGAAGGAAGGAAGGAAGGAAGGAAGGAAGGAAGGAAGGAAGGAAGGAAGGAAGGAAGGAAGGAAGGAAGGAAGGAAGGAAGGAAGGAAGGAAGGAAGGAAGGAAGGAAGGAAGGAAGGAAGGAAGGAAGGAAGGAAGGAAGGAAGGAAGGAAGGAAGGAAGGAAGGAAGGAAGGAAGGAAAAAGACAAGAGCCAAAGATATGAAGAGAAATAAACTGGAGCGTTAAAAAAGAGAGGAGTGAAGAAGAGAGGGAGGATGATCATTAGAGGGGGGAGGAGGGGCTGTGAGGGGAGATACGCCGCTGCATTTGAATTCAAGTGAAAAACACTCAACTAGTAATAGCAACTTTAAATAAATAAATTAACCTAGACGTTGAACACTAATAGGTATTAAAGCACTTGTTTGTGTTAAAATTATTAAAAATAAATAACAAAATTATATACCTATGTTTCTTTTTAATATCAGTAAGAATCAGCACGTTATCAGCATCAATTGAACGACGATAACGCAATAAAAGTCCAGCATCAGCATTAGTAAAACCTTCATCGGCTATATGACTGAAAACGTAGCCTTCAGCACGTATAAAATCAAAATTACATGCTTTAGCAATAGCAATAGCTTCACGATTACCACATGCTAAAACCTTCAAAAATTAACTTATGATTGAAATAAATCAATTTTTCATCAATGCTTGATGGTGATTATTTACTTGAATACCACACGGTACAGTTGGTGGTGCAATTCTACGGATTTCATTACAAACACGCGACATAATCGCTACAGTTTCCGGTTGGAAATTGTTTGATTGAACGTAAGGAATATCGTGCATATTCTCAACAAGTATACCATCCTGAAATCGTACAAATTCAACGAAATTTACTCAAACTTGAATTGTACAAGGGGCTTACAATACCATTTTTCAGATAGATTTCAGTTTCTTTACAGGCTTTTGTGACGATTTGATCAACACCATCTCGATATTTTGGTGTACCTGAAAAAAACGTGTAAAATTTAATTTGAGAATTGAAATTAAGCTGAATTTTATAAAAATCAACCAGGTAGTGGATTTAAATGAATCATGCCGATTATTGAACATTTTATTTGGCTATTTTTGAATAAATTCCGAAATCGTTGCATTCTTACAATTTTAGTTAGGTTATGTTGATAAAAGTTAGGTTAAGTTAGTTCAAACTTTCCAAATTTTAAGTTAAAATCATTGATTATATACAAAATTTAAGCAACTTTATGTTCAATCGTACTGTTTTTGTAGCTTTTCTAGTTAAATTGTTAGAATTTGCGAGTTTTTATAATTAGTCTAAATACAGTACGTAATCTGCCGGGTGTCGACATCTCTTAAAGGTTTTATAAAGTAATTTGTGCTTTATTCATTACTAAATACCGTTTGGGTGATTTAAATAGGAACATTGGAGAAACATCGGTCCCGCCCATCTATACTACTTACATATTAGTTAGAAAGAGACAGACAGACCTTGGGTTGTCTAGAAATTAAAAATGATGGCGGAAATTATTCCCAACCCTTAGTCCTTTGACCAAACACAGCAATTCCTTTTGTACGAAAGAACCTTGAAAACTTTCTATTTTAAAAGATAACAATAACCAGATCTGGTATTTCTGTCTGTCATTCATGAAACATGTGATTTTGACAAAGATGGGATATGGGCGTAGCCAAAGTTTCTCCAATGTTCCTAGCTCTAGGTCCCGTACAATAGATCTAGTATTATTAACATACTAGATCTATGTATTTATACTACACATGCAGTGGCGTTCGGATATAATCGAATTGAAACAATTCTCTATCTTTACTTAAAATTTATCATTAAATAAATATACATATACATACAGACTGTAAAATTATTTCAACTAGAAGTTGGCTATGACTTTTCTTTCACGACTTAGCATGTCGTAGCTTTATTTGGCCATTTGAAAAATTAACAAATATCAAATCTAATAAAGTATGAATCAAGTTACGACTTAATCTAACAAAAGCATAACCAACTACTAAATGAAATATTGTATTACATCCTATAAAGTGGGTGTTTTTTTTTGCTTTGTTATATAATTATTACATTTTACAAAATTTGTGTACCAACACTATTTGTAAAATAAATAAAAGCACCAATTAAATTGATAATTGTAGCACTAAAAAATACTGTCATCCATTCACCATTTGATATTGTTACTAATGATGCTGTTATAGGACCACATAATATACCTGGTATTGTTGCTATTGTATTACTTATAGCAAATGTTATACCAGCATAATTTGGTGCTATATCAACATGATTACTTAAATGTCCAGCTGAATTACATGCTAATAAACCCATTGATATACTTATTAATATTAATGCAAATGGTAAATTTTTTATAACACAAAATATTGATAAAAATAAACTTGGACCAATTAAACCAATACTAGTCATTAAACGACGTACATTTAATATACTCCAATTTTTATTTAATAATAAACTATCAGCAATATGTCCACTAATTATACCAAATATTGAATTAATTATATATGGTAATGATGTTAAACTTAAACTATGTGCATTAGCATTTAAATAACGTACTAAATATGTTGGTAACCATTGCATTATTATATATGATGACCAATTCATTGCAAAATGTGCTATATATATTGACCATAATGCTTTATTTGTTAAAAAATCAATAAAATTACGATTCTCTTGACGATTTTTCAATTGTGTTGTATGTAATGGTAATGCATCATCATCATCATTATTATTAATTATAATTAAATCATATGGATAAAATATTAACCATAATAATAACCATAAGAAACCTAATGAACCAAACCAATAAAAACATTGTTCCCATAATAAATGTGGACATAATATTGATGCAAATGTTTGTCCAATACTACCACATGCTATTAAATAACTAAATGCACGTGAACGTTCCTCAACTGGTATTGTTAATGCAAATAAATGATAAATTGTTGGTAAACCTAAACCTTCAGCAAAACCTAATAATATACGACATAATATTAATAAAATAATATTAAATGATAAGAATGGTGTTATAAATGTTGTTATACTCCATAATAATACACTTGATATTAATAATTTTATTGCACCAAATTTATTCGTCCAGAAACTACCTGAAAATCAAACAATAAATCAATTAATATAAATGTACAAGTATACAACTCTATCTCAGCACTCAGTTGGCCATGCGTTATATAATGTCGCAGCTTGATTCATACTCTAATCACAAATTCATGGCCAACTAAGTGGTAAAACAAAGTTGTTCACCCTTTATTTATAAGAGTTTATTTTCAATTTCCAACTCTATCTCATCACTCAGTTAACTATGTCGTAGATTGGTTCGTACTATAATCACAAATTCATGGCCAACTGTGTGGTGAAATAGAGTTGTTCACCCTTTATTAATAAGGGTTGAATTTTCAATTTCCAATTCAATTTAATATAAATCCAAAAAAAAATCAACTGAATGGGTTAACTTTGAAGTAATTCAAAGGGCGAATTTAGACCCCCAACACCCCCCCAATAACCTGCTACGCATCTCGAGGGTTGATTTTTTTTTGTAATTACTTTTCTAACCCTTGCACAAAATTTAGAAAATTTTCAAATACTCTCACACAAATTAAACATAACCTATAATTAATAATAATAGAATCGAGTCAACTATGGCTTCGTATTCTTCTAATTAACACAAATTAAGCATAACCGATAATAAACAATAAAAAAATCGAGTCAACTATGACTAATTTGACTGTCTTTTTTTCTAGAATCAAGTCAACTGTGGTAAAAATTGTGTCAAAACATAGTTGACTTGATTAATCTCTTTCTATTGTTTGAAAAAAAAAACACTAATTCAACTCTAACTATGACTAATTTGATTGGCTGTTTTTTCCAAATCAAGATATCTGTGGTAAAAAAAATTGTGTTAGAGCCCATGTGACTTGATTAATGATTTTCTATTGTTTTTACCAATAAAAACAATAACAGAATCGAGTCAACTATAGTAAATTGGATTGTTTTTTTTCTCGAATCAAGTCATCTGTGGTAGAAATTGTGACAAAACTTAGTTGACTTGATTAAAGTTTTTCTAATGTTTTTGAAAAAAAAAACACTAATATAACTCAAATATGGAGTATTTGACTAAATTTTGAAAAACAATGAAAACTAAAAAATCCCACACAAATTAATAACAATAATCAACAATAACAGAATCAAATCAACTATGGCTAATTTGACTGTATTTTATCTCGAATCAAGTCAACTCTAGTAAAAACAAAACCGATTAACAACAATTAGAGAATCAACTCAACTATGGCTAGCTTGATTGGCTGTTTTTTCCTCAAATCAAGTAATCAGTGATAAAAAAATGCAGCCAAAACACAGTTGCCTTGATTAATGTTTTTCTAATAATTGATGAATTAATTATTACTATAATAACGGAATCAAGTCAACTATGGTTAATTTTATTGGCTATTTTTTTTTCGAATCAAGTTACATGTGGTAAAAATTGTGTCAAATCACAGTTGACTTGATTAATGTCTTTATATTGTTTTTTTTTTAATTAATTAATTGATTATTTTTGTGGTAATTTACCGAGTATTTGACTAGTAAAATAGCCAATAGCAAAGGCTGATAATATCCATCCTTGTTCATGTAATGTCCAATGGAATAAATCCGACATTGGTACAATTGCTATTGGCATTATAACACGATCAGCACTATTTATAAAATTTGCTAAACTACATAATGCAACAATACGTGATGTTTTTCTAAACCAACGTATCCTCATCCTGATTAAATTTTATATGAAATAAAATTCTATAACTGTAATAAAAAAAAGTTAATTAATTACTTAATTTATTCTATTTTAAAATTACCGTCTATTTTATTTCATTCTATACTTTAAGTTGTTATAATTTCAATTATTTCCATTTATTTTCATTAATTTTTCTTATTTTCGAGAGATTTTCAATATTTTTTATACAAATGACATGTCAACAAAAACGCCATTTTGAAAATTCTAGTAATTTTCGTAGAAGTACGTTGGTAGTAAAAACAACAGCGACATCTATCTAGATTGTTACAACATTCACTATTATTTCTAATTTAATTATTTCTAGTAATTAATTATTTCTAATTATTTTCCACCTAAAATTATTCGATTTTAATTACTGTTGAGTATTTATTAGTGTTCAACAACTGATTAATAGCGATTTTTGTCGATGTTTTGGCAAGAAAAGACAGCGACATCTACCCAAAAATTCACTCACTAGAAAACTTGTAGATACCTTCATGTTATCGTTTCATAATTACATTAATTATCCATTGTAAAACAAATTTTCGATAAATTCTATCTTGTTTCAGTTTTCTTGCGTTAAATATTGTTTTTATATGAGTAGATAACGTAAATCGTTGTGCTATTTTAAATATTTTAGTAATTTTCGTTGCAGTACGTTGGTAGTAACGAAAAACAGCGACATCTATCCTAATTCTTACAACATTCACCGTTTTTTCTAACTCAATTATTTCTAAATTGATTTTATCTGAAATTATTTGGTTTTTTGCTGAGTATATAGTAGACTTACTTAACTAATTAGTTCATTTATAGCAATTTTTCTCTATTTACTAGCAGTGTACAACAGCGACATCTCACCATTAGTTTAATAACCAGAAAACTTACAGGTACCATTACATCCTTGTTTCAATATTTAATTACTCATTAGATTAATAATTGGATATTAATCGAATTTTGAATTTATTTCAGTTTCCTTGAAGACTGATATTGTTTCTATATCACTATATAACGTTAATCACTGTGCTATTTTTAATATTTTAGTGATTTTTGTTAAGACATGTTGGTACACCCACAAACCGCCATTTTGACTCCAATTCAAATAATCTATGCCTACTTTGTTTTTGTTTTTTAAGCTAGTTAAAAATAATAATAATAAAATGTACAATACACACGTCAACAAATATTTGATTGTAGCGACATCTGTTCAGTGTGTAACAAATCAATTATAGCGCCTCATAACCTCAAACTGTAAACACATGACCTTGAGGTTTAACCAATGAAAAGTAAGTAATCCAATGACATCATGCCGGATGTGACCACCATTTTGAAACGAGTTCAAATTATCGATGCCTACTTTGATTATTTTCTATAATCTTAAAATAATAATAATAATGATAGTCATAATAAAATTGAAAATAAACACTTTTGATAACTGATTTTATCAAGATATCAACAGAATTATTTAATTATAACATAATACACTAATCACTCAAATTAATAGTATTAGAACGACTTAAGTGGTGAGTTAAGCTTTTTTTTTAGTAGTAATCCTTGATTAAAAAACGGATTATAGATAAGAAAAAAGGGGTGGCAGAAAAAATGTTGGGAAAATTTTGAAGATTCATCACTTTTGATAAGTTATAATAAGAAATTAATTATCATTATCTTATCAAAAATTAATTATTATTATTATCGTAAAATTAGTTTTAAGTCAATTTTATTGAGAAACCTTTCTAGAAAAGATGCAATCAAAAATATTTTTTATAACTTTATGTTTACACCTTTTCTTGTACTTAAGTGCCTTTGAGATTATCAGTGATCAAAGTATGCAACATTAACTAGATTTAAGTAACAATAATTAAATTTTTTTTATAGGCATTCGTGAATTAGCCTATTTGGACCACAGTGTAGATCCTTGTGAGAATTTCTATCAATTCACATGTGGTAATTTCGATAAAATCCATCAAATTCAAAATGGTGCCAGTTATGTTGATCATTTTAGCCTTCTAGAAGATGAATTGATACATTTGGGCAACTGTAAGTAGTTTTTGACAGTCGTTATAGTTTTTGCCATGTCGTGGTTATGCTTTTTAAGCTACCTACAATGATATTATGACTTTTGCCTTGCTTGTTTGACATGTCTAGTGCCTTGGAATTGTTTTGGACAAGTTATAAAGTACCTCCTTACAGAAATGCATACAAATTATACCTATTTTGACGAGATTTCAGCCTTTTGCTCCCCTTCACTAAGGCTATAAGACTACCTACTGTGATAATAATACTTTTGTTCATCTTGTTCAGCTTATCTAGTGCCTCTGAATTGTTTTGGGACACTCCTAAAGCATTACCTTATGAAAATTGATATGTCTTTTACAAATTTTGACCGATTTCAGTCTTTTGCTATAGCCTTGGAAGATTTTGCCCAGTTTTGCCAACAGTTCTACTCAGTAATACAGGTACTTAAAACACTTTTATAGATATCTTATCCTCAAGGAAGACACCAGAAGATCCTGAAGCTCTGAAAAAAGTCAAAACAGCCTATCAGGCTTGTGTACAAACTGAAATATTCGATAGCCAAAATAATGAATTGCCCGAATTGCGATTTATCCAAGAATGGGATGGTATGCCTCTAATTTCTAATCAAAATAATACAAAATTCTCATGGAATGAATTGGGAAAAATGTCGGCTCAATTTGGTCTCCCACTCTTGTTCACTTTGACACCTTATCCAGAATTTGATAATACTCAAGGCTTCTTCGTTGTGGTAATCTAAAGTGTGTAGCATTTTGCAAAAATAGTCATTCAAAAATTTCTCATTAGTTAACACCAGATGAACTCAACAATCCAAGCTTGATGCGTCCAAATTTTGGCAAGACCTACGATCAAATTTTGATTGAATCATTCAATGATTACAACCATAAGAGTGGTAATCAAAAATTAATCAAAAGTGCTCTTCAGCCTTTTGATATCTTCTTGATAACCGTGTCAAAATTGTTGGTAAATTCAAGTGGTGTGCAAAAAAGTGATGAGGACATCCAAGATGATTTGAATAAAATGGCAAATTTCATGCGACAATTAGCAAAAGGAGGTGTAAGTTTTCAAGTGTCCAAAAACTTTTGCAAAATTTTCACACTTTCTGACATGCTTATAGATAGTAGAAGAAGATGCTGTAATTGAGCCTTTTCCTAGTAGTTATCCAACATTAGAAGAGCTACAAGAATGGACTGAATTACATTTTGACAATTCAACAAATGTAACTGAAATACACCTTATGATTTTGCAAAAATTTTGACCAAACTTATTCCAGTTGAACTGGGTGGAATACTTCAATAATATCTTTAGTACAGCCAATGTTAATGCTACAAAAGACATGAAAACTTTCCCAAGTTCACCAAAATTTTTGTACGGTGTACTAAATTTAGTCCGCCAAACTGATCCAGAAATTGTCAAAAATTTTGCCATGTTCCGAGTGTTATTGTTTCTTGCACCTGATAGTGTTGGACCAATGCGTAAAGCATTTGATGATTATTACCAAGCGAAAAATTACCGCCTTTATCCTAGGTGATATACCAATAAGCATTCGAATTTTTTTTGACAACTATGCTTATTTTAGATGGGAGTATTGTACAAGAAAGATTTTGGATGCTACAGATACTGCTAGTGTTAGTTTTGCTGCTACCTATGCTTATCAAGAGTACTATTTCAATAAAAACAAATTGTATCATGCTGCTGATTTAGTTAAAAGCATTGCAAAAAGTTTTAAAGAAACTCTAGAGCATGCTGATTGGATGGATGAGTCGTCAAAACAAGCCGCACTTATTAAAGTGGAAAAAATGCTTGTACTTTTAGGATATCCGGATTTTGTTGATGAAAAAGATAAGCTTGATCAATTCTATAGAAATATTCGCATTTGCAGTTGGGATCATTACGGTAATGCTCAAAGGATAAGAGCATTCAAACAAGCATACATTTTCTCCCAATTAGGTCATCCAAGGACTCGTACTTTGTAAGCATACTTATCCATAACCTTATCAATATTATGACAAGCATTACAATTTCTAGTTGGGATAAGTCTACTTTTGATACCAATGCTTACTATAACCGTGCCAATAATCGTATTGTCCTACCTATAGCAATGCTTAATATGATTTATTTCGGTGGTAATAGTCTACTGGATTATAGCCGTTTAGGTAGCATTATTGGTCATGAAATTACTCATGGTTTTGATGCTAAAGGACAAGCATACAATCAAGATGGCTTGCAAATACCTTGGTGGTCAAAACAGACAACTGAATCATTCCATGAACGTACACAATGCTTCATTGATCAATACAATCAATACTATATCGATGAAATCGATGTATATGTATGCTTATCAAGCATTAATTAAAAAGAGCTTCTGTCACACATTTAGACATTATAGGGAGCTTTTTTATTAATTACCAATGCTTATCAAAAATTTTGTCGTAGGTCAATGGTACAACGAGCCTTAATGAGAATTTAGCTGACAATGGTGGTATACGTCAATCTTATGAAGCATTCAAAGCGGTAGCCAAACAACAAATGTTTGCAATCCAATCGAATTACACTTTGGATCAATTATTTTTTATTGGTTATGGTACTGTGAGTAATTTTTGATTACTCAGAAGACATGAGGTAGATTCCACATTTTATAATTTCAGTCATGGTGTTCTAATGCTACAGTGACTTATATGATGAACTATAAAAATAGTGAATATTCACCTAACAAATACCGAGTCAATGGGCCTTTGGCTAATATGGAAGAATTTGCAGAAGCATTTCAATGTGCAAAAGGTAGCAAAATGAATCCTGAGAAGAGATGTACCTTATGGTGATTGTAAAAAAAAATTCCTTTGCTTTTGCTTTAAATAAGTAATAAATTATTCTTAAACTTTCTATTGAGTAGTTTTGACTTTTAGCCCATTGACCTCAGAATACAGTTGATTGTCTTCAAGTTGTACAAATTTCCTTCAAAGACTTCTCAAAATACACGTTAGAGCTAAGATAAAGTTTTTGCTTTAGTATCCAAGAAGTACCTTATAGGTAGGGACAGTTATAAGCATAGTCCAAGAGGTAGCAAAACGAATTAGAAATGAAATGTACTTTATGGTGGCTAAAAATATTTTTTCTTGTTTTTGCTTTAATTAATTAATTAATTATTCTTAAAGTTTCTACTGAATAGCTTTGATTTTTGACCCATTGACCTCAGAATAGAGTTGATTGTTTTCAAGTTGTACAAATTCCCTTCAAAGGCTTGCCAAAATACACCTTAGAGCTACTATAATGTTTTTGCTTTAGTATCCAAAGAGTACTTTGTAAGTAGGGACACTTATAAGCATAGTCAAAGAGGTAGCAAAACTAATTAGACAAAATGTACTTTATAGTGGCTAAAAATTTTTTTTTTCTTGTTTTTGCTTCAAGTAAATAATCAATTATTCTTAAAGTTTCTCCTGAGTAGCTTTGATTTTTGGCCCACTGACCTCAGAATAGAGTTGATTGCTTTAAAGTTGTACAAATTCTGTCCAAAGGCTTCCCAAAATACACCTTAGAGCTAAAATAAAGTTTTCGCTTTAGTATCCACGGAGGTAGGTATAGTTATAAGCATGACATTTACTTAAAAAAATGCTTCACTATTCAAAATGCAAAAATAAGACGCCTTAGTGATGGCAAAATGGATATTTAATAAAATAACACTAATGAATACCATAATTTTGCAAAATCTCAGCTTCTACCATAATGTACATTTTTTGGCAGGATTCATCTTACTACCAATAGGACAATGGAAAGCATCTGCAAATTCCTTCATATTGGCCAAAGGTCCATTCACACGATATCGATTTGGTGAATATTTCTTACTATAGTCTTGCATATAAGCCTTAGTTTCATTGGAACACCATGCCTTTAAAGTCAAAAAAATTAACATGAGCTAAAGAATGCTAACAATAAAGTTACAGTTCCATAACCGATGAAAAACAATTGTTCCAAAGTAAATTTTAATTTGGCATCGATTTGGACTTCGTGTGCCAAACTAAAGAATGCTCGGTAAGCTTGCCGAATGCCACCATTATCAGCTAAATTTTCATTTAGACTTGATGTACCATTTACCTGTAGTATAGGCATAGTTCTTATCATAATTATCCACTGTACAAATTTTGATAAGACTTACATAAGCATTGATTTCAGGGATGTAATATTGATTGTATTGATTGATAAAGCATTGTGTATGTTTTTCAAATGCTTGGAATGTGTCATTAGTCCACCATGGTGTTAATACACCATCTTGATTATATTTTTGACCTTCACTATCAAAACCATGGGTAATCTCGTGACCAATTATGTTTCCCAAACGGCTAAAATCCAAAAAAATTTCACCATAGAAAAACACAGGATTCAGCATAGCTACCGGTATGATGATGCGATTATCTGGACGGTTATAATAAGCATTGGCTTCAAAAACTGAACTGTCCCAACTGCAAAACAATAACTTCAAAATTTTTGCCAAAATTATCAACGGTAATGCTTACAAAGTTCTAGTTCTTGACTTTGCCATACGTGAAAAACTGTAAGCTTGCTTGAATGCTCGTAGTTTTTGAGTATTACTGTAGTGATCCCATTTACAGATACGTACATTTCTGTAAAATTGATCGAGTTTTTGTTTTTGCTCAACAAAATCTGGATATGCAAGCATTGCAAGCATATTTTTAGCTTTTAATAATGCAGCATTACGAGACTTCTCATCCATCCAATTGGATTTTGCTAAGGTGTCTTGGAAGGTTAAAAGGAGGCTTTTGATCATATCAGCTGCCTAAAATTCTGGTAAAATTAAGAAGAACTACCTCCTATGCTACGGCAAAAACTTTTGGTACCTTATGCAACTTGTTTTTATTGAAATAGTAACGTTGGTAATCGTAAGCAACAGCAAAATCAACACTAGCTGTACCACTGGCGTCCAGAATTTTTCTCGTACAGTACTCCCATCTTGGATAAACTGGATAATTCTCCAATCTTAAGTATTCATTGAAAGCTTCCTGTGTCACTTGGTCACTATCCGGTGCCAAAAACGTAAATACCCGTAGCATGGCAAAATTTTTCAAAACTTCTGGATCAGTTTGGCGTACCAAATTCAAAACACCATAGATATAAGTGTTTGAAATTGGAAAAGTTATAAGGTTTTTATCGACTTTAACACCAGCAATCGTCAAAAAGCTCCGAAAATACTCCACCCAATCTAGCTAAAAGTTGATTAATATTTTGGCACAATTAATGCAAAATTTTTGGCAAAACTTACATTGATATTGCCAAAATGTTGGTACGTCCAGTTTTGTAAATCTTCAAGTGTTGGGTACGGTCGGCTAAATGGATGGATTGTTGCATTAGCTTCAATGATACCACCTTGTGATAATTTTTGCCAAAAATCGGCAACTCTATCCAAATCTTTCTGGATCTCCAAATCACTTTTAAATGGATTCCGAGCTTGAACTATACGTTTGGCTAAATTTTGCAGGAAATTATCGAATGGTTTTATTCCAAATTTTGCAAAAGACTCTTCCAAAATCTCATCGTAACTCTTCCTTACGTTTGGCCGAACAAAATTTGGGACAGTCTTCAAAGGATCCAAACTAATCTAAAATTTTGACAAACCATCAAGTTTGGTCAAAACTAAATTTTGATGTTTTTACCAAAACAAAAAAACCCTCAGTATTGTCGACTTGTTGATAAAGCATGAAATTAAACAATAAAGGTACACCATACTGTGCTGACATCTTCCCAATCTCATTCCAAGAAAATTCAATTACAGCATCATCAGAAATCAATGGCATACCATTCCAATCATCAACAATCCTCAATTCTGGTACATCCAGAATTAGATCATTATCAATCCGGTTTGAATTGATACAAGCATTGTAAGCTGCCTTAACCTTTTTCAATGCTATCGGATCATTTTGGGTAACATTAGTTGTTAGAATTTCTGCAAAATTTCTTTAATAACATTGGGCAAAATTTTTGACATTGAAATTCTAAGGACTTACGATTACCAATACGTATCATATCATCTTCCAATATACTAAAATGGTTAATATAACTACCACCAGGTGGTATTTGATGGTATTTATAGAAATTACCACAAGTGAATTGATAGAAATCCTCACATGGGTCCTTACTGAGGTCTAAATAACCGATTTCTGGTATATCTGGATCCTTATCAAAATGATGATAATGCTGATGATAATGGTCTGTTATTCCAGATTTTGCACAAATTATCATCAAAAACAACAATTCTAAGGAGTACATCGTTCTCCTTGGAGTCAATCAAAAATTAAACTACTGAGTCATTCGTATTGTTTCACATTATAAAACAAAGATCTCTCTTATCAATTAGTGATAATCAAAATTTCATTGTATGTTAGACGCAAATTATTAATTATTTGATTGATTAATTGTTATTTATCCTTGCTGACCTTTGAAACATATCAATTTTGCAACCACTTGGTGCCAGTCAAAACAGGTCGAAACAAATCGAAATTTTGCAATTGAAACAAATTAAGCCTCAACTATCTTTTGTTATGCTTTAGTAGTCAAGTCGAGCAAAAGTTTTAAGCATTCCTATAAATGCTTATGTTATCATTTTTGTCGAAGGTAAATACTTTTAGTGTTTAAAATTAAGGAACTACTCAAAAAGTAACACGAAATCTTGAAGTATTATCTCAATAATGGTTTTAGGGTGGATTTATAAGTGTATATGCATACATGCAGTTTAAAAAAGTGTACTTTATCAGTGATAAGTGATAAGGCTTTTATTTTTAGATAAAGTCAAGTGTGCTCTCTCAAGGCTTAGATTAACGTAGGTTAAAGTGTTTTGATACGTTTTGTACTTAAGACTCTTTTCGTCGCTTTACTTAAGCTCGTCTTAGCCAAACATTGCCTTAAATCAAGCTAGGTTGACACACTTAAGCCGACTTATTTAAGTGAGGGAATTAAAGCTGGGACTAACACTAGTATAAATAGACACTCACCTTAAGTCTTTAGATGATTAATAACTTGTCCAAGAGAAGGCGCTGTTTGTGGTTTAGATCCTGATTCTTTTAAGAGATGGCGCTATTGAATGTCTGTCAGTGTGAAGTTGCCTTTATATATTAACCATTGATTTTATTTATTTATTTTGTTTTATTATTATTATTATTATTTATAGAGAGAATCAAAGTGCAAAAGTCCATGTTGATTGAAATCTTTGATTGATCACACATTTTGTCTTAAATATTGGGAAATTTCGAACAACAATACACATGAAAACAATTTCCCTACTTAAATTAATCCATTCTTCTGTTCTCTTTTTGAATATCCCGCCATTATCCCCACTTTTTTTAATTAATTCACTGATTGGTCAAGTTGACCGAAAAGTATTTGATTGGGTATAATTGGAAATTTGAATAAAATCCAATAAATTGTTGTTGATAAAATTATTGCTAGATGTCGCTGTACATTGAAAATTAATTAATTAATTAATTACTAGGTTTATCTATAACAATATTATTTGAATTAAATTATTATCAATAATTATTATTATATAACTTTTAATGCATTAAAATTAAATAGATTAATTTCTGTAATTAAAGGAGATGGATTTGGCAACATTGATAAGAATCTAAATGTCAACACCTAAAAACGCGCCATTTTCAAAATACAGTAAATTATATTGTCATTATCGGATATTAGTAATTAACACGTAGAAAATAATTGGTTAGAATACTATTGACGATGTTTAATTATAATTGTAATTAAATACTTTATAAGACTTTGTTTAAAGAGATATTTATTAAAAGCAAACAGTTGGCTATGACTGTTCAATTAATTGTAGCTCTAATATAGTGCGGTAATTTTAAATCAAATCAATTTAGATATGAATTTTTAATTAATTAATTATCAAATTGTTCAATATTAAATGAATAAAGTTTAATCCGAGAAAGTATGTTTTATGAATATTATTAATTAAAAGTTAATATATCAGTTTATACACTTGACAACGTTGTAGATTCTGATATAAAGTGGCGCGTATTTCAAATTGAATCAATATTCGAAAATAAATGATATACAATATTTTTACAATATACCGCTTTTTTACTAGATGGCGTACCAATTTTGCAGTAAATGTAAGTCTGACAACATTGTGAACAGTGTCAAATAAGTGGCGCGAATTTCAATTCAAAGTTATTTAAAAAAAATTTTTGCTAATATATTTTCTTTATTATCATTTTTTTTCAATTCTAATTAGCAAGACATATTAAAAAAATGCAAATATTAATTTAAATATTCTTTTGTTTCATCACCATCACCATAAAAGTTTCTTCTTAGAAAAAAAAAATCAACTTTCTCAAACCACAATAATTGTTTTGTTTAAACAAATAAATAAATAAATGAAACAAACCTAAAAAATTTACAATTAGTTCTACAGCAGTTCTAAATATTGACAGTCTTATATTAACGAAAATCATAAAGTGAAAGTTTTAAAATTTCTCTTCTATTCTAACCTCATTAATACTAATTTAATTTAATTTAATTTAATTTATGATAAGTGATAAGAAACAGTGAAATGACGATCGCTATCTTGGATCATTTTCGAAAATTTATCAATCGTAATAATTACAAAATCAATGAAAATCAGAAGAAACAACAAGAATCATCACTAATTCTACGACAGGTCTACTATACAAATTTAATTATAATTATAAAATTTATAAATTAATTAATTGGATTAATTACAGTGTTTGATAATAATTGGTCCATTATTATTAACAACAAATCTTGGTATGATTTTTGGTTATTCAGCTGTTTTATTACCGCAATTACAATCAAATGTGACATTATTAAAAATTACAGAAAATCAAGCATCATGGATTGGTAAATAATTAATTAATTACATTAATAATAATAATTAACAAAGCCTACTTGATTTAACAACTCAATTATTAGGTATGTACATTCTTATAAAATGCAATAAGAAACATAATTTTAAGAAAATTCCAATTTTGACCGCATTGGCGCTAGTTACTACCGCATAAAAAGCAATAGCAAGTATATCCATCTCAACGATTATGAATTCTTACAAGGATTGCTCATGAACCACATTTTTTCGGCATCCCCACTCTTGTCGTCTCCAGTGACGTCATTCGCGTACATACAGATACGGATAGACATCGATAGAGACAGGTAGCTATGCCTGTCTCTATCTATGCCTGGAGAGTATAGGCAATGAGCAATCATTGTAAGTTTACAATCGTTGTATCCATCTCTCTTTCAACTGTCATAATTTATGACAGTTCAACAATAGAGTATGAGTAAGATATAGATGGAAATACTAGTTATTTCTTTTTATGCTGTAGTAACTAGCGCCAAAGCGGGCAAAATTGGCATTTTCTCAAAAACAGCAATTCAGATCAAATGAGCAAGCTTGTTAGACATTAGCGTTGGTAGGAATAGTGAATTACACCTTGTAAAATGAGACCAATCTATCTCTTTCTAACATACCTAATTATTATATTAAATATCAATCGAGACATGTTATAGACACTCACATTTTTTTTTAATCAGTGACCCCCAAACAAAGTTGCAATTTTGATCAAATTAAGTCAATTGATTTTTTCCTTTTTGATTACTGCTGTTAATTTACAATAATTTATGTTTTTTTGTACAATACATGTAAATTATACCATTCTATACGGTATTTTTAGCGTATTTTATTTGAAAAGTCATAATTTACACAAGCAGGAGGCAAAGGCTTTTTCCGTTTTGATTTCACTCTTGTGTAGTTATGAAAAAGGTTAAAATTATATCAACATAACCTCATTTGTCAGCAATACCATATTAAACTTGGTATTAAACCTTTAATACATACGGTATTTAATGTATTTTACAACTAAAAAAAATAGGTAAAAATTATATCTACATAGCATTATTTTTTTCAAAGCCGTATTAAACTTTTAATACATACAGTATTTAATGTCAATTTTAGACAATTTTCTTTTCCCTGTTGACTACTGCTGTCAATTTACAGTAATTTATGTTTTTTCTGTATAATACATGTAAATTATACCGTTTTATACGGTATTTTACCATATTTTATCTGAAAAATCATGATTTACTTGATTTCATTTTGTGTAGTTATCAAAAAGGTTAAAATTATATCAACATAACCTTATTTGTCTGTAATACCATATTAAAGTCGGTATTACACCTTTAATACATACGGTATTTACCGTATTTTACAACTATTGTACACATTCACATTACTAATTGAGGTAAAATATTAAGTAGAGGTAAAAATTATATCAACATAGCATTATTTTATCGATGTCGTATTAAACTCGTATTAAACTTTTAATACATACGGTATTTAATGTATTTGACAACTGTATTGTTGTCAAATGCTGTTGAGTTGAAAAATCAAGCAGGCCTTTCTTAATTACAAATTAGCAATTAAATTAAATTAAATTACAGCATCTATAGTAACATTACCTATGGCTTTTGGTTGTTTAATTAGTATGTATTTAATGGAGATATATGGACGAAAATTAACACAATTATTAATTACAATACCATTAATTATCAGTTGGTTATTAATTGGTTTAACTAATGAAAATCATATTGAATTTTTATTTATTGGACGTTTTTTAAATGGTATTTGTATTGGTATTTTAGGACCAATAACACCAGTTTATATAAGTGAAACTATAATACCAGAATTACGTAATTATTTCCTACCATTAATAACATTAAATCTATCATTAGGTATTTTATTAATTCATCTATTTGGTATTTATTTAAATTGGCAATTATTAACAATAATACCATTGATTTTATTGATTATAACAACCTTTTCTCTATTACCTTTACCTGAATCACCCGCATGGTTATTAAAGAAGGATCGTATAAAAGAGGCTGAATTAAATTTTTATCGTTGTTATAACTGTATTGATTTAATGAAATTTCAAGAATTTGTTGATAATTATCAACAAAATCAACAACAACAATTATTAAAAATTGATAAAACTGAATTTTTACAACAACAATTCTGGAAACCATTAATTATACTTATTGTTTTATTCATTTCAACACAATGGTCTGGTATTAATGCTATCACTTTCTATACAATTACTATAATTAAACAAATTTCAAATAATAATAATAATAATAATAATATTGATGAATATTTAGTGATGATTATTATTGATATTATACGATTATTAATTGCTTTAATTTCATGTTTTTTATTAAAATATTATGGTAGACGTACAATTATTTTAATTAGTGGTATTGGTACTTTTTTAACATTATTATTAATAACAATCCTTTTATATTATCCATTAATTATTAATAATAATTTAATAATAATTATATGTTTATTATTATTATATATTATATTAATTAATTTAGGTTTTGTACCAATACCATGGGTAATAGTTGGTGAATTATTTCCATTAAAACAACGTAATTATGGTACTAGTATAACATCAATGGTGGCTTTTTTAACATTTTTTAGTGTTGTACAATTAACACCATTATTATTACATTATTATAATATAAGTGGGATATTTTTGATTTTTTGTTTATTTTCATTTATTTGTACAATATTTTCATATTTTTATTTACCAGAAACAAGAAATAAACCATTAAATGAGATTGAAGAGTATTTTAAAAAATAATAATTTGAATTTGGCGCCAATTATTTGTTTGTAATTACCGTTATTTGTAGCCCCCATGACGTTTAAAATTGTTGAAAATTCAGTTGTATTGTACAGAAATTTGTCGATTTGTTAATTTAATATTTAATTGTTGAATAAATTTGTTAATTTAATTTAAATTTGTTGATTTAATTGAAATAAATTGTGTGATTATGTTATCAAAACTTATTTCCGCGAAAATTTGTATATTTAACCAATTAAGTAACAACAATGATCTTATTTTAGTTATTTCTATCTATCAGAAATAAAAAATAAGCAATTGTAGAAATGTCGAAAATTCACTTGTATTGTTTAGAAATTTATAGATTTATTTATTAGAAATCGAATTGTTTTATAAACTTGTTAATTTAATTTAAATTTGTTGATCTAGTTGGAAAAAAAATGATTATTCGAACATTTAATTATCCAAACTTATTTCCGTGAAAATTTGCATATTTAATCAATTACGTCACAGTAATGAGCTTATTTACGTTTTTTTTATATTAATCTTACAAGAAATAAATAATTAATTGAAATAATAAATAAATAATTGAAAGAGGAGTATTAAAAAAAATTAGTGTTTTGAATTTCGCGCCAACTTTTTCGTTCATAGCTATGGTTACTTGTAGCCCTCTACATATGCAGAATTACCGGAAATTCAATTATATTGCTTAGAAATTAATAAATTTATTACTTAATTATTCAAATTGTTGTATAAATTAGTTAATATCATTTAAATTTGTTGATTTAATTGAAATAAATTATGGAATAATTTAGTCCAAATTTATTTCCGTGAAAAATTGCATTTTTAATCAATTACGTCAGCTTATTTACGTTTTTTTTATTTATTTTTATCTTCCGGAAATACGAAATAAGCAATCAATTGAGAATCAGCAGTATTTTAAGAAATAATAAATCGAATTTCGCGCCAATTTTTAGGTCATAATTATCGTTACTTGTAGCTCTCTTCACGCTTACAAATTACCAGAAATTCACTTGTATTGCTCGAAATTTGATGATTTATTAATTAAATCTTTAATTGTAAATATGAAATTGTTAATTTAATTTAATTCTATTTATTTAATTGAAATAAATTGTTTTATTATATTATCAAAACTTATTTTCGTGAAAATTTGCATATTTAACCAATTACATAACAACAATGAATTTATCATCAATTGTCAATACAGTATTTTTATTTTTTTATCTTACAAAAAAACAAGAAATAAGCAATTTAAGAATGATAATTTGAATTACGCGCCATTTTCCGTTATATTTAACGTTAATTGTCGCTCCTATTACCCATTGAAAATTTAGTTGTATTGCATAAAAATTTGTAGATTTATTATTAGTTAAAACTTTGAATTGTTACATAAAATTATTAATTTGTTTTAAATTAGTTGATTTAATTGAAATAAGTTTTGTAATCAAAATCACTGATTATACAAATATTTTCCGTTAATTATCCAAACTTATTTCCGTGAAAACTTGCTTATATGATCAATTACGTAAAACTAATGAGCTTATTTTCAATTGTTGATACAGTATTTTTTTTATCTTCCAGAAATAATCAATTAATTGAGATTTAGGAATATTTCAAACAATAATTATTCAAATTTTCCGCCAATTTTTGTTATAATAATCACTACTTGTAGCTCGGATTTTAAAACCTATTGTTACACGTTTTATTGTTTAAATACAGTAGATTTGTTAGCTAATTATCAAAATGTTGCGTAAATTTGTTGATTTAAACTAATTTTGTAGATTTCATTCAATTAAATTGTGTAATTAATGGAATTATTTAAATATCTCCCAATAGTTATCAAAACTTATTTCTATTATGGTTTCTTTTTTCAACCAATCAAGTAACAGCAATGAGTATAGTATTTGTAGAAATAAAACAAAAACTAGTAAACAACTGAAAAACTTGACCGGCGAGGCAAACTAGCTGTTGATTTTTATCATCTAAATACCTATTTCATAATAGTTTCATATGTTTTCGGTGTAGTGTATAACAATTTTCCGGTTTTTGTTGACCTTTATTTGAAATTTTGAAAGTTTTCGTTTGAAGAAAAAAACTCACCGATCATTTTAAAGGTAAATATTTCTTCTTATTTCTATCTCTTCTATCTTGAAAGTTTCTTGAATCTAGGTGGCTGTGTAATTTTTGTAGACAGTTCTAACAACACCTACTTGATTTATATTGTGTTTTCATCAAAAAAGTCCATTTTTTTTTTCGGTTTTTCAATCACCAGGTAGGTTTATTGGTTAACTACTGTAAATTTTAATAATTTATAATTAATTAAAATTGTTTAAAAATAGAATTTCGATTTTAATAGCATAGTTATATCAAACAGTTGAAATCTACACCCTACACCTACTTGATTTGAATTAAAGTGGCATTTAAGATTTACTTTTTTGTTTATTTTCATTTATTCAAAACAAAACAAAACACTCAACAAACTTGATTCGTAATTTACAATTATTCTAATATTTTATACAGAGTGTTCAACGCTATTTCGGTTCGTTTTTCTTTATATAGTTTTAAATACGTAGGGTGTAGCTTGATTCATACTTAACTTCATTTCATGGCTTTTTTCAATAGGAAAAACAAACCGCTGAATCAAGCTACGACCCTACGTATAAATATTCAAATTCTTGGCCAACTACGAGTAATCGAAGATAAAACAAACAACAATAGCTCATTTGTCATTCGTTTTTTGTTTTTTTTGATGGAAGCTTACCAACCTTGACACAGAATGTTTCATAAATGAAAAAAATTAATTATAATTAAGTATAATGACGTAAATTATTTATAGTTTATTGTTATTTAAATAATTAATTAAAATTGTAGTTGGCCATGAATATGAGAACGTTGCCTCGTAATTTGGTTCAAACTTCACTACATTTAATATTTATTGACGTATTTCTGCCTAGTAAATCAAATGGCCGAATCAAGCTACGACTCTATGTCCTTAAATTCATAGCCAACTATGAGATGAAATTGTAATGTATACTTTGAATTTGAACATGGTGTATAAACGTTTAATAGTAGTGGGAAATTCATTTGTTCTTCTGTGTTTCCCCGAAAAGGATAAATTACAAATTTTTTTTTCGTTTATTTTACGAAAAGTATGTAAAAATTGTGGGAAAATTTGAATTTTATTTTATCGTCTGACGTTTTGTCAAGTCTTCCCAACCCCACAATATAAAAATTACCAACAAAAATTTGTTCTTAAATTTGATATACGTACCGTTGATACGTACCAATTGTTCAAATATTTCAATTAATTAATTCTAATGTGCATTACCAACTCTACACCATAAAAATTCCAACAAATCAATTATATTTTAGTGTTAAAAAAGTAATTAAAAATCTTAATTAGCTTATAATCGGTCTGTTAGATATTGTTAATTTTGTACGGTAATTAATCCAATTAAAAAAATAATTATTATTTTTAGTAACAATAGAAAATTCATTTGTTTCATTGTTGCGATTTTTGTTCATTACCAACTGTGACGCGTGAAAGTTTATCAATAAAATTGTTAATATTAAAAAAAAAGTTTTGAAGGTATCAAAATTCGATGTTTGTTTGTTTCTATTTTGTTGACCATTACCAACTTTGTGACATAAAATTTTCAACTTTCATTATTGGTAAATGAAGTTTTTATTTTTTAATGACATTAATTTAATAAAACACAGTAACTTTTGGTTGATCTTTTGTTTTCTGTTAAAAGTAAAAGGGTTGCCAACGTTTACATATTGAAAATTTCAAATGTAACAGCCTGTTTTTTTTTTCTTGAACAAACTACCGTTATTTCAAAGGTTTTTATGTAGAAACAAAAGTGGATGAAATTGTAATAATTTTATGTAAATTGTTGTAATTAAAAATAATTACAGAAGAAAAAATTAAATGAGAGCAATGTTGAATATTTAAAAATAGCGCCAGATATCGATGTTCATTTGTTTGAATTTCTCTCGCATCCTACCAACTTTACAACACAAAACTTTGAACATTAATAGCAAATTATTAATTAAATACATTATTAATTTAATATTATTCGTAATTAAATTTATATTATTGAAAATTTGTGGCAAAATAACGTCTCAGTAATAGATAATAATAACATTTATAGTAGTCTGTGTATGTTTTTTTTGTTCTCTTTTAATAGGAAAAAGTGTTGCCAACTTTTACGTACAAAATTTCAAATGAAACAATTTTTTTATTTATCATGAAAAATTTTCGCTAAAAAAATGGTAATAAAAATATAAATATTTAAATTGTTGTATTTTAAAAAAAAATAGCTTTTAATATAAAAAAATTAAAAAAGAAGGCTTCAAAAATTGATGTTCGCTTGTTCCGATTTTTGTTGTCGAATACTACCAACTTTATGACACAAAATTTCTAATTTAAACAATAGGAAATAAAAATGATGTCTTTTTTGAATAAAAAACATTAATTTACATCACAATTAACATTTGTAATTTTAGTTAATTTATTTTCAATATTTTTTAATTTAAAAAAAAAAAACTAGTATTTAAAAGAAAATTAGTAGTCTTTGGTTCTTCTTTTGTTCTCAAATGAAAGAAAAAAAGTATCGCCAACCTCTACATATGAATATTTCTAACGTAACATAACCTCTATCTCTATTCTTTATAGAAAATTATTAATTACATAATAATTTGAAATTATTGGTGATTAATTTTTTTATTATTAGAAATTTATGGATAAAATATTGTTTTAATAGTCGTAATGTGTTTTTTTATCTTTTTTAATAAAAAAATGCGTTGCCAACTCTTACGTACAAAATTTCAAATGAAACAACCTTTTTTTAGACTTATTTGTAAAAAAATTGGATAAAAATTATAAATATTTAAATTCTTGTAATTAAAAAATAACTTTTAATATAAAGAAAAAAGAAGGCTCGAAAAATCGATGTTGATTTGTTTCGATTTTGTTGTCGAATATTACCAACTTTATAACACAAAATTTCAAATTTACACTATACAGAATAATAAATTAACTGGTTTTTTTTAAAGATACAAATAAAAATTGAACAAAAACATTGATTTACATCATAATTAAACGTTTGTACTTAATATATTGTTAATTTTTTTTAATTTTGAGAAAAATTTTATTGTAATAAAAAATAGTAGTCTTCGGTTTTTCTTTTGTTCTCAGCTGAAAGAAAAAAGTATCGCCAACTTTCACATGTGAAAATTTCTATCACAACATAACCTCTATTCTTTATCCCCAAAAATAAATAAATAAAAATAATTAATCTAATTATTTTTAATTGTTGTAGATTGAAGATGTCGTCAGAAATAAGGAATTTCTATACAAATAAAAATATCTTCATAACTGGTGGCAGTGGTTTTTTAGGTTTATGTCTATTAGAAAAAATCTTACGTACAATACCTGAAAGTGGTAAAATTTATTTATTATTACGTCCAAAACGTGGTAAACAAATTGATGAACGTTTAAATGAAATCAAAAAGAATTCAGTCTTTGAAAAATTAAGTGAACAACAAAATCTCGATGAATTATTCCAACGAAAAATTGAAGTGATTAGTGGTGATGTTGGTGAAGAGAATTTAGGAATATCATCAAATGATTATCAAAAATTAATCAATAATATTAATGTTTTTATACATTCAGCTGCTACATTAGATTTTGCTGAAACATTAAGACAAACAGTTAAAATCAATCTATTGGGTACACGTCGTTGTATTGAATTGGCAAAAAAATGCAAGAATATGAATTGTTTCATTCATATTAGTAGTGCATATGTTAATGCATATAAATTGGAAACTGAAGAGATTTTATATGAATTAGAACAAGATCCAGATGAATTTATTGAGAAAGTTGCTAAATTAAATGATGATGAATTGGAACGTTTAACACCAAAATTATTAGGACATCATTTAAATCCATATACAATCACCAAACAAATGGCTGAACATGAAGTTGATAAAGTTAAACAATTATTCCCTTGTACAATTGTCCGACCCAGCATGAGTAAGTTTCTAATAGTGATAGACCGAAGATTCGGTTTCGGTCAGTTTCGATTTCGGCCAAAAATTAGCCGAAACTTCGATCACACCGAAACTGAGTGTTCGTGAATTATCGCGCTTCGTTCGGGTGAGTTGTATGCTAGATTTCAGCATACAATGGAAATTTTAACATATCTAAATAAGTTTGGATTCGGCCGAAATTGAGACCGAAGATTCGGTTTCGGTTTCGGCTGTCTATCCTGTTTCTGTCGGACACTAGTTTTTAATAATATATACAGGGTGTAATAGAATTGCCTTTAAATACGCAAACTTCACTGTTCTTTATTCAAAGATTATTTCCCTAGGAAAATAAAAAGTGTCAGCACCGCAATGTCCATAAAATCATCTACCAACTGTACAAAGTCTATTACGAAACAATATTTTTTTAATAGGTGAAAATAACAAGTGGAGATTTTTTCTTAATTTTTCAAGAATTTAATTTTTCGTGGCTGTCCTGATTTTTTGCTCTGGATAAGCTTTCAAACCAGCTGTCGCCCGGTTCTTCATCTTTAAAATTATGCAAGAATTCTGTGACTGAAATTTTCCCGTTTTTCTTAATTATCCGGAAAACGAGTAAGCAGATCGGAAAATTTCTTAAAAAATTGAAAAGCTCTTTGTATTTACTATGGATGGTTAAATTTTCATTCCAAACTGTTTAATATAGGCTGAGTTAAAGAGAAAAATATAAAAAATTCAGAATTATCTCGAAATTTTTGGTTTTTCTCAATTTTTCGGGAAACTAATAAGCGGATCAAAAAAATTATTAGTTCTTTGGAAAGCTCTTTTAATCTGCTATCGACACTCTAATGTTCATTCCAAACTAATCAAATTTGGCTGAGTTATAGGGCAAAATATAAAAAAAAAGTCTTCAAAATTTTCCTCTATAATTCACAAATTATAAAAAACTCTGTAAAGCAGAAACTACCCTTCAATACATTTTGGAATGCTCTTTCCATTGCACTTTAAAAGCGAGCGAGATATTGCTAATCAAACATTGGGAGTTAATCCTTTTGACTTTTCTCCATACATAAGTTTTCAAAGAAGCGATCTTGCCGTTCTGCATCTTTGAAATTATACAAAAATTTTCTCCTTTTTCTGAATTTTCCGGAAAATAGCAAATCGATCGTAAATTTCTCTAAGATTTGGAAAGCTCTTTCAATTTGCTATGGATGGTTAAATTTTCATTCCAAACTGTTTAATATAGGCTGAGTTATGGAGAAAAATATAAAAAAAAACGAGTAAGATTTTCCTCTGTAATTCAGAATTTTCTCGAAATTTTTCAAAACAAAAACTAACATCTCATGCATTTTGAAATGCTCTTTCCGATGCCATATTTTGCGTTTCTTACACTCTTAAAAACAAGCGGGATATCGTGTATTAAACATTTTCCTCTTTTCGTAAAAAATTAGTAGCTCGGCCCCTTAATCCATACAGCATACAGGGTGTAGTCAAATTACCTACCAATTTTTAGGCTTCTTATAGTGCACGAAAAACTGAGTGGATTCTTATAATATGCTAAGCAGTTTGATGTGGTCGTTTTTCGACAGAAGAAAGGGGTTGAAAATGTCGCCAACATTGTTAGAACCACTGGAATCGAGCAATATGATCGACCATCAAACAGTTATTCCTATTTTGATCAATTTTATTGAAAAAAAAATAGGGATATTTAAGTTTTCATATTTAAAGGCATTTCGATTTCACCCTGTATAATCAAAGTTTTTAAAATTTAAACATAGAAATAAAAAAATCTCTAAAAATATAAGGTGCCACTTAAAACAGGGTGTACTACCCCCTACAGTTAGGGTTGCTAGAATATTTTAAACAAATAAACTATTATCAATCAGTGAACGTATGTTGCTTTTGATACAGTAAAGGCAATTCAAGTCAGTGCATAGAAATGACATAATTTTGGTCCTTTCACGTATGTAATTATTTGAATTGCCTTTTTTGTATACTAATTTCTATTAGGAAGAGGAATTGAAGAATTTAAGTGTTTTTATGTATAAATTTTTTTTTCAAGTCATTGGTAGTTGGAAAGAACCAGTACCTGGTTGGACTATTAGTAAAAATGGCCCACAAGGTTTCCTAATGGGTGCATCAAAAGGTGTTGTACGTCGACTACCTGTTGGTGAAGATTTAATTTATGATTATATACCTGTTGATGTTGTTGTTAATACTATATTAGCAGCCGGTTATAGTGCAGGTAAATCAATAATTAAAGTTACATTTATCCTTTTTTTAAATATACAGTACAGGCAAACTAAATCAAAGACATCATAGAATTTGTAAAAATGTATTTACATATTTTATAATTTTACCAATAAATCTCTCTTTAAATTAACTTGAAAAATATTGAAAAAATGATATGGTTATATACTATATGTTTAGTATTTCAGATTCATTTGCCGGTTATGGATATTACACTCTGTTTTTTGATGATTTAATCTGTTTTAATTAAAAAAATTACTAACTAATTTTATTTAAATAAACTTAAAACCTTGGTGGATTATTTATTACGGCAATGTACAGTACAGGCAATGGCAGTACAAGCACAAAGTAGATAAATTGTAACCTTTTATGATTCTACTTAAGGTACCATTACTGTAGAATCACCAATTGAACAATAATCTGTTTTACAATCCATTATTCCACTATCTACCTTTCTAAATAATAATAATAATAATTTTATAGGTAGTAAATGTGATTTAATTTGCTTTAATTTAGTTAATTATCAACTTTTAAACCTTCTAAGACCATTTAATTTAGCGTTATACAATACAGGCAATGGCAGTTCAAGCACAAAGTGGATAAATCGTTATCTTTATTGATTATCCGCACGGTATAGTCACTAATTAAACATTAATCTGATAACCCTTTATTATATCCTCTACCCTTATAAATGATAATCATGATAATAATTTTACAGGTAGTAGTAAACGTGATTTAATTTGCTTTAATTTAATTATTGATGAACGATTTTTATCTAAATGGTCTTTAAAGATTATTTTTTTAACGATATACGATACGGGTAATGGCAATACAAGCACAACGTGGAAAAAATGTAATCTTTGACGATTCTACTTGAATTTTCAGTACCGTATAGTCACCAATTAAACAATAATCTGTTTTGCAACCCTTGATTCCACCCTCTACCCCTATAAATAATAATAATAATAGTAATAATAATTTTCCAGGTAGTAAATGTGATTTATTCGGTTTTTATTTAATTAATTCTCAAAGAATCTTATCTAAATACATAGTTTTTAAACCTTCTAAGACCATTTAATTTAGTGATATACAATACAGGCAATGGCAATACAAACACAAAGTGGATAAGTCATTATCTTTAGTGATTCTGCTTGAATTGTCAGTACCATATAGTCAGCAATTGAATATTAATCTGTTTTACAACCCTTTATTCTAACTTCTACCCTTACAAATAACAATAATAATAGTAATAATAATTTTACAGGTAGTAAACGTGATTTAATCTGCTTTAATTTAATTAATTCTTAACGAATCTTATACATATGTAAATAACTTTTAAACCTTCTAAGACCATTTAATTTAGCGATATACAATACAGGCAATGGCAATACAAACACAAAGTGGATAAGTCATTATCTTTAGTGATTCTGCTTGAATTGTCAGTACTATATAGTCAGCAATTAAATAATAATCTGTTTTATAACCTTTTATTCTACCATCTACCCTTATAAATAATAATAATAATAATAATAATAATAAATAATAATTTTACAGGTAGTAAACGTAATGGTAATTTAGAAATTTATCATTGTACATCAAGTACACGTAAACCATTCAGATGGGCAATGATTAGAGATCATGTAAATGATTTCTTACATGATTATCCATTACAATCAGCTGTATGGTATCCATATTTACAATTTTCACCATCTGTAAAACGTTATCGTATATCAGCATTTTTTGTTCATATAATACCAGCAATTTTATTAGATTTAATTACACGTATATCTGGTGGACGGCCAATGTAAATAATTATTATTATTTATATTTTTTTTTAATACAAGGGTGGTATTCTATAACTGTACAAAGTGTCTTACTTTCGATAGTATTTAAAGGTTTAACCTATATAGTTGTCAAACGTTCATATACTCTATCGTTACATCCGCCGAGAATTCCCGAAGTAAGACTTAATAAACCAAAACTCTTATTTAAGATTAAGACTTGATACCGATTCTGAGGTTGGTTTATAAATACGGACATACGTGATCAATTGTCAAGTTACAGAATATGACCTCTTTAATATTTCTTAATATTGATAGTATTCTGTAACTGTATACAATTAAGTTGTTAATTGTTAAGTTACAGAATACGACTTGTTTGATATTGTTTAACATTGATGGTATTCTGTAACTGTACACAATTATGTAATGAATTATCAAGTTATAGAATACGACTTTTATTATGATTTTGATTAAGATTAAGAATAATAATAATAATATAATAATTTTTTAGATTAATGAAGTTGCATCGTAATGTGAATTCATCATTGGATCGTTTAGAAAAATTCATATTTACAGAATGGAAATTTGATGCAAAACAAACAGATAAATTAAATAAATCATTAACAAAACAAGATCAAGAATTATACTATATAGATTTGACAGATTTAAAATATTATGATTATATGAAACGATTATCAATTGGTGCACGTATTTATTTAAGTAAAGAACCATTAAAGAATCTAACATCAGCTAAAACTAAACAAAATATGTAAGTAATTTAATTTTAATTAATAATTTAATTGTAATTGTAATTTTTTTTATTTTTTTAGATTATTAATTCTACATTGGACATTACAATTATCATTATTTTTATTATTTTGGTATATGTTTGCACGTTTATTGAAAACAAGTATGTTATCAACATCGTTTATTTTACCAATTATTTATATTTTATATAATTTGTTGTAATTTTTGTTTGTTTGTTTATCGTATTTTTATTATTTTTGTGGGTTTAATGTAATTGGGTCCAAATTTAATACAGTACGGTTCTGGTTCTATTCTTTCATTTATCATTTATAATTACCATTGATAGATGTCGCTGTAGTTTATATATACAAGCTATTCAATACTAGATGGCGTTATAAATTTTGGTAATAAAATGGATTATTAGGTTGTGCATTTGAATTAGACGGCGGATGTAAAATTTCCATCTCTCTCTCACTCATACGAACTATCAAGCGTTTTGATTATTGTATAGATAGTTGAGAACACTATCTCATCAATTGCTAGATTAGCGTAATTGACATGAGATATCAATATGCCGTTCTTATGTTATAGTTACAATTATTATAGACTTGATTATCGTGGATGTAATAAAATAGTGATATAAAAAAAACAATATTTTACACAAAAAATTAGAGTAAAATTTCATAGTTCAAACCATCATCTCTTTTAAAAAGTATTTTTATAGTTTGTTTTCTTATCAATATGCCGCTCTATTGTTCTGATGTTAATAGGATTAGATATACTTGCTGCCACTTGGAAATTACCATAATACAAACAATCATCTCTATGAAGCTGTATTCATCACGTGCTGGTAAATTTCAGTTTATCTACATTACATGTCAACGTGCCGCACTGTTGTTATAGTATTAATTACTATATTGCGTATATTTTCACTGAAAGGATTTAATATTTTGATCTTTACTAAACAGGCGGAACAGCGACATCAGTTTCATAGTTCATACCACCATCATTGCTCAAGTATTGGTAAATTGTATGTATATGTATACATTATTTATAAATGTGCCGCCGTGTTGTTATAATTATAATTACTATAGATGATATTCTTTCTCACGCGGTAAATATTGAGGTAAATATTTACTTAATAATTTCATAATTCAAACCATCATCTCTGTTAAGCAGCATTGATCATATGATGGCAAATTTTAGTTCATTTAGATTGTCAATATGCCAGCTTCTTGTTATAATGTTTATTGCTATGATGAGGATATTTTTTATAAGGGTAAGTGTTTATTATTTATGAATTTTATAATTGAAATCATAATCTCTGTTGAGCTGTACATACATATAATTTTTTAACAAATTCTAATAGTTTAGATTACAGGACAATGTGCCGCTCTAATTCTATGTTGATATTTACTATATTTCTAAAGGTAAATATGCATAATTTATTATTTCCATAATTCATACCATCATCTCTGTTAAGCATCACCGATAATCTATTAACAAATTTGGTTAGTTTCCATTAGATCTAAATGTGCCGTATTGTTGTTATCGTTTTAGGTACTACA
Organism: Mylabris sibirica; assembly: GCA_039776855.1. NCBI lineage: Eukaryota > Metazoa > Arthropoda > Insecta > Coleoptera > Meloidae > Mylabris > Mylabris sibirica. Next base: position 9,754,485 of record CM077840.1, on the reverse strand, counting down.
GAAATTTCAATTTCTCTAACAATAAGAGTGAATGTTCGTAATTCAAACCACCATATAAAAAAGCATTGTTTACGTAGTCTACAATTCCAATAGTTTACATTGGTTGTTAATGTGCCGCTTCGTTATCACAGTGTTAATTACTAATAATCATCTGAAATAAATAACATTATGACCACTATTGTTGTTAAAGTCTAGTGATTTACTGTATCTGTCAATGTGCCGCTCTGTTGATATTGTTTTAGGTACTTCAGAATATTCATAATTTAAACATTGGATATAAATGTGCCGCTTTGTTATCATAATGTTAATTACTAATAATCTTAGATACCAATGTGCCGCTCTGTTGGTATAGTCTCAACTACTACAGGAGATATACTATCATTGCAAGTAAGTCAAATATACAGTATGTACAACGGTATTTTACCTCGAAGTTGGCCATGACTTTGTTATACAAGGTCGTAGCTTGGTTCATTTTATACTACATTTAACATTTGTAAATGAAATAACAAACAGCTGAACTAACCTAAGGTACTACGTAAGCAAAGTCAAGGCCAACTGCAAGGTGAAATACCATTGTAGATACATCCTGTATATAAGCTATATAAGTATTATAAAAATAAGTAACTCTGGACCTTCACCTTGATAATTCAAATTAAGTAAATGCAAAAGCAATGTAACTGAATAATAAGAATAATAATAAAGATAATTACTAATTATTTAAACGTAAATTATCAATTTGTGGAAATTTATACAGGGTGATTCAACATTACCGCCGACTTAGGGCTAACAAAAGTCATTAATTGATAGAAATTAATGGAAATCTCCATGGAATCTCGTTGATTACACTTATTACATTTTATAAACTACCCCTAACGATAGGGGGTTGTTAAATCGTAACAATTTTGAAAATAATTCGATTTTTTATCAAAATTTTGACATTTGTAGTGATGCGATCAGAAAAACCGGCATATCTCGAAAATTCTTGTAGATAAAACAATGTAATTTCTGAAAATTGGCATAGTTTTTTTTTAATATTATACTATTTAGCTGAAATTCAATAAATTTTGATTTTTATTTTATACTAATTGACATTTGATTGTTTACAAACAATACTATCATAAAAAGCTTATTTGAATATTTAACAATTGTATCCATTTTTTTTTTAATTACCTCAAATTAATTATTACAAAATTTAGAAAGCATTCAAATCATTATAAAAAGTCGGCTATGAATTTTATTGTTTTTTTTTTGTTATTTTAAATGGCGTTATTTATGTAGTAAAGCCTACTAGATTCGATATAAAATACAATTGTTGTAAATCACCTTGTATATGTCTTATTTGCGTGTTATAAATTAATTTTTCCTATTTTGCGTTGGAAATAGACTTATTTTGACATAAAAAGTAGTGTGGAAATGAAATATTTCTTAACTACTTTGAGTGTAGAAATATCTAGGATAATTTATTTTTTAGAAGTTGGTAACACTTGCCTTATTATTGAAATGTCACTTTTTGACAGATATTAAAAACAGTCAATTTAAATAAAAATTTTATTTCATTTAATTCAAATTGTTTCTCCATTGCATTTTCAACAATTTCCCACAGTTCGGGTGGAGTACACGATAAGTGGTCACACATTTTCACTTAAAAATTGTAATGAAAATGGAGACTAAAACAATTGAAAATCAACTTGATGGATACTAGATACAAAAATTGAATATCGGTCACACCTACAATACCAACTCCTATAAAATTCCCTAAATTTCCAAAATTTATTTTTTTTTGCAAATAGGGTGCAAGGGGGTGCAAAATAGGAAAAATAGTATAAAAAACTCGGTTCAGAAGTCAATTCCTGCATTCGACCATTAAAAAACTCGCCGCTTCGCGGCTCGTTTTTTAATATTGGTCTCATGCAGGAATTGTCGACTTCTGAAACTCGTTTTTTAATATACTATTTCCTATTTTGCATTGGAAATAGACTTATTTTGACATAAAAAGTAGTGTGGAAATGAAATATTTCTTAACTACTTTGAGTGTAGAAATATCTAGATCTAGGATAATTTATTTTTTAGAAGTTGGTAACACTTGCCTTATTATTGAAATGTCACTTTTTGACAGATATTAAAAACAGTCGATTTAAATAAAAAATTTATTTCATTTAATTCAAATTGTTTCTCCATTGCATTTTCAACAATTTCCCACAGTTCGGGTGGAGTACACGATAAGTCGTCACACATCTTCACTTAAAAATTGTAATGAAAATGGAGACTAAAACAATCGAAAATCAACTTAATGTATACTAGATACAAAAATTGAATATCGGTCACACCTACAATACCAACTCCTATAAAATTCCCTAAATTTCCAAAATCTATTTTTTTTTTTTGAAAAAAGGGTGCAAGGGGGTGCAAAATAGGAAAAATAGTATAAAAAACTCGGTTCAGAAGTCAATTCCTGCATTCGATCATTAAAAAACTCGCCGCTTCGCGGCTCGTTTTTTATTATTGGTCTCATGCAGGAATTGTCGACTTCTGAAACTCGTTTTTTAATATACTATTCAAGACATTTTTAAGTATCCATCAAAATTGCACTTACGTTAATCTTGGAAAATAAAATAGAAATACTTGAAAAAACTTAAAATTTAAATTTAACGCCAGAATTGCTGTAGATTTTGATACAAGCGCCATCTATTTTAGAAGTGGGGGACAATATCAATGGTAGAGTGGTAGGGGATTTGGTTTTTGAAATCTATAAATTTCATTCATACTACTGCTGATGTGCTTACTATATATTGATGCATCTATTCCACTTGCACCAGTTCTATTTTACCATCTAAAACGATAGAGTGAGTGAGATATGATTATTTTATCGATTTTTCTCCTTTTTTCTCTATTCTAATCACCATCTGTCTATCTCTATCTGTCTCTCTATTATTCTTCCATCAAAGCAACCCACGATTTTCAATTAATCAAATATTCTACAACAATTAGAATAATTAATTATAATTAAAAATACGATTGTTTTCATTGTGAATTGTAATTAATTAATGCAATTGTTGATTTTATTTGAAATATTTGGATGAATTTGTGCCTGTTTGAGAGTGTGTGTCTGTGTGTGTCAAAAAAAGGTGTATCTAGTTAGCCGGTGTGCTGTGATCTTCAACTGTTCAACGGTAAGATTAACAATTTTATCCTTTTTTAATTAATTATTATGCTTAATTTGAATTAATTTAATAAATTAACAATTATTGAATTAATTTCATAATTTTTGTAGATTTTTTATTGTAGGGTTTATATAAAAATGTGGAAATTGAGATAGAATAGAAGGGGTGATTTGTCCTACATAACCTCAAAAAATTATCGAATTCTAACCAAAATTTTGGGTGTTTTTCGTTCGTTTTTTCACCCTTTTTAGTGATAAGATTTGAAGAATTTGCCGGTATTTCGGCGAAATCCCCCCGCGCCCTTTACCATTACTGATAAGAAATTTCATTGCAATATTGAACTTGGGATTATGTTTGAGCTGCCGGAAAAAAACCTGAATTTTTGGTGGGTGTGTGTGGGGGAAGGTGGGGCAATTTTTTTTTTTTTTTGAGATAAATAAAGAACATAATCTTATATTGGCGTATATACAATTATCTGGTGCTTCATTTTATTAAATTAAACAAATAAATGATAAGTATGTGAGGAATATAAATCAATTATATAATTACATTTTTTCTTCTTCTTAAGGCTCGTGCACACAAGAATTCTGTCTCTATCTCTTTTTGTCTGTCGTTATACGCATGCGTTATTATCCTATTTATAACCTCACATTAATTGATCTATAAGATTATTAAATTTTAGTTATAGTCTTTATAATAAGGGTAGTGCACCATACCTGCTTATTTAAACGCTATTTTTTCTGCTGCTCCAAAAACTTATTTGATATATTTTTTTTTTACATTTTTGTAGAAAATTGTCGGTATTTGATTCAGCTAAATAAAGAACATTATCTCATATTGCTTTATAAATGTGTGCAATTATGTGTATATGATCCTTAAGTTTGGTTAATTGAACGAATAAATTATAGGCGTTTTGTTTTAATTAGAATCTACTTTTACATAGTACAGAGTCATAAAGAAATAATTACAATTTTTTTATCGAATTATTGGGTTCTACAATGAATCTTTCGCTCTCTCTCTCTCTCTCTCTCTCTCTCTTGCTCTCCCTCGCTGTCTCTCGTTTAATGCTACACGCATGCGTAGATACTGTGACAAGTCTGACATAGTCGCCATTTATAACCTAAAATTATCGACAATTAGAAGTTTTATAATAAAGAAGTTTGATTTAATTGGAGCTTAAGATATGTAAAAGTTTCATTCTTAAGAATGCTACCCCTATAATAGGGGTGTTGTACCCTACTTTTTTACTTTAGACATTTTATTTTACATATTTCACTTACAAAAGGATGTTTTTTTACAGTTTCATATTGATGTATAAATGTGCAATTATGTACGTACTATATGGTGCTTCATTTTATTTAATTATACCAATAAATTATAGGCGCGTTGTTTTAATTAGAATATATTTTTAAACATAGTTTATATGTAGAAGAAGAACAAAAAACATTTTCCATAATTAGTTTCTTCCTAAATAAGTGTTAATTGAATATTAATTATTACAAATCTGTGTTAAGCCTCGTGTACACTAAGCACATACTTCACAGTCCCCTCTCATCGCTCTCCTCTCTCTTTCTCCATGCTCTGCCTGCTCACCATCTTCTCTTCCTTCCTCCTCCTCCCCCTCTTCTGTCACTCCATCCTTCATTTTCCTCTCTTTCTCTCTCTCTCTCTCTCTGTCTGACCCTATTTCTCTTCTTGCTTAACAAAATCTCTCTCTCTCTCTCTTCTTTGTTTAGTGTTAACACACCTACGCCACCTACGCGTTTATTTAAACGTATACGCATGCGTAGATATTGTTTCAAGGTTTTTCCGCATTATTAGCCGCCATTTATAACCTCAAAACTATTTAAATTTTTTGACAACTACAATATTTAATTGAAAAAATTGAAAAAAAAATGCATAAAAAAGTTAATTAATTGTAGTGAAGTCATATGATAAAATTTTACTTTTTTTTTCCTGCGTCTAGACTCCCACCCCCAGTCCCACCTATTACATCATCATTGTTAATTTAAATCATTAAATCCATATTAAAAATTCTAAACTGTCATCTAATTATTTCTAGATTGCAATTTAGTAGAATTGCATGCAATTATTTTTGTTAAATAATAGTCGAACATTGGAACTTAAATTGGGGTGGGGAGTTAGTGGTGGGGGACAGAAGGGTTGGGAAAACATGATATTTCTACATTAATTTGCACTTAAATTATATATCTATTGATATAAATTACATGTAAATAACGTCACTTTTTTTTATACTAACATACCTTTATAAGTTTTCAGAAAATGAAATAAATGACAGTAGTGAATTTTCTTTACTTTTCTAATGAACACTGTACATTGAAAATTTCTATAGTTAATCTATTTGAATTTAGTCGACTGTATTTTGTTAGAGTTAAAAAAAAAACAACAGATAGAAATAATTATAGTAACTGGTGAGTCAAGTCAAAATAGATGTAGTATATGTTCAAATTTTGTCTATTAACGAAATTAAAAAAAAAAAGTAGGCTATGACATAATTATAACTATACCGTTAACAGTAAATTCCCTAAATGTTATTTGGTTCACCAAATCGTGAGTTAAATATAAAAGAACAAACAAAAAAAAAAACAAGTACAGTTAATTGAGTCTAAATAGATGAAGTATAAATATAAATTTTGTTTATTTAACGGAATTAACAATAAAGAAAGTCAATGTCAATTTAGGGAATTTGAGTATATAAATACAACCATTTTAATAAAACTAAATTCCCTAAATTCAATTAATTGAAATTTATCAAGTTGGTATACTTTCTGTTGATAAATTCAATTAAAATTAGAACGTAATTATTATTTCGTTAGTAATTAATTATTTAATTACTTAATTTGTATGACGTCTCTGTAGCGTATAATTCGAAAAATATCAGATAGATGGCGTTTGCATTTTAGTTATTTAAATAATGTTACATTTAAAATTTCCCTAAAAACATCACCAAAAACTCTATTAAAAGTTTGTAAATCGGAAATCTATTTAAATTTGGACAACTTGACTGCCATACAATTAGAGGATTAATTATTCAAAAGATGAGTCAGTCAAGTCAAAATAGATGGAGTATGTTGTGTTATTTCACATCGTAGTTGACCATATACTTGATTACGTAGCGTCGTAGCTAGGTTCATACTTTACATTTGACGTATATTCCAATAAAAAAAAAACCAAGCATCCGAATCAAGCTACAGCCCTACGTAATCAATTACATGGTCACCCATAAAATAAAATTAAATCTATAGGAATAAATAAAAAAGGAAAAATAGACTGTGACAACACGCAACGTCACTATGCCGTATATTTTGAATAATTTTCAATAGATGGCGTCTTTAATTTATTATAATTACAGTCATTTAATACATAGAGTAGCGCAAGATCTGCCATGTTCGGGATAAAATCTACAGGAACATTTGAATTTGAAATTTTAAGTTGGTAATATTGACAAGTTTAATTTAAAATCAAGATATCTGACTCTATGACAGATTATTAAATACAGCCAATAGTAAGGCAGTCAGATTGTCAGCGTGCGCAGAAATGCCGCCATTTTTTGATTAAAATTTGCTTTTTCTTTTTCTAGCACAGAAGCTCATAGGGTTGCGCTAAGTTTGACATCTGTCATTAGATAAACGTGACAGATATAAAACTGCAATTATTACCAACGTTAAATAAACAAATATTACTAGTCTATAAACACATTAAAAACGGTGCTTTTTTGAAAGTTAAAATTTTTAGAACACAAAATGAGCAGAAAAAAAACAACAAATAAATCACTTAACCTTCAATATTGGTACCATTTAAGTATTTTACACAATTTTTTTTACCGTTATACTATAAATTAAAAATTTGAAAATAAAGGGGGGGGGGATAAATATGAAATTGTGAATTGATTTGAAATTCGACAACCATTCAACTGTTTTAGTACTAAAGACAGTCTTTTGTTTTTGTTGTTCGTTTTTTTTTGCAGGTACCTTTGTTTATACAGAGTGAGTCTCTAGTTTTTTTTTTCTTTTTAATTAAACCCCTTTTAATATTAGCTTTTATTTCATCACAATACCCATGTATTAGCATCATGTTCTATAATCATGTTACCTTTGACTGAACATTGATTTATTATAGAATCAAGTAAACATTGACGTCAAATAAAACATTTTAGAGATAATTACTTTCCATAGTGATACTCATTTGTTTTCTAAATTAAAGTTTATGTTTTGTTTGTTGTTTGTGTACAGTAAGTTTTTTTGTTAAAGTTACAGAATACAATCTAGGATTATCTTAAGATTTGAGATCTATACGATTTAAAACTATTTAACTTAAACTATACTTAAATATTGAGCCTTAATTGTCCATCTAAATTATAATTAACTTAATTTAAAACTTAAAACAAACAAAAATTATAATTAAGTAGGCTGAATTAGTGGTGACTAATCTGTGCATGTTAATATGTTGATGATAATAATAACAAAAATTAAAACAATTGATAGAGCACACTTTTATATAATTTTGAATAATTATAAATTAGTTATTTGTGATGCAAGTGTTGAAAAATGAGAGTTTATTGAGCGAGTATGGAAAGCATTGAATAATCGTATGAGCAAAATAAATCAATATTTCTATTTTCGGTCTATAATAGCTCGAAACTAGCTACTGTATCGAAATAAGCTCATTACAGCACAGTGTGTAATAATAGAAAATGTAGTAATTTTCTCTCTTAAGGTTGGTAACATTTCATTTTTTTAACAACTGTCATTAAAATTAAAGAAAATACGTTGTAGTCTTTGGGAATATATAAAAAGAATAATTTAACAAACAATAATCAATTCTCTGTTCAATTGTTACATCAGTAATACCAACTCCCACCAAATTCCCTAAATTCATTTTTTTTTTTTGTAAAACGGGACACAAAAAGACAAAATAGAAAGGTATCAAAAAAACTTTTTAAAAACTATAGAAGGTTTCCTTGTCAAAATTTCACCTTTAACACTAATTTGTCACATTTCAAACTAGTATCATAATTATTGTTAGTTATACAAGTGTTAAAAAATGAGAGTTTATTTAACGAGTAGGGAAAGCATATACAGGATGGTTCATTCTCGATGCCGTTAAATAACGGTATGCTATCACTTTACTTTTTTTCCGAGTTTAATCAAATGGCCTACTTAGATTATTGTTTTATTCATTTATTTTCGAGTTATTTAAATGTCTCAAGGTCGATTTTACCATCATCTGTTGAATTTTAACGAACAAATAAGCCATAGAAACGATTTTTATAATTATTATTAACTGTTCATTAGGCTTAACTAGAGTCCCTTAAACTATATAAATAAATAAAATATATAATTTTATATATGATATATATAATTTTTGTATATAAAATATATATTTTTCTATTTTACTTGTCATAATTGTCAAATTTCTACTTTGAGCACTAGTGCCGCAAGGTAAAATTCCTAACTTAAATAGATCGTGTTAATTACGGTTCCAGAATAAGTTTTATTTATTCTTTTTAATATTGAATTGAAATTTAGTATAAATGACGTCATAATCCCTAGTTTTTCATATATCTAACAGTGGAAAAAACCCTGTTTATAAATTATGGGTAGCCATTTACAAAAAAGAGACGTCATAGCGTCGTTATGGTAACGGATGTGGCTATTTTAACTTACTTTTATTAAAATGTACTAAATCACCTATCTCGCTCAGTCATTCTGTATATAACCGTTTATTTTTTTCTTTATTGTTTAATATAACGGGTGTTATTAGTTCGGTGACCTGTATCTTGTTTTAGTTCCTTCTTCTTGAAAATATTTCTGTTATATGTTTGTGTCTATATGTGTGTGTGATTCACACATTTGTCCTACTTTTCTAGCCCACTAACCTGGCTCCGGTATCTCTCTTTCTTCATTTTTTTTTTTAATATCCCACCAACTTCTAGACTTTTTTATTTTATTTTCAATAATAATAACGGCGCCCCACTTATTCTGTCTTTTAGAAACCTTCAACATCATCATTATCAAGATCAAGATCATGAGGATCAACAACAACAGTTAGTTCTTGGAATATTCCAGTTTGATGATGATTAATTTTGGTAAGTACAGTTCTTAAGTATTAAAAAAAATTTTCCAAAAAAAAAAATTATATAGTAGGCTATGAATTAATGGATATTGTCATTTGTTTGTTCCAGGAGTACTAAAACAGGCAATGATAATTTGTTGACTTCCAGAGAAATTTTTTGGCGTTTTCCACATTATTTGTGTTCGTTTGTGTGTGTTTGAGTGCTTCTTTTAATTTAGCTCCCGAAAAATTACTTCCATTCGAACAATAAAACAAAGCACAAATTTTTATCTTTAGCTTAAAATTTTTTTTAAATGTTAATTTATAAAATTGATGGTACTTAGTTGATAAAACAGAAAAATTAATGAAATGGCTTCTATTCAGCAACAACAACAACAAAATTCTTCAACAACAACATCTTCATCTCTATCTTCATCTATATCAACATCGCACATAATGAGTGTTAGTGAATTTTATAATAATAAAACTGTTTTTATAACTGGTGGTACTGGTTTTATGGGTAAAGTGTTATTAGAGAAATTGATACGTTCATGTCCTGGTGTTTATAAAATTTATTTATTAATACGTCCAAAGAAAGGGCAAAATGCACATGAACGTTTAAAACAATTATTAAATTCACCGGTAAGTTTATTTTATTAACATTTTTTATATAATTTATACAGGGTGTTTGCTCTAAGTATGGTGAGTTCTAAGAAACTCCTATTAGTCGACGAGCGATTCAAAAAATATTTTGAGGATTTGTAGAAGAGTCCCTGGGGAACATTTTAGCAAAATTAGAACCTCGTAGCTCATTTCAAAGTTGGTCAAAAAACCATTGTTTTGGACAATGTCGCAATTTTAAAAAACGAACAAAACACACAGAACGACTAAAAATGACTCAGAGACCTTGCCTAAAATTGATTTTTTTCGTTTTTCTCCATTGTATTCCAGAGAAAATACGAAATATTTCCACTTGTTCCAGAATAAAATAGAGAAAAACGAAAAAATCAATTTTGGGAGGATCCTAAAGTCATTCTAAGTCGTTTTGCGTGTTTAGTTCGTTTTTGAAAATCGCTACATCGTCAGAAACGAGCGGTTTTTGACCAACTTCCAAATGAGCTACGAGGTTCTAATTTTGCTAAAATGTTCCCTAGGGACTCTTCTACAAATCCTTGAAATATTTTTCGAATCGCTCGTCGACTAAGAGGAGTATCTTAGAACTTACCATACTTAGACCAAACACCCTGTATATCAAAACTTGCTTAAAAATAAAAATATGTATTGTGCGCACAATAACAGCGCATATAATGACATAATGTCATTGCATTTTTTTTTAATATAATAATCAAGACCTGCTTGATTTTTCAACTAATGTGCAAATGATTTGAATTGTTGCTTTCGAAATTAATGCCAATTTTAGCCGCATTGGCGCTAGTTACTGTGACATGAAAAGAAATAGTATTTCTATCTCTATTTAATTCATATTGTGTGATTAAACTGTTATAATAAATTATGACATTTGAAATAGAGATGGAAATATTAGCTATTTCTTTTCATGTGGTGGTAGTAACTAGCGCCAATGCGGTAAAAAAGCGGCATTATCTCCAAAGATTGCATTTTATATGGGATCTTACAAGAATGCACAAACCGGATAGACTGCATTGAGCTGAAAAATTAAGCAGGCTTTGATATTAATACAGGGTTATTGACCCATGGTTAAAAGCTCTAAAGGCAACTCTCATTATTTGGCGAGCAATTCAAAATGCACTTCACCATGTTTAACATGGTGGAGTGCATGAATTGACTTCGGAAACGAGTTTTTTATAGTACAAGTTACAATTTTCTCTATTTTGTACATTTTTTTAATAAAAAATGAACACTTGAAATTTAGGAAATTTCACAGCAGTTGGTATTAACTAGAGCGACATTCAAAAATTTTTCAATTGTTTTTTCTTCTTCTGCGCTTTCTCGATTGCTTATATTTAAATTCAAAAACCATCACAAATGTGAATGGCAATAATAAATTCAGTAAAGGTTTTATATCAATAAATAACATACCTGGCACATTTAACGAAAATAACTAAATAAAAACTCAAAATAATTTGAGGTTATATTGTCAATGTTGACGTTTCTTTAGTGCAACACCAATCACATAGAATATGAAAGATGCATGTGCAAGTTACCAACATTAATAAAATAGATTATACTAGCTATTAAAATACTCAAAAAGGGGTGCGTTAACAGGTATTAAAGCACTCATTTTGTTATATTAATAACGGTATTATAGGCGCAAAAAAATAAGCATCTTTAGGAGGTTATTTGAAGATTATTTCAGTAAAATGAGAACCTCGTAGCTCATTTGGAAGTAGGTTAAAAAACGCTCGTTTCTGACGATTTCACGATTTTCAAAAACGTACTAAACACGCAAAACAACTTATAATGACTCGAGGATCTTCCTAACTTTGATTTTTTCGTTTTTCTCCATTTTGTTCTGGAACAAATAGGAATGTTTCTCATTTGTTTTCTAGAATGCAGTGGAGAAAATCAAAGAAAATCAGTGTTGTGAAGTTCCCGAGTCATTCTTAATCGTGTTGAGTGTTCAGCTCGTTTTTGAAAATTGTGTCCCTGTCTAAAACGAGCATTTTTTGACTTTATTACAAATAAGCTACGAGGTTATAATTTTGCTAAAACAATCTCCAGGTAGCTCCCAAAAGATTATTGAACATTTTTTTGAACCACTCGCCAAATAATAGGAGTTATCATAAGAACTTTTTGCCGTATTTGTAGGGTGGCCCCCAGAGAACATTTTAACGAAAGTAGAACCACGTAGCTTATTTGTAAGTTGGTCAAAAAACGATTTTTTTCGGCAATGTATAAATTTTCACCAGTCAGCTGTAAACGTAAAATGACTTGAAATGACTCGAGGATCCTCGTAAAATTGTTGTGTTTTTTTTCATCCACGGTATCCTGAAACAAATTAAGAGACGCTGTTCTCGGATATCGATCGATCGATCGAAATTGAAATACACTAGTTGTACGCCTCTTCAACTGTTCTATTCTTATCTCAATGAGTACAAGCTACGAGGTTCTGATTTTGCTGAAATGTTCTTCAGGGACTTCCCTAAAAGCCCTTTAAGTATTATTTGAATCTCCCGCCAACTAATAGGAGTTTCATACGAATTTGGTATATCTATGGCAGCAATCCTGTATATAAAATGTTTGAATGTCAAAATATGTACTGTGCGCACAATAACAGCGCATCTAATGACATATGTTATTATATACAGGGTGGTTTGAGTTAATTAGCTATTAATAGTATATCAATTTGTGTATATTGTTGAATCATTTGATGGTAAGCTTTATTATTGTTATTATTGTTTTTTGTTTTTTTTCAGTTGTTTGATACGATACGTAAACTACGACCGAATGATTTAAATAAAATTCTACCAATAGAAGGTGATATAACACAACCAGAATTAGCTATAAATCAACAAGATCGTTTATTATTACAAAATAATGTTAATATTGTATTTCATAGTGCTGCTACTGTTAAATTTGATGAGAAATTGAAATTATCTGTAACAATCAATCTATTAGGTACACAACGATTAGTTGAATTATGTAGTCGGATGGTGCATCTAGAAGCTTTAGTAAGTATTTATTATTATTTTTTTCTAATTTAATTTGTTAAGCGAGCGACAATTAGATTTACTAATTTCAATTCTTTTCTGAATAATAAGGAAACTGTAATATTGATAATTAAAAGGTTGTAGAATAAACTATTTTCAGCGCCATCTTACGTTTGAAAAACGCAATAATTTTCACTAGAGCTCAACGTTAAATCACAATATTTGCAATAATTTCATATTTATAAACCTTGAGTTTGCTACATGACGTATGAATTTAGTACTTTTGAACATTTGAATCTACCCTGTAGCTAATTTAGAAATGGAAAAATTGAATTCGTTTTTATTTGCTTGTTACTTCCGGATTTGTAATAAAATATGCTCTTCTAAAAACCGTGTAAACGTAAATCGTGTAGAACGAGCTACAGAATAAAAGTACAGTTTCCTTTTACTTGTTGCTAGCAATCGCTTTTAGGATTTTTTTGTTAATCTTTCCATTTAAAAATCGTGTAAATCAAGTACCGTGCAAGCCAAGGAATGGGTGTTATTTATAATTGTAAGGTACGGAATTTTGTTCAAATTGCTGTTTCTGAGCATTGCAATAGCTCCTGTATTCAATTAATCCCAGAATTGTAATCAAATGTGACTTATTGTTACAAAATCGTGTAAAATGAAACCGTATAGAACGAGTTAAATATTAAAAATACCGACCTGTTCCTTTCTGTGTGTTACTCACATTCACTTTTTTTTTTGATAGAAAGTCAGTTTTTCGTATTTCCATTTGAAAATCGTGTAAATGAAGTACCCTGCAAACTGAGGGATGGGTGTAATTTCCTAATTTTAAGCTTTAATGTGCGGAATTTCGTTAGAATTATAGCTAATGAGCATTCTAATGACTCCCGTAGCTAATTAATCTAAAACTTGTAATAAAAAGTGACTCATTGTCAGTAATACATACACACTAGATATGTTGTTGTAAATATCGTGTAAACCGAAAGCGTGTAAAACAAATTGTACTTCCATTCTACCTGTTTACATTCGCTTTGTTGTGTTCGTTTTATTCTTTTGGATAAGAAAACCTATTATTTTCGTATTTTTATTTAAAAATCGTGTAAATAGAGTACCGTGTAAACCGAGTCTTGGGTGTAATTTAATTATTTTTTTTTTACATAAATACAGAATTTAAATGTTATAATGATCTATGTGGATAAATATTTTCGTGTTTTCTAAAAAAAGAAGTTGTAAAAATTCCAAAAAATTATAAATAAATATTATACAGGGTCTAAACTAGTTCAAATTGTCAATTGTTGGATTATTAATTTGAAATTTATTCGTAATAACCGAATATGTAGTTTAATTATTTTATTTTTTACTCACTATATCCGAATTTCTAAACAACTGATAATTATTTCAATTAATCTTTTTTTGTAATAAATGCAAAAAAGCTTATAAATTATTTATTTGAAAAGAGTAATAATGAGATACCCTGTATTTCTGTTCATTTGAAATTATACAGGACGTTCCATTTAAAAAAAAAATGCATCATATACGATAAATTATAGTCTATAATAATTAATATTTCCCTTTAATTATATGATTTTTTAAGGAAGTTATGAATTATAAATTTGTCTATAAATAATATTTATTTTAATATAAAAATGACCTTTGCATTAAACACAAAAAAAAAAATGTGAAAATTACGTAATTCTTATTAATTAATTGTAAGCTTACATGGGTATCCAGAAATAAACTTACTCAGTATATCCGGTTTGTTTTATGAAATTTATAATAATAGCACACATTATAGCGAGTTGTATAATGTACTTTATCTATGACTTATTTCTCAATTGTTTTTTTTTAATGTAATTTTAATCTTATTGATTTTTTTTCTTATAGGTTCATGTATCAACAGCTTATTGTAATTGTGATCGTAATGAAGTAAAAGAGATAATTTATGAACCACCAATTTTACCAAATCAAATCTTATCATTAGTTGATTGTTTAGATGAAAAATTATTAGATTCATTTACAAATCAATTAATTAATAATCGTCCAAATACATATACATTTACAAAATCATTAGCTGAATATTGGTTAAATGAATATAAATTAAATTTCCATAATAAAAATTTACCAATTGTTATTGTACGTCCTAGTATTGTATTAAGTAGTATATTTCCACCATTAAATGGTTGGGTAGATAATTGGAATGGTCCAACTGGTATAATTGCAGCAGCTGGTAAAGGTATTTTTCATACAATGTTATGTGATGGTAATAAAATTGCTGATTTAATACCAGTTGATATTGTTATTAATTTAATGTTAGTATCAGCATGGCGTATTGGGACCACAAATAATAATAAAGAATTAACAATTTATAATTGTTGTACAGGTAATTTAATTATACAAATTAATTTTATTATTTTTATAAAATTTAATTCTAATCATAGACAATTTTTATATATATTCATTTAAAAAAAAAATAAAGGTTTACATCAGCCGATTACATGGAAGAATTTCATTGATCTATCATTTAAATATATGAAAAAACATCCATTTTCTGAAATTACATGGTATCCACATGGTACAGTAACACCGAATCGTTTAATTAATAAAATTAATCAATTATTGATGCATTGGTTACCAGCTTATCTTATCGATAGTTTAGTTTGGTTCACCGGTGGTAAGCCGATGTAAGTATTTTTCAAATTTTTTTTTTTTTTTCTAAATAAGAAAAGCAATGTTTGGTACACCATATCTTGGTTGTTTTTCAAAATATAGAAATGTACGATAGCTCTTTGGAAAAGTCGTTTCAAGGTGTAGGGCATGGCGTATTTTGTTTTTGGAAAATTTGAGGAAATTCTGAGTTACACACAATAATATAGAGGGGTGTTTTTTTTTTTTGAACTTGTACTTTCACCTCTTGACTCATCTAGTATTAAATAAAAAATTTATCATTTATTATAGTAAATTGAAAGAGCTTTCCAAATCTTCTAGAATTTTCCGGATCAATTTGTTAGTTTTCCAGTAAATGAAGAAAATTTAAGAGAAATTAGAGTTACGCCTGGATTTAGTGTCGGGAAAAAATGATAATTTTCAAACATCAATTTCTTGGTTATTTACTAAGATATTGAAACGCGTTAACCAGCTTTGAATCAGGGAGTTCACGGTGCATCCGATGGAGTTTTCCATTTTGAAGAATTTTCACTAAATTCTAAAGTGTAGAGGAAAATGTCGGGGCATGTCAAAAAATTTCTTATCTCGTCATGTATACAATTTTAAAAGTAAAGAAAACAACTGTTGCTTTTTAGAAAGATTATCTATGGGCGGAGCGTAAACGGTTCGCAAAAAATCAAACAAGTTATTGAAAAAAAAATTCTCTAATTTACAAAACTTGTATAGGGTCATTTTTACCTCCAATGGATAGCTTAAGTGTTCCCCTTCAAGTTCTTGTAAAAATTATTTTATTCTATTAATAAATGAGTGAGTTATAGAGAGATTATTATTGATCGTATTTACGTGAAAAGCCCTGTATAAAAAATTGATGCTCTAAGTTTTTCCGCTGTAATTTAGAACAAAATAGTTTATCTGATGCACCTTGAAACGCTCTTTATAATGCTGTATCGCGCATTACAACATCTTTAAAAACAAGCGAAAATTAATTAATTTCATCGCTTTGAATCGGAACCGAAAACCGAGAGAAAAAAACGAAATTGATCTAACAAATACAACAAGTGTGTTATAAGACGAATAAGTCACTCGAAAAGTTTTATATCGTGTTTTATTTGCTCTGAGTTGAAAAATCATTCCTTCTTTGTTTTAATTTTTTTCTTGTGTTCGATGTTGGATAGAATTTTTTATATAACAAGTGTGTTATAGGGCAAATTAAACGTTCCAGTAGTGTCTTATTTGCCTCATAATACACTTGTTAATATCCAAGACCGTTGAATTATGAGGCCATAACTATATCGATTTTAAATCAATAAAATACCTTATTATAACACACTTGTATGTTATAGTTGTTATTACACATTAGTGTGTTATACATGGAAATTACGCATTTCCATTGATCGGTATAGAACGTGGTGTGCTAATGTGGTGCATTATTTCCTATTCTAATATTCACATCAAGACCTGTTTGATTTTTCATCTCATCTTTTGAGAAAATGCCAATTTTGACCGCATTGGCGCTTCTTACTACCGCATAAAAAGCAATAGCTAGTATATCTTTATCTCTATTTTACTCTTATGATAGTTCAACCGGTTCAACCACACGGTATAAGTGAGATAGAGGTGGAAATACTAGCTATTTTTTTTTTCATGCTATAGAAACTAGCGCCAATGCGGCAAAAATTTGCGTTTTCTTGAAATCAGCAATTTAGATCAAATAGGCAGCATTGAGTTGAAAAATCATTCCTTCTTTGTTTTAATTTTTTTCTTTTTAAACAGTCTTGTGTTCGATGTTGAATAGAATTTTTTATATAACAAGTGTGTTATAGGGCAAATTAAACGTTCCAGTAGCGTCTTATTTGCCTCATAATACACTTTTTGTAAAAATAACTAATATCCAAGACTGTTGAATCATGAGGCCATAACTACATCGATTTTAAATCAATAAAATACCTTATAACACACTTGTGTGTTATAGATGTTATTATAAGACATTAGTGTGTTGTACATTGAAATTGCACATTTCTATTGATCAGTATATTGTGCGTGGTGTGCTAATGTGGTGCATGATTTCCTATTTTAATATTCACATCAAGGCTTGCTTGATTTTTCATCTCAACTTTTGAGAGAATGCTAATTTTGACCGCATTGGCGCTAGTTAATTCCACATGAAAAGAAATAACTAGTATTTCTATCTCTATTGTACTCTTATGATAGTTCAACCATACAGTATGAGTAAGATAGAGTTGTTTCTTTTCATAGGGTAGTAACTAGCGCCAATGTGGCAAAAATTAGCGTTATTTAAAAAAAAAGCAGCAATTCATATAAAAGAGAGAGACAGGCCTGTTAGACAGTGTTAAGTTTGAAAAATCAAGCAATCCTTGAATTTTACACAATATATGTAATTATATTAATTGTAATTATAATTTTATATAGAATGGTACGTGTACAGAATAAATTGGAGAGGGCAGCAACATGTTTAGAATATTTTTCAACAAAAGAATGGTATTTTGATGATACAAATGTACGTTTATTATATAAATTATTAAATGAAACAGATCGTAATGAATTTTGTTTTGATGTTGAACGTATTAATTGGGAAAAATATATTGAAGATTATATCTTAGGTATACGTCAATATATATTTAAAGAGAATTTTAAAACAATACCAAAAGCAAGAAAACAAATAACAAAATTCTATATATTACATAAATGTATACAATTAATTAGTATTATTGGTATGTGGTATTTTTTAACATTAAAATATAAACAATTAAGACAATTTTGGTTATATGGTTTACGTTTATTAATACATTTTGCTAAAATGCTGCCATTTATATGAATTAAAACAACAACAATAATAATAACAACAATAAGAAGAAGAAGAGGGCGAAGAAGAAAATTTAAAACTTTCCTTAATAGATTTGTTACAATAATTAATTAATTAATTAATTCGTACATATTACAATGTAGATAATTGTTGTGGAGAATTTCGAACAAATCATGCTTTATTCATTCTTTAATTTTTTTTTTAATTTAAATTAATTTAATTACAAAGTTTGCATTGATATAGACACGACGAAAAAAAAATATTGTTAATTCTGTAGGTTTTTTCTTGAAGTAGGATTGTGGTGGGGGATGTGATTTAATAGCGCCATCTAGTGTCTTCTTCACTTATTATAATTAATGGTGATTTATTTTTTTTTGATGTAAGAACAAATTACCAAAATACTAGTCTGCCATTTTTTCTTCTTTTTTTTTATTAATATGTCTTGTGTTATTTGTTGTAAATTATTTAATTGAAATAAGGGTTGATGATTGTTGTTTTTTTTTCTTTTTTTGTTTAAATCGGGGTTGTTTTGAGTCTCTCTTTTGTCTACGAGATGTATTTATTTTACTTTTGTTTTATCTATATAGTGGTTTATATTATTATTATTATTATTACAGTTAACTGTAATGGTGAAGAAAAAATTTCCAAAATTTATGCTTAATATTATTAGATTTTTGTTATATATAAATATTGAAATATAATTAAAACAACCGATTTCTTATTGTTTTATTCTCCCAATTTTCTTGTTATTGGTAATTTTGAACAATTTAAGTTAATGTGTTTGATAATAGATGGTGCTCAATTATAGACGGATCAAGTTAAGCTTATGTAACACAATAGAAGTGTAATAGAGTGTATTATCTCTCTCTCTCTCTCTCTTTTACTATACTGGTAATAGATTCAAAAAATAATCGAATAGACACGATCGGTTAAACGGACTATTCCGGAAACCTTATTTGGGCAAACTTCCGTTGATCTATCTATACATGTTTTTGTACAGTGGCGTTCATCAATTGAGAATAAAGGTGGGTTAATGTTTGAAAATAGAATACAGGTGTGGTTCATCTGTAGATATTGAGGAACTGCACCAGCTCCCTCTATGTTCACTCAAAAGTGATCTGCGTAGGTTAGTTTTTTGTTTCTTTCTCTCTTGTCTTTTGTTCTATCTATCTTTCGTGCATTTCTTTCTTTTTTGACCTTTTTTTCTGTCTATAGTACTGTGTTTCTTTCTTTCTTGCTTTCTATCTTATCTTCCTTTACGTCTGTTATTTTTTTCTTTCTTTTTTTCTCTCCTGTCTTTCCTTGTTTCTTTTCTCTCTTTATTTGTCTTTTATTCTTTCCCTCTGCCTCTATTTCTTTCTGTCTTTCTCTCTTTCTTTCTTAATTCCTTTTTTCTTGTTTTCTATTCCTTTTCTCTTTTTTATTCCTCCGTTTTCCTGCATTTCTTTCTTTCTGTGTCTTCTGTGCCACTTTCTTGTCTCTCTACCCCCCACCCCATATTTTCGTCTTTCACTCTTCCTCTTATATCTTGCCTTTTGTCTGTTCTTTCTTTCTTTTTCTTTGTCTCTCTTTTATTTATCCAACTCACACCTTTCGCTATTTGTTTCTAAATTTCTCTTTTTTCCTGCTTTTTATCCTGTCTATCCTATTTTCCTTATTTCTTATCATTCTTGCTTTTCTCGTCCTCCCTTTTTCCTGTATTCCTTTCTTTCTCTTCTTAACTGGTTTTATTCCAACCTCTGTTTCTTTCTTAGTGTTTTGTTTCTTACTATACTGTATTTCTTTCTTGCTTTCTATCATATCTTCTTTTCGTCTGTTTTTTTTTCTTTTTTTCTCCTGGCTTTGTTTCTTTTCTCTCTTTTGTCTTTCATACCTTCATTCTTTCCTTCTGTCTTTCTTTCTTAATGCCTTATATTTTCTCGCTTTCTATTATTTTTCTTTCCTGTCTTTCTTTATTTCTCATCTGTTTTGCTTTTTTCTTCCGCTCCTTTACCTGTATTTCCTCTCTTTCTGTTTCTTCTATCTTCTTTCATTTTTCTCTTATCTTTCTTTTCTTCCATTTGTCTTTCTTACTTTCCTTCTTTCTTAATTGTTTCTTTTTCTTTCGTTTTTTATTCTTCTCTACTATCTTTCTGTATTTCTAATCTATCTTGCTTTTTTCTTCCTCCTCTTTTCCTACACTTCTCCCCCCCCTTTCACTGTCTTATATTTTCTCCTTTCACTCCTGCTCTTATTTCCTTCTTGTCACATTTTTCTTTCTTTTCGTCTGTTCTTTCGTCTTTCGTCTTTTTTCTTTTTCTCTTTTTTTCTCTCTTTTGTTTTTCCAACTTTGTTTCTTGATTTCTACCTTTCTATCTTTTTTTCTAAATCCTTCTTTTTTCTTGCTTAGGTATACATAATTATTTTTCTCTCCCACCTTCATTATTCCTTATCTGTCTTGCTTTTCTCTTCCTACCGTTTTCCTGTAATTTTTTTCTTTCGCTTCAATCTTGACTGGTTTCATTCTAGCCTTTCTTTCTTTTTTGTTTTTTTACCCCCCCCTCTTATCTTTCTTTCCCTATTGTCGTTCTTCCTTTATTCTGTTCCACTTCTATCATTCGTTTTCGCTCTTATTCTCCAGTATTTCTTTCTTTCTCTTCTCTCATATATCTCTCATCCTTTCTGTGTTCTTTCTCCCTCTAACCTTCTTTCTTTTTTCACTTCTTTCTCTCTTTTTCTCTCTTTCCTGTAGTTTTTCATATTTTCTTACATTTAAAATACAATTCTCACACCACCCAGTATATACATTTTATGTTGAATGTCGTTTTAAATGATGTTTTAGGGATACTTTCCATCTAAACATTTTTTCACAAATGTCACATTGATAAGATTTCTCACCAGTATGTATTGTTAAATGATCTTTTAATGTTGTTTTTATTGTAAACTTTTTGTCACATATATTACATTGAAAGGGTTTTACACCCGTATGTAGAAATAAATGAGATTTTAAATAAGTTTTCTGTGTAAATCTCTTATCGCATAAGTTACATTTATGGGGTTTTACATTTGTATGTATTGATAAATGTCTGCTAAAATTTGATTTGTTGACAAACTTTTTATCACAAATATTACACTGAAATGGCTTAACACCAGTATGTTGTGATAAATGATCTTTTAAATAAGTTTTACGTGTATATCTCTTATCGCAAAAGTTACACTTATGAGTTTTTTCATCTGTATGTATTAATAAATGAGAATTTAAAGTTGTCTTGTTTAAAAACTTTTTGTCACAAATGTTACAATGAAATGGCTTTCCACCAGTATGTTTTAATAAATGACATTTTAAGCTAACTTTACGTGTAAATCTCTTATCGCATAAGTTACATTTATGGTTTTTTTCACCTGTATGTATTGATAAATGTTTTCTAAAATTTGATTTGTTTACAAACTTTTTATCACAAATGTTACACTGAAATGGCTTAACACCAGTATGTTGTAATAAATGTTCTTTTAAACTAGTTTTACGTGTAAATGTCTTATCGCAAAAGTTACACTTATGGGGTTTTTCACTTGTATGTATTAATAAATGAGATTTTAAATTTGTTTTGTTTGAAAACTTTTTGTCACAAATCTCACATTGATAAATTGTTTTCCCCATCTGTTCTTCATCATCTGATTTATTTGAAAATCCATGGTTTTGATCAGAACCAGTCACTTTATAAAAATTAAAAATTCTAATTAATTATTTAATAATTAACAAGTAATTAAATCAACCCTCTTACAACACGATCAAACAGTGTTAAAATTACTACATGTTACAACTATTTTCGAACAGAATAAGCCATGAATTTTGGAACGTATAACGTAGCTTGATGCAACTGTTAATTAAATTCACATTAATTTTTAATAATTTGAGTTAAATTAGAATTTGTTTTATACAACAATTAATTAGTGTCTCGAATAGATAGTGGTTTTAATTATAATAAAAAATAAAAAAAAATGAAAAATCAATATATCTAATATGAAAATATTGATTGTCAGTTGTTAAAAATTCGTTTCAACGATTTAAGTAACGACATACGTTGTCATTCTAACACTTTTGATTATTTTAACACGAATCGTGTTATAGAAAGGTTTATATTTATACTATTATTATTATTATTATTACCAATTGTTGAAGACAATAATAGACTTAATGGCTGATTGTCTTCATTTATTGAATCACTCCCTAAAACACAATATCATAGAATTTTTTTAGGATTTAAATAACACGGACAATTTAACACGAAATGGTGTTATAGGAGGTACGTAACAGAAAAAAAAATAACAAGTGCAAGGTAAAATACCATTGTACATGCACTATGTATTGTAAATTTAACAAATAAAAAAGTAGAAATAACTCTCTCACAACACGATTTTAGTATGTTTATAAAAAATGACGTATTCGTTTTTTCTTTTATAAATTCTAAAATGGTGTTAAAAATATAGAAAAACCGTGTTATAAGAGGGTTGGTATTATTACGATTACTGTTCTTACCGTTTACTGAAGGACACTCTTCAATTTTTGAATAATCATTTATAATATCAGAGTTATATCGATCAGAATCTTTATCATCAATAATTTGATTATCATTAATGATTGTTTTATCATCATCATCATCAAATGGTATACTTGGATGATGACGATGATTATTTTCAAATGTTTCTTGGCTTCCATCATCATTAAAATGGTTCTCTATACAACATATTTAAATTATTAATGATTATTTTTCAAATGAGTCATAGGAAATTTAAAAAACCCCTTTTTTTCGTCTATTATTTACAACTATTCAAATTAATTTACTTTAAAATTGATATGAAAGTGCTGGAAATCTTATCTACTTTACAGCTATATCATTATAAGTTGGAAATATACTAAAAATCTATTGAGAAATCCTAGTCAACTTAGACCGTATTTGTGTCTATTAATTATATTCATAAATGAGACCACACCTGCTGCTTATATCAGCCGATAATACATCATCAAGAACATTAACCAATGAAAAAATATTTAAACAAAAAAGGATGGAAAATGAACAGAGAAAAAGATTCGAAAAAAATTAAATTCAAACTGTATTCAATCGAAGCAGGAGGTGTGGTCTCATGTGCCTTGAAATGCTCCTACACACGTTTACTGTTTTCCAATATCTTAAAAAAACAAGCGACATATCGATGTTTGATTGTTTCAACATTGATTAAATTATAAAACAATTATTCTTCCTTACCAACTTTGAAGAATGATTCCTCAATATCAATTTCATGTTTTATTAAACCATGTGATTCTTCAGTACATAAAGTGTTTTCATCCAATTGTTGATTGTCCTTATTATCATTATCATCATCAACTGCAGTTACCCAATCATTATCAATTGACATATTTGAATGATAATTATTTTTGTCAATTGTTTGGACTTTATCATCAAATGCATTATTTAAATCATCATCTGAACATCGTATGAATTGTCCATCAAGATTTTTATCATTATCATCATCATCATCATTGAAATTATTACTAATTGCATTTTCAATTAATAATCGTTTGGTTTGTAGAATTGTTTCACGACAATGATAGGAAAGTATCAACATATTGAAACAATTCAGACAAGATTGTCTCGTATATGGATCAGATTCATTTATCTGAAAAAATAAAAATAATAATAATAATAATTATAATAATAGTAATGTAAATGTGTATAATACAGTTGTAAAATACAGCTAAAATTGTATAATATACAACAAGATTAAGATTATCATGAATGCAGGAGTATGAAAATTCCGACATGAACCGAAGATTGGTGTCGGAATCATACGAATATATTCAGGGTCATTATAATCAAGTTATTTAAGTTGGAAAACGTTATTCTTTCTATCCGACTATTTTTAATAAAATAAAGCTATGCATTATGAAATGTATTATAATTTATAATTTGCTCCTTTTTCGTCAAAATACGTCGGTTTAGCCTATTTTAGTAAATCTTCTTGGAATTTAGCGCGAAATTTTGGTGTGTTTTTTGCTAAAAATCGTCGATTTTGTGCTATATTTCGAACTTATTGTGCAAAAAGTCCCTGTTTTATTGCTTTACTTCGAATCTCGCTTGAATTTTGACATAATTTGCCGAAAAAAGTAGCTAAAAATAGGTAGAAATGACCCTTTTGTAGCTAATTTGCTCCTTTTTTGTCAAAATACGTCAATTTAGCCTATTTTAGCCAATTTTAGTGAATTTTCTTGAAATTGAGCTCGAAATTTTGGGTGTTTTTTTTTTGTGCTAAAAATCGTCGATTTTGTGCAATATTTCGAACTTATTGTGCAAAGAGTCCCTGTTTTATTGTTTTATTTAGAATCTTGGAATTTAGCTCAAAATTTTGTTGTTTTTTTTTTCGCTAAACATCGTCGATTTTGTGCAATATTTCGAACTAATTGTGCTAAAAATCCCTGTTTTATTGCTTTATTTAGAATTTCGCTTAAATTTTGACATAATTTGTCGAAAACAGTAGTTAAAATTAGGTCAAAATGATTTTTTAGTAGCTAATTTGCTTCTTTTTTGTCAAAATACGTCAATTGAGAATACTTTAGCTAATTTTAGTGAATTTTCTTGAAATTTAGCCCAAAATTTTGGTATTTTTTTTGCTAAAAATCGTCGATTTTGTGCTATATTTCGAGCTTATTATGCAAAAAATCCCTGTTTTATTACTTTATTTCGAATCTCGCTTGAATTTTGACATAATTGGCCGAAAAAAGTAGGCCAAAATGACTTTTTGTAGCTAATTTGCTCCTTTTTTTCTCAAAATACGTCGATTTAGCCTATTTTAGCTGGTTTTAGTGAATTTTCTTGGAATTTAGCTTGAAATTTTGTGGTTTTTTTTTTGCTACAAATCGTCGATTTTGTCCAATATTTCGAACTTATTGTGCAAAGAGTCCCTGTTTTATTGTTTTATTTAGAAACTGTATTGTAATGAGCCTCAATACAATATAGGTAGCAAACATAGAATTAATTAATTACTAATTAAAGTTGAAAAAATACATTAAATACCATATGTATTAAATGTTTAATACGGCATTGAAATTTTGATCTTTTTGACAGCTACACAAATTTTTCTCAATTTTAAGCTTAAATATTAATATTTTAATTATTTATTTATGTTTAAATGTGATATGCAATGTAGTATCTGCTTCCGCTAATTTTTCAAATAAAATACGTCATTAAATACCGTATAATACCGTGTATTAGTTGTACTACGGTATTTCCTCACGCAGTTGGCTATGTCTTTGGTAACGTAGTGTCGTAACTTGGTTCACAATTGACATTTATTAATGTATGTTTTATGGTATTTTTCAAGTAGCCGAACTAAGTTACGATACTATTTACGTGACCAAAAGCACAACCAACTGCGAGATAGATAATAAATACCGTGTTATACACCCTGTATATGTATATAAAAACGTTTTATTTACCGTTAAATCTGTTAGCATTTCAACAATTTTCGGTATAGTTGGATTCATTTGTTCATTGTTGAAAATATCTTTACACAATTCTTTATTTTTTTCAACAAAACAAAACCTGCATCGCACCATTTTCTGTTGTTGATGTTTTTTGATTCACCAAAATCACCAATAATAATAATAATA
This sequence comes from Mylabris sibirica, assembly GCA_039776855.1. Classification (NCBI taxonomy): domain Eukaryota; kingdom Metazoa; phylum Arthropoda; class Insecta; order Coleoptera; family Meloidae; genus Mylabris; species Mylabris sibirica. Next base: position 9,728,478 of record CM077840.1, on the reverse strand, counting down.
CATGAAACATGTGCTTTTCTACCAGGCATTCACCGCATTAAGCGCATGCCTGTACTCTTTAACTTGATTGGTCGAGACAACGTGTTGCATCTATACAGCAAAGGCTGTTTCAATAGATACATTGGCGAAACATTAGTCCCGCCCATCTATACTACTAACATATTAGTTAGAAAGAGATAGAGAGAGAGAGCGTAAGTGAATTGAAAATTAAAAATATTACCACCCACCCTTAGTCCTATGACCAAACAAAGCAATTTCTTTTGTACGAAAGAACCTTGAAAACATTATTTCAAAAAATAACAATAACCAGATGTGTTTTGTAGATTTGGTATCTCTGTCTGTTATACATGATACATGAGATCTGACAAAAAAAGGGACATGGGCGGGACAAATGTTTCTCCTATGTATCCATTCAGAATGCCACTACGGTATATACAATTAAATTAGTAGGCGTATTATTAGTTGCATAATCATAGGCGATTTGTTTTTAATTCCAGTTTTTCTAAATAAAATCAGTGTTTTCTTTTGTTATAATAATTCTTTTATAATGGAATGTTAAATACTCCAATACAGATAAAATTCAACACTAATTATTTAAAAAAAGACCCGATTAATGCCGAAATTTCGTTTAAAATACAATAACCACAATACAATATAGAATTAAAATTATAACAATAAAACAAATCAGATAAATATTAATCTAAAAAAAAAATAATAATTATCTAGAATTATTATATTTAGCTAATAGGCCCTTAATCTCTTCAGTTAATTTCCGATTATAATCATCATCAACAACATCATTATCAATTTTATCAGCATCTAATAACCATTTAATACCTTCATCAATCTGTCCAATTTGTATCAAACATTTCCCAATACATAATTTATTCTCTTTCCATTGACGATTCGTTGATAAATCTTCAGCTTTTAAGAAATACTCTAAAGCATCCTCATAGGTAGAATCCGGTGGTTGTGCATACAAAGCACCAGCAATTTTCCTTTCATACCATTTCAAACCGGCAATTTCGTAACAGAAACGTCCCAACATATGATGCAAGGAGGCATCATTCGGATCTAAAGCTATTGCAATATCGACATGCTGTTTAAAAGCATGACCATCAAGGATCTTCTCTTTAATCGGCTGGAAATCACTACGTGAACCAATCAATATTGCTAACCATTTATGAACATCCACCAATTTCGGTGGTAAATCTACAGCTGTTTGACATGCTTCTATACCGGCATTAAGGTATTTTTTTTGTAATGCTCGATCATCAGTCTTTTCATAGAGTTTATAATTAGCTTTACCGATACGCCACAATAAATGCGGATTATCCGGCATATCCATACGTAAACCTCCCAATTTTTTGATTAAATCCTGCAACATTACAACCGAACCGCTTTCTAAACCATCATCAATCTCTTTGAGGACCTTATCAAATTCACCATCACCACCAGCATCATCAACTACTTCCTCATTATCACTAATATCATAGAATTCTAAATCATCACTATCGATATCAGTAGCTGATAGATAATCATCAGTAATTGTAGTTGTTGTCGATGATAAACGTGTCCTATCACCGCTAATAAGACGTATTTGTTTTGCTTTATTAAATTTGTCTTTTTTGTGTCGTTGTTGGGCTAATAATTGATTGAATTCTTTGCGTAATACGGACAATTCACTGTCTAAACGGGCCAAATCTTGTGCCATCCGATGTCGACGGCGTTCATGACGATATTGTTCGACTAGATAAACAGTAGCAGCACAAACAATACCCAAGACGCTAGCACCAAGAAATGCATTGAAATTTGGTGGTAATGGCATTTTTTTAAGGGCTTAAATTAGGGCCGTATACAAAAAATTGACGTTATGTTGTAATGATTTCATATAATATCAAATACATAACGACTAGCATTTATCCATAATCAATACCTACAATTAAAAATAATAAAGTAATTATATTGTTTATAATTGGAATAATTTAAATAATTAATTAATTAATTTATTTCAATATAGTCACCTTTGATGTTTGTTTTTTTCGTTTGATGACAAAATATTTAGCGACATCTTGTGGATAAGTCACTAATCATACCCATTATTTTACTAAATTTCACTAAAATTAATCAAAAATAACCCAAATTACCTTGATTAACGATCAATTAGTTAAATTTACAATATTTTAAACATAAAGACTACATTTTTTTTGTGGTGTATTAATAAATATTTGTAATTCCTTAATTTTTACCGCCTAATATTCAAATATTGCGCAGTCACACCAACTCGCTTTTTATAGACAACGGCATCTTGTGCTCAATTCGTGAACAATTTCGCTTGAAATTTTAAAATTATATAAAAATTTGTATAAATAAGATCAAATATTTGCTAAAACTACATATTTAGAATATTTTAAAACCAAGTTTGCTATCTTTTATGTGGTCTATTGGTAGAAATTTGTAATTCATTCGCTATTACCGCCAAAACTCAAATAAAACTAGAACGTCATTTGTCTTTTTTTGCAAGTCTACCAACCTACTATATGTAGCTAATGAAGTGACATCTTCTGGCTAGTTTAGGTCACATTCAAATAATTTGTCATGATAAATTTATTATTATTGAAATAAAGCAGAAATTTAGTCAATTAATAAGGAATTCTTTGTAATTAGCTTTAATTTATTAAGTTTTACTTCGTAAAATTCAAATATCGTGCATTTATCATCTCTAACCAACTCGACATAGTGACATCTTGTGACGAATTAATCAACAATCCCCTTTTTTAATTTTGTTTTTTTTTAAATAAAATAAAAATTAAATTATAAATTGAAAATATTTATTTATTTATTTTAGGATGAGAACTACATTTTTTATGTGAGTATTGGTTAAAATTTGTGATTCATTTATTTTTAGCGCCTAAAATTTGAATATCAATTATTCATTTGTTATTTTTATTGTACACAATAATACCAACCTTTTTTACCAGGAGCTTTTGGCACTGCTTTACCACTACTGCTAGTGCTATCACTTCTTTTTTCACTTTTTGCTGTATTTGTTGTAGTTTTCTTTTTCTAAAATAACAAGTAAATGATAATTATTTAAATTATTTTTATTATTATTATAACTTACATCAGTGTTTTCTCCAGTAGTACCACTACTAGTTGAGGATTTACCACTTTTTTTATCTTTAACCATAATTTTTTTTTTGAAAATTACGATTTTTTACAGTAATTTATACGATAATTATGATAATAAATGATGATGATGTTGTTATTGAATGATTTATTTTTATTTTTTTGGTTGTTATTTGGCTCGGTGTCATGGAATTTAAAAAAAATGTCACCTTCATAGCTAACTTTAATTAAAATACAGTTGTTTTAATAATAGTACTAATTAGTATTAAATAATCGTACTTATGAATAATTATGACTTAAATATTCAACTTGGTGGATGATCATAGTTTAAAAATAATTAAAAATTATAATTTCGAGCTACATTTACTTACTTTTATTATTAAATGAGCTACAAATAACGAACATAACCCAACATTTCCACAATGGATTTTTTTAAAATTTCTCTAATAATTACCCCATAAACTGAACAATTTATATTCGAATTTATAAAAATTCAATGTAATTAATTTCAACAACAATTATCATATAATTAATATTTTTACTACACAACATAACCCTACTTTTTCTACTCGCCAAAAATGCAGTTTGTTTCAAATTTTTCTATTAAATCTTAATTACAATTAAAAATTGATGAAAATTTAATGATTTTAGATCGTATGGACCGACAGGCCGTCGTTCTGATTATCTACAATGGGATGATTATTTCTTTGGATTAATTGAGGTTATGTCACATAAACATTGTCAAGGGAATCAACGTAATTTCGGTTTAATTTTAAATAAACGACGGATTATTATTGGAATTGGTTATGAAATAAATGATGATGATACAAATTCTACATGTTTTAGTAAATATAATTCGTTTACAAATTAGAAAATTTTTATTTAATTTTTATTTGTTTAGATCACGCGATTTATCGGAGCATACAGAACGCTCATGGTTTCTTAGATGATACAGATTGTACATTATATATAAGAGATTATCCCAATTGTTTTAAATGTATTAACGAATTGATCAACAATGGTATAAATCGAATTGTTTTCATTAATGAACTGGGCGATGGTAATGATGATGATGATGATAATAATAATAAACGACGAGAAATTGGGGAAATTTTACAAAAATCAAAGATAATATGTCGAAAATATCAACCACACCAAAGACAGATTGTATTAAATTTACAATAATTAAATTGAATCGGTTGCTTTGAAATGATCATTATCTATAGTTGAATAAGCATGTCCTTCTGTTACCAAAAATTCCAAAGCTTGACTGGAAAAAAATCCGAAAATTAACAATTATATATACAACAAGTGTCTTATAGGGTAAATAAAACACTAGAAAATACATTTCGAGTGTCTTATTTGCCCCATAACACACTTGTATATAAGATTTCATTTAACATCGAATACACGACCAATTTTAATATCATTTAGAACAAAGAAGGCTTGATTTCTAGTTGTCATGGAGACTTTATATTTTATCACTATAGCATGGTGTGAATCAAGGCCTGGCTGATTTTTTAGCTCAACAGTGTCTCATAGGCCGTGCCTATTTGATTTGAATTGCTGTATTTGAGAAAATGCAATTTTTTGCCGCATTGGCGCTAGTTACCATCGCATGAAAAGAAATAACTAATATTTCTATCTCTGTTTTTACAAACATATCTTATGTTATGATTATGACAGTAAGAATAGGGATAGAACATATATATAATACTAGTAGTATTATATATATGGGATAGAATAACTAGTCATTTGTTTTTATGCGGTAGTAACTAACGCCAATGCGGCAAAAATTGGTGTTTTCTCAAAACGTTTGCTTCTAATGATATTTTAAAAAAATTCACAGGCTTGTTAGATAGCGTTGAAATGAAAAATCAAGCAGGTCTTGATGTGAATATTGGAATAGAAAATCATGCGCATTGGTCTAAGCTAACCAACAGTGTATTATAACATCTATAACACACTAGTGTGTTATAAGGTAGTTTATTGCTTAAAAATCGGTGTAATTCTGGTCTTATGAAACAACGGTGTTGGATATTAATGAAATTTTACAATAAGTGCATAATAGAGCAAATAAAACACGATAGAAAACATTTCGAGTGTCTTATTTGCCCTATAACACACTTGTTGTGTATAAAATTCTATCCAACATCAAACACACAAGAACTCAACGGTCCTACAAGCTTTTTCTCAAAAGATTGCTGCTTCTTATGGGGTTTTAAAAAAATGCACAAATCGGTTAGATAACGTGAAGCTGAAAAATCAAGCAAGCCTTGGTCTGAATATATAGAATCAAACCGCGCCCTATACTAACCAATAGAGATGTGTAATTTTTATAACACACTAGTGTGTTGTAAGATACTTTACTGGCTTACACTAACGTCTTATTTACCCTATAACACATTTGTTGTACATAAAATTTACTATTTTATGCCTACTTGAACTGAACTGCTGCTTGAAAAAAAAAATAGCTAATATTTCCATCTTTATTGCTCATACTGTATGGTTGAACTGCCAAAAGAGTAAAATAGAGATGGAAATAGTAGTAGTTATTTTTATTCATGCGATAGTAATTAGCGCCAATGCGGCCAAAAATTAAAAAGAAAAAAAATACACGGCTTGTTAGACAGTTGAAAAATCAAGCAGGCCTTGGTGTGAATATTAGAATAGAAAATCATGTGGATTGGCCACATCACGCCCTGAACTAACCAATAGAAATGGATAACTTGTACAACATACTGGTGTGTTATAACATCTATAATACACTAGTGTGTTATAAGGTACTTCATACAACGGTGTTGGATAAAATTACGTATAACTCACTTGACTTCACGTTCCTGGTGTTTGGGGAAATTTTTCAAGATTGCATTACGATGCAAACCGGCTGGTGTATCAATTGGTTGTAATATACGAAATACTTTCTCTTGCATTGGTGTTAAACCATATGTTGTTGATGTTGTTTGTTGTTGTTGTTGTTGATAATTATCAGATGTATCCATAGCACTCATTGATGTTGCTAATGCACGTCCAGGTGCATTTAATAATGGTTTTTGTTTTGATATTACTTCAGCACCTAAACGTGTATGTATCACTTGTAATAAATGACTTGTTATCAAATTTAAATCATCAATTGGTATCATTTTTAATATCATTATCATTTTACCACCATCTTGATTACGTATAGAACCAAATATTTGTACATAATTACCATCTTTTACTGGTGGTATTATCGTATTCTCCTCCTAAATTAATCATAATTATAATTAAAAATTATCAATTAATTAATTAATTAACAAACATTATCGCTTTCTAGCCATAATACTGCTTTAATTTCACCCGTATGATCCTCAATGGTACATGTAGCTTTAGTTGATTGAACTTCAAGATTTCTTAAAATACCGACAATATTCGCCTGTAAAAACCCCAATTATCATTAGAAACAATTGTTTATGATAAGATAACAGTGGTTTTGTTTACAATTTGGACAGGTAATCCGAATAATTTGAATTCATCATCGGTACATTCCAAGATTTGTCGGACGACTAACGGGACAACGCTTTGAGTGCGTCGCAATTGCTGCAATTTGAATCGGAGTTATTTTTTTTTTAAAAAAGATTTTGCGAATAATTCAACGACTTACGCCCTTTTTACCTGATGGACTTTGGAAATCGTTGGTGCCTTGCATGAAACCACCACCACCGGCCCCATTTGTGTTCGATGAATCTGTAAAATTTCGATTGATTATTAAAATTAATTAATTACTAAAATAAAAGGGATGATTGGGATGAAAATAAGGGTGAATACATACCGAAAGTACTAACATCCCACATTTTTTATTATTGTTTTATTGCTAATCAACCGGTTTTCTATTGATAAGAAATCGCGCCAAATTTTTGAGGTTATAAACAATTGTCAATTAAATAAATACTAGATTTAGGGGAATTCGCATAGCCAACTAATACAAAAATACTAGATTTAGGGAAATTCGCATAGCCAACTTAAATAGGACAATTAAAATTCCTTAAGCTGAGTTCACAAGAAATCGTCAGTGGTTGCTGTATAAATTTATTTATTTATATTTTAACCAGAGGGGGCTCGTGTGGAAATATTGAGGAATTGTTGTAACTTCAATATTTATTCGAAATTTATCAAATACCGTTCTTTCTCTTCTTCCTCTCTGCTGTATTTTCTCTCTTTATTGTCTCCCTTTCTACCCTTCTTTCTCTCTCTCTTGTCATACTCCCTTTATTTTTTCTCTCTTGCTTACATACTCTCCCGCATTCTTTCATTATCTCTCGTGAACCTCTCTTTTACTTTTTATCTATCTTTGCTTTTCCTTTTTCTTTCTCCTATAATTTTTGCTTTTTTTTCTCTCTATTGTCTGCTTTTCTCTTTTGTCTTTTTTCTTTCATCTCTTCTGTTCTTCTTTTTCTCATTCTCTAGTTTCCGTTTTCCTTCTCTCTCTGTCCCTTTTGCTATCCTATAATCTTTACATTTTTCTTTCTGTCCCATCTCTTTTTTCTTTGTTTTCTATACTTTCTTATTTGTCTCCTCTATCTTTCCTTCTCTGTTTTCTGTTCTATATTTCTATCCTTTTTTTTCCTCTCCTGTGATTTTTATTTCTTGTCACTCTTTCTTTCTTTCTATCTTCTTTCTTTTTTTCTTTTCTCTTCTCTTTCGCTCTGTCTTTCTATCTTTCTGCTATATTTTTTCTTTCTTTATTCTTCCTCTTTTTACCCTTCCTTCTTCACTCGTACCTTTCGTTCGCTTCTGTCTTTCTTTTCTTCTCTCCTATTAATCTCTCTTTTTTCTACTGTGGTTCCTATTTTTTCTTCTTCGGCCATTTTTCTTTCTCATCACGCTTTCTTTCTTTCCTTCTTTCTTTCTTTTAATTTGTTTGTTTTATTCTCTCCCTCCTTCTCTTGTGTCTTTCTTACTTTTCTCCTTGCCTTTTTTGCTTATTTTTTCCTTTATTCCTCCTGTTACTTTATTTCTTTCTTCATTTCGTTCTTCATTTCTTTCCCGTCTTCCTTTTTTTCTCTCTACCCTGTTTTTTTGTCTCTATTTCTCTCCTGTTTCTCATTTTCTTACTTTCTTTCTATCTTTCATTCTCGTTTTCTTTCTTTCTTTTCTTCCTTTGCTATTTTCTCTCTCACTCTTTGCTGTATTTTTCTCTATTTCCTAGTCTCTTAATTATGTCTTTCTCTCTTTTTCTTTGCTGTATTTTTCTTTCTTTCCTTCTATCTCGTTTTTCTCTCTCCCTCTATCTCGCTCTCAGCTGTACCTTTACTTTCTCTTTTATCCCTTCCTCTTTTCTTCTTCCTTTCCACCCTGCCTTCTTTCTTTGTTTCCATTTTCTTTCTTTCTCCAATGATTTTCTTTCTCTCTATTCACCCTTCTTTTCTCTTCAGTCTCTTTTCTTACTTATTACCACTTTATCTTCCGTCATACATTTTCTTTTTTCATCTACCTTTGCTTTTTCTTACTCTTTCTCCTGTCATCCTTTCTTTCCTTTTCCTACCTTATCTTGTTTCTCCTATTTTTTTCTTCGTTAGTTTCCTGTCTATTTTTGTTATTTCTCTCATTCCTATATTTTCTATCTTTTCTCTCGTATGATTCTTTCTCTTTTCTCTGATGAATTTGAATACTTGCTTTTCTGCAATTCTTTCTTTCTTTACTTCTTTCCATCTGTTCTGTGTTTCTTGCTTTCCTTCTCCCTTCTTTTTTTGGCTATTTTTTTTTCTCCATTTCTCTCCTGCTTTTCTTTCTTTTTACTTTCTTTTCTTTTTCTTGCTTCTTTCTTTTTCCTTTTGTTTTTCTTTGTTCATTTATCTATTTCTCTCCTGTTTCTCATTCTTTCCTTCTTTATTACTCCTCTGCTATTCATCTCTTTTTTCATTATTTTGTATTTCTTCTATTCCTCCTATCTTTCCATTTTTATTCTCTTTTTCTTTATCTTGCTTTCACTTTGCTGTCTCTTTTTGTCCCTTATTCTTTGAATAAATTATTTGTTAATCTTAATGTCTTCTTATTTTTTTTTCTTTTGTACTTTTTTTCTTTCCGATCATCTTTCTTTCTTTATACTCTTTAATTTCATCTTTCTTCTGTTTTGGAGTCAGATATCTTGATTTTAAATTCAACTTGTCAATGTTACCAACATAAAATTTCAAATTCAAGAGTCCCATGAAAATTTTTGAATATCCCGAGGAAATTTTAACCCCAACAGGTGGACTTTGCATTACAGTTTTAGTGATTGTATCTGTAATAAATTTAACTAGTGTGAACGATGCTTAACATTGTCTTACTTGATTGATGATATTAATGGGAAATTTTAACATTTTAATGTTGGTGAACATGTGATGACGTAAACAATCATCATTTCAAAAATGGCTGAAGATAATGACAGTTATGTTTTACATAAAGCTGTCTTTAATAATGATTTAAAATTATTATCACGTCTATTAAGAAAACATGATGTTGCAGCTAAAGATAAACATGGTAAATTCATTTATTATTAAATAATTAAACTAATTAATAATTTTAATTAAATAATATAAAGAAACCAAAAAAAACAAACACAAATGTCACCGAATCTAGGTTATGTTTGTTTCTTTACCTGGATTATAATTAATTAATTTAAAAAATAACAATTACTATATTAATTATAATTTAATTCAATTGCAGGTAATACAGCGCTACATTTGGCGGTAATGTTAGGACGTAAAGGTATAATTGTAATTAATTAATTAATTAATTTTTAATTGTTTTCACTTATAAATTATAGAATGTGTCCAATTATTGTTGAAACACGATGCTCCCGTTAAAGTAAAAAATGGTTTAGGCTGGACTGTTTTAGCTGAAGCTGTCAGTTATGGCCATCGACCTACAAGTAATTTAATTTTACATTAATTAAATTAATTAATTAATTTTATTAATTGTTAAAGTATCATCGTTGGTGCGAAAGTTTCGGCAACAATCTAGAGAACAAATGGAGGAGAGACGACCGAATTTAGTACAAGCATTAAATAAAATTGATGATTTTTATATGGAATTAAAATGGGATTTTCAATCATGGGGTTTGTTTGTTGTTTTCTTGTCTTACTTTTAATAATTATTAATTAAATTAAATTAAATTTAATAATAATTTTAGTACCATTAGTATCAAGAATATTACCATCAGATATATGTAAAATTTATAAAAGTGGTGCAAATATACGTTTAGATACAACATTAGTTGATTTTTCTGATATGAGATGGGAACGTGGTGATATTTCATTTATATTTAATGGTAATGCTGAACCAAATGATAGTTTAACAGTCTTAGATAATATATTAAAAGTTTATCAAAAAGTTAGATATGAGGTGAGTAAATTCAATTTAATTTTTAATTTTTATTTTTACAATTCTTAAAGAATATACAGGGTATTTGTTTTAAAAGTGGTCAATTCTTATGAAACTCCTATTAGTTCTCAGACGATTCGATAAATATCTCAAGTATAGGTACAAATAGCTCTAGAGACCATTTTAGCAAAATTAGAACCATGTAGCTCATTTAGAAAATGATCAAATTACGCAGAATGACTCGTAGACGCCTCCCAATAGTGATTGTTTTCACAATTCTTAAATAATATACAGGGTATTTGTTTTAAAATTGGTCCATTCTTATGAAACTCCTATAAGTTCTCAGTCGATTCGATAAATATCTCAAGGATATGTACAAATGGCTTTGAAGACTATTTTAGCAAAAGTAGAACCATGTAGCTCATTTAGAAAACGAGTAAATTACGCAGAATGACTCATAGACCCTCCCAATAGTGATTCTTTTCGTTTTTCTATATTGCATTCAGTGAATCCGAATCTTCGGCTTCGGGCTCAATTTCGGCCGAACTGTAAATTGTGACACTTGTCTAATATCACACGAATTAGTCACTAATTAAAGTTACTATATAAAAACTTACACAAAATCCGTAATGATTCATAAATACATACAATCAACACATGTATTCCACTAGCAAGTGAACATTGATTGTTGATTGTTGATTGATATCAACGGAATGCCTGTCGTATTGCTGGATTCCAGTGGCTCTAAAAATCTTGGTGAAATTTTCAACCCCTTATTTCTTGAAAAAAGGAGCCCTATTGACCCCCTAATAAAAATCGACTCAATTTTTCGAGTTCTATACGTGGTTTGAAGATTGTCAGGGATTTCGATTACACCCTGTATATACATACCGTACTGGACATTTGATATACCCCTTTATACTACTTACATATTAGTTAGAAAGAGAGAGAGAGAGAGAGCGTAGGTGGTCTAGATATTAAAAATAATGGCGGATATTACCACCCAGCCTTAGTTTTTTTTTTTGATCAAACAAAGCAAAACTTTCTATTTTAAAAGATAACAATAACCAGATGTGTTTTGTGGTTTTGGTATCTCTGTCTGTTATACATGAAATATGTGATGACAAAAAAAGGAACATGGGCGGGACCAATGTTTCTCTATGTATCCATTCAGAATGCCACTACGGTATATACAATTAAATTATAGTAGGTGTATTATTGACTAAGAAAGGGATATGGGCGGGACTAATATTTCTCTTATGTATCTATTGAGAATACCATTACAGTATATGTATTGTAATTGATTTTCTATTGTATAGGAGAATGAGATGGAAATTGAAGATGAAGTTGATTTATTAATGTCAACTGATATATTAGCAGCACAAATTTCAACAAAAAGTATATTATTTGTACGTGCACAAAGTGGTTGGATATTTCGTGAAGATAAAAAAGAATTAGTTGCTGGACAATATGAAAGTGATTTATATACAGTACATGGTTTAATGTTAGAAAGTCGTAAAAGACGTGAACATTTATCAAATGATGATTTACAAAAAAATAAACAATTATTAGAAAGTTTTACAAAAGGTGGTAATTTACAAAGTTTCGACCAAAATGGCATTGTAAGTATAAAAAAACAATTAATCTTAATTATAAACTTAATTACAATAGGGTCTCTCTATAACAAGATCGGTTATAACGAGAGTCGGCTATAACGAGATATCGGTTATAACGAGATATTTTGTGGTCCGTGCAAATATGTATGAACACAGGTTGTTGTTTTTATAACGAGACTTTTCTTATAACGAGCAATTTTCTTTGTCTTTTGACATCTCGTTATAGCGGGATTCTACTGTAGTAGTCAAGTATCGCTTTAATACTGCTTAGAAATTTTTTTTTTTATTGAAAATCTTATATACATAATCTTATGTTACGCCACTGTCAAATGTTTCTAATCACTTACAGATACTTTTTATTACTTAAGTATCACTTAAGTATTACTTCAGTATCATTTTATTAGCTCTTAAAAAAAAATTAATTTTATTCAAATTTTATATATTTTTGATAGAACACACTGTATAGAGATTAATAGGATACGTCACTGTACCTCTAATGAGTTATCTAACGCTAATATAGCACTTAATTACTACTTTATCACTTTTTAAAAAAAGTAATTTTATTGCAAATTTTGTACAATGTAAATGGAACACACTGTATACAAAATCTGAAGTTACAAAGACTTTCTAATTTCTAACACTCAAATAGTACTCAAGTTACACTTTAGCACGTCTTAAAGCTATGCTACTGTTTATTATCTCTGATTAGTTTGAGAATGATAATTAAGTATTACTTTATCAGCGCTTAAAAAGTCTGAATTAAAATTGTTGTTTAATTTAGATGAAACACACGGTATACTGAATCTTATGTTACGCCACTGTCAAATGTCTACAATCACTTACAGATACTTTTTAGTAATGAAATAGTACTTAAGTATCACTTTATTAGTTTTTAAAGAATCTAATTTTCGTCAAATTTTATATATTTTTGATGGAACACACTGTATACAAAATCTGAAGTTACAAATACTTTCTAACACTCAAACAGTACTCAAGTTACATTTTAGCAACTCTTAAGGCTATGCCATTGTTTATTATCTCTGATTCGTTTAGGAATGATAATTAAGTATTACTTTATCAGTCTGAATTAAAATTGTAGTTTAATTTAGAATTTAGATGAAACACACGGTATACTGAATCTTATGTTACGCCACTGTTTAATTGAATATGTATTTGAATATCCATCATATTTCTAATTAGTTACAGACACCTTCTAACACTCAAGTAATACTCAAGTTGCACTTTACCATCACTAAAAACGTCTACATTTTTGACAGTTCCATTTAGTTTAGATAGAAAGCATTATATACAGTCTTAGGTTACGCCACTGTTTGATTAAATAATTAAATATCCATCATATTTCTAATTAGTTATAATCACTTTGTAACACTTAAGTAGTACTCAAGTTGTACTTTACCATCACTAAAAACGTCTACATTTTTGACAGTTCCATTTAGTTTAGATAGAACGCATTATATACAATCTTAGGTTAGGCCACTGTTTAATTAAATAAATACTGAATTATTCTCTACATCTCTAATTAGTTACAGATACTTTATAACACTTAAATAGTACTCAAATATTACTTTCATAATCTTTTAAAATATTTGATTTTTTTTGACAGTTTCGTATAAATTAGATAGAACTTATTGTTACGCCACTGGTAAATGCCTTTTTACTTGAAGTGGTAGCAATCAAATATTAAGTATGACATTATCATGTCTTAAAATGTCTGATTTAATTGAAATTGTTGAGTAATTTAGATGGAACATATTGTATATAGAATCTTCGGTTACGCCACTGTTAAATTATATATTTAAATATCCATTGGAAACAATGGATATTTAAATTTATAATTTAAATATCCATTTAATTAGAAATAATTAGTTACAATTTTTTTCTAACACTCAAATAGTACTTAAATAGTGCTTTAGCACCCCTTAAAACATTCGATTTTATTGAAAATTTTTGTGCAATTTAGATGGAACATACTTAGGTTACGCCACTGTTTAATTGTATATTTAAATTTCTAATTAGTTACTTATATTTACTGACACTCAAATAGTACTCAAGTATCACTTTACCACCTTTCTAAACATTTAATATTATGACAGTTCGCATAGTTTATATAGAACGCTTTGTACATATATAGAATTTCATGTTACGCCACTGTTAAACGTCCCCAATTAATTATAGCTTCACTAATTAAATAGTACTTGAGTATCACTTTATTAATTCCTAAAATGTGTGATTTTATTGAAATTTATGTGTTACTTTGTTATAAAACACTGTATACTGAATCTTCGGTTACGCCACTGTTGAGTTATAAATTTAAATATCTAAATAGTACTTAAGTAACACTTTAGCACCCCTTAAAATCCTCGATTTTATTGAATATTTTGTGTAATTTAGATAGAACAAACTGTATATAGAATCTTATAGGTTAAGCCACTGTTTAATTATATATTAAAATATCTTATTAGTTACAGGTATTTTGTAACACTAAATTAGTACTTAAGTATCACTTTACCATCTCTTAATACATTTAAACTTATGTATGACAATTAGCATTATAGTATAGAATGCGTTGTATACAGAATTTAATGTTACGCCACTGTTAAATGTCCTTAATTAATTATAGCTTCAGTTATTAAATAGTACTTGAGTATCACTTTATTAATTCTTAAAATGTCTGATTTTATTGAAGTTTTTTGTGATTTTGGTAAAAAAAAAACTTTATACAGAAGTTTCGGTTACGCCACTGTTAAATTATATGTATATTTAAATATCCATCGTGTTTCTAATTAGTTTTTTTTCTAACACTCAAATAGTACTTAAGTTACACTTTAGCACCCCCTTAAAACATTCGATTTTATTGAAAATTTTGTTCTATTTAGATGGAACATACTGTATATAGAATTTAAGATTTCAACTATTGTTTATAGAATCGTTAATAGATGGCGTTATTGTTATCAAAATTAGTAACGTTACAAAATTATGAAAGTATTCGAAAAACCTGTGTTTTTTTTCTTGTTCTCATTATTGCTTCATTCTAAGTAACTTTATAAATATACAAATGTATACAATTAAATTAGAATGTGATAATTTGTAATTTCACAACTAATGCCATCTAGTCATTTACAATATAACTAACAGATGTATTTATTATTCTTGAGCGATTTTATATCGTACGATCCATTAAATTTATTATCAGAGTTAGCGTTGAAATTATCAAGGCATGTCTTGGATTGAACCATCACGACAAATGTCACATTTAATGACAACTACTGTCATACAGAAATTGGTGATTCAATCCAAGACATGCCTTGACAGTTTCAACGCTAACTCTGATAAATAAATTTAATGGATCGTACGATATAATTTTTACCAGTGGCGTAACATATGTAATATAAAGTAATGTTTGCAAATTTATATAAAAAAATATATATATTTTTTTTCTTTTGTTTTTATAGCCTGTCAGGCGGACAAGTTTAGTACCACCACCTGAAAAAAATATAACATGGGAACAATATATAAATTCAGATGTTAATAATTATCCACGTTTAGGACGTGATTTAGTTTATAAAGAATCAACAAAAGCATTTAAAGCAACTATAGCAATGGTAATTATTAAATTTATTTTTATTTATATACAAGATGTTCCATTTTAAAAGTTTTAAATTTTGTTCGGTGGAACACTCTGTAATGTAACTTAACTTATTGACTTTTAAATGGAATATGATATACAATATTAGTCATTTCAGATAGATACATAAGAGAAACATTAGTCCCGCCCATGTTCCTTCTTTGTCAAATCATATGTTTCATGAATAACAGACAGAGATATCAAATCCACAAGACACATCTGGTTATTGTTATCTTTTTTAAAATAGAAAGTTTTCAAGGTTCTTTCGTAGAAAAGAAATTGCTTTGTTTGGTCAAAGGACTAAGCAATAATTTTTAATTTCTGGACTACCTACACTCTCTCTGTCTCTTTCTAACTAATATGTAAGTGGTATAGATGGGCGGGACCAATGTTTCTCCTATGTATCTATCTGAAATGACTAATACGATATAAACAAACTGTTCAATCTCATTGTGTATCTTTAAATGAGATATATTAGAATGATGGGGAAGGGGGGGGGAGTCGAGTATGATGGAACGCTTTGTATATATTTATTTTTTTGTTATAGAGTAAAGATTTCCCATTATCAGTAGAGATGTTATTGAATGTATTAGAAGTAATTGGACCATTTAAACATTTTTCAAAATTACGTGATTTTATTACATTTAAATTACCAAATGGTTTCCCTGTTAAAGTTGAAATACCAATATTACCAACTGTTACAGCAAAAATAACATTCCAACAATTTGAATTTCGTAATAATATACCAAAGGAGATGTTTCAAATACCTGAAAATTATATTGAAGATCCTACAAGGTAATTATGAAAAAAAAAAATTAAAAATAGATAGATCAATTTAAGTTTGCTAAGGTTCACACGATTAATATATCGATTGTATCTACTGCGCATCTGTAGTTTTTAACAAACTTAAATTGATCTATTTATAATTAAGTGTCATTTATAATTGATTAATTAATTTAA
The DNA here is from genome assembly GCA_039776855.1 of Mylabris sibirica. NCBI lineage: Eukaryota > Metazoa > Arthropoda > Insecta > Coleoptera > Meloidae > Mylabris > Mylabris sibirica. Next base: position 9,711,783 of record CM077840.1, on the reverse strand, counting down.
ATTATAGATTTCCTGATTTATGACGGCCTGAATTAATAGATACATTTAATATAAAGTATACAAAAAAGCCAGTATTTCTTTTACCATATGATAAGAAATTGTTAAATAATAATAATAGTAATAGGGGGAAATTTATTGTTGGTAAATTATATAAATCGAGAAATTTTATTAAAAACAATAATGATGAAGATAGTTGTCCTAATGTTTGTATTGAAATACCAATGTTGTTCACTTTAGGTAGTATTTATTCAACAACATGTCACATCTACTTAGAATAATTAGTATTTTTTGTTTTTTTATAATTAATTTTAATTAATTTTGCAATAATGCAGGGTATTTAATTAATTAGATTTTTAAAATTATATAATTTAACTACAATAACGATCAAAGTAAAGTCTATGGATATGAAACGTATGTCGTTATTTAAATTAAAAAAACATTGCGAAATTTATTCCGTTTTATAGTTGGTTGTGGATTTGGGTACGTAGATCGTAATTGGATTCATTTCACATTATTTAACAAATTGTTGATGAATTATATATTCTTGTCAATTTGATGGATACATCAAGTTACGCTATACGTCACTATTTCAACGCCTCCACCTACTTTGATCGTGTAGTCTAAATGTGTAAGAAAATGGAAACATATCATTATTGTTTTAATTAATTTTCGTTTGTTTTATTGTTAAATCTATAGCACTAATGTCAATTAGGGTTTTATGTCTTTTTTTTTACGTGTGTGGTGTTTTTTATAGGTTATCATCATTTTAAATTGTTGTTAATTGAAAAACTAATTGCCTCCAATTACTATAACAAATTATACATCTAGTCATCCGTTTATTAATTTTATCTTTATTATTATTATTAATTAGAGGGGTAAATTTTAGAAAAATGTTACATACACACACACACACAATAAACGTCCTGTAGTTTTCTATATTTTCTATATACCTATATGTATAGTGATTTGTTTAAAATCATATAAAAAAATCGTAATGATTATGTAATTAATTGTTTCTTATTATGATATAGCTTGCTGTTCTTCCAAAAATTAATTTATTACTCAATTTAGTTGTTTTAATTTAATTTAAGTACTTGATTTATTATTATTATTAATTTTAAATTATCGCTGTTATCAATATTTATATATAAAAAAATGATGAAACCAACTGAATTATTTCGTTTATAAATGCCTTATTTTCCAACTAGAGGGCGTTCTTTTTTTTGGTATTTGATTGGATGTGTTACTTAACGTGTAATATCCGCTTTACAAATGATGAAAAATCTAGTGATTTTTAGTTTAATAAAAATGTCACTAAGTTTGAATGAATTCTAAGAATAAACAAAAAAATAATAATATATATAACCAAAATTGCGGTTTTTCTTGACAAATTCACAATAGTCAATGGTTTTTGTGTAAATTACAATTTAAAATCTACAAAATTGCAATATTTTAAATCAAATTTGTGTCAGGTTGGTAGAACTTTTGTAGCAAACCTTGCGGTGGCCATTTTGAAAACTTTCATTTTGAATTTGTGTTGTGTCTGATTGTTTTTCGTGTAACGTTTTTTTTCTCTGTTAGTATACCATTTTTTCTGTATTTTTTTTAGCAAAGTGGTTTTAATTGATATTGTTAATTATTAATTAAGTGGAAGATAAAGATATGGAGCGTTGTCGTTTTTGTCATTGCTTGAAATTGGGCGAATTTTGTGAAAATATTTTTGATAATAAACAAACAGATCCAACAATTCCAACAATTGTTGAATTGTTTACAAATTTGAAGGTATGAAAAAATAATTTCCATTTATTTATTAATCAATTTCATGATTAATTATTTGTATTTTTAGATTGTTGAAAATGATCCATATACAAAATTCATTTGTTTTGATTGTTTTCATATTTTAATTGTTTTCTATCATTATCGTGAGAAGATTCTAGAAACAAATGAATTATTGCAGAATAGAATTGAAAATTATCAAAATAATGTTGATGATTTCCATAAAAATTGGCCCGGTATTGAACAAAATGATGATGGACATTTTGCTATTTCTAATGATGATTCAGATGATTCTGAGATGAATTTACAAATTGGTAAATAGAATTATGAAAATCCTACCCTCTTTTAACACGGTTCATTTGTATTAAATTACAGCATAGGAAGTTATATTATTGTATGTACTTGTTTTCACACATTTATTGTATTTTAAGAAAATATTTTCGTTCTTTGAGCAACCCTTGTAATAAAAGGGGTAGTCCACTCAAACCCCTTCCATAATCTAATTCCATCAATTTGTAGAACTTTTGATATAGATTCGATAGACGGCAATTGTAAATCATTCCAGTAGGTGTGATTTGAAGCCTATCTAATTTTACATAAAGATATCATAAAGGGTTGTTTTTATACAAATCCGTGTTATCAAAGCCATGATTTTTATATTTATTTTTTTAATCATTTAAAATAAATTATATGATGGTGTGTTTTAGGAAGTGATACTGAAGATGAAGATAATCAACCCCTAAGCAGATTAATTCATCGAATTCGTATTGATAAGAAGATAACAAGCAATAATAACGAAAATTTACGTGAAAGTAGCTCTTCTAGTAATACTGGAAATCTATCAGGTAATTATGAATAATATCAACCTTTCTACAACACGATTCGTGCTAAAATAAACAAAAGCCTATTTGAATTTGTTATAATGATACCCAAATACAAAGTGATATAGAATAATATTCGAATTATTTTCAATGAAGATTAGACCTAGAATGAAAACGTATGTCTTTGCTTGGATCGGTAATAAAAATTATTGACAATGTTCATATTAGGTTTATTCATTTTTTGCTTTTTTATTATTATTAAAACGATTATTTATTCGAGGCACTAATTGTTTTACAGGGTGTTCCGCATAAGAACCAACACAGAACAGGGGTATGTAGGAGGAACGCGAAATATAATGATTTAACGCAACTTACCCTTATACTATACTAAGTTACACCCCTAAGAAGTTACAGACCTCTAATGTGGAGCTTAAAATTTCGAAAAAAAAAATCAGTATCTCAGTAATACTCCAACGTAGATAGACCAAATTTGATATACACAGTCTGTGTGTAACAGGAACAATGATCGATAGTAGGTAGAGATCAATTGAAGCATTTTAAGGGGTTGATCAGGGATAATGCACCCTTAAAATGTGATGAAACTTTTCAACCTCTTGGAAAAATTAAAAAAAAAAACATTTTTTTTGTTTTATGGATAATTTTCATGAAAAACCCAAATAACTAAAGACATGTTTTTAAATATGTATTATTATTTAAAATCATCGAAAATTCAATTGTTGCCTGTGAAATTTCAAATGTTAAATGCTAAACTTAATTGTCAGGTACAAACTGTAAACAATCACCAAAATTTAATACTTTGATTACCTGACAGTTAATTTAATTTTCCGCATTTGACATTTGAAAATTCACATTCAACTATTGAATTTTTGATGATTTTAAATAAAAATAGTTGAAAACATGTCTTTAGTTATTTTAAAATGAAATTCTTTATAAAACAAAGATGTCATTTTTAAATTTTGCCAATAGATTAAAAAGTTCTGTCACATTTTAAAATACTTTAATTGATCTCTACCTACTATTGATTATTGTTCCTGGTACACTCAGAACGTGTACCAAATTTGGTCTATCTACGTTGAAGTATTACTGAATTTTCGAAATTTTAAGCCCCATTTTATAGGCCAGTAACATCCAGTAACTTCTTAGGGGTGCATTTTTGTATAAGGGTATGTTGCGTTAAATAATCATATTTTGGGTTCCCTCCATGCCCCTACTCTATGTCGGTTCTTATGCGAAACACCCTGTATTAAACATTCTAATTTCACTTTAGTTAATATAAAATAATATGAATTTTTTTATCGGTTGCATCAAACAACGCTATACGTATTTCAATTCATGGCTTACTCTCTTTGAAAATAATTGTAATAATTAGTAATTTTAACACTGTTTGAACGTGTTATAAGAGGCTTGACTTAATTACTTGTTAATTATTGAATTATTAATTAGAATTTTATATTTTCATAAAGTGGATGGTCTTGGTAAAAACGATGGATTTACAAATAAATCAGTTGGTGGTCCCAAGAAGAGGAAAGGTAACAAAAAGTATAATAAGAAGAGGAAAAGCAGTAATTATAATAGTGATAAAGACAATAATAATAATATAATAGTGTTAAATGAACAACACACGGGGAGAAAACTTTATCAGTGTAAGATTTGTGGCAAAAAAATAGCACTCAAAACAAATTTAATAACACATTTACGCATACATACAGGGGAAAAGCCTTTTAAATGTGGCATTTGTGGCCAACAATTTATAAATAGATCAAATTTAAAAACACATTTACGCATACACACAGGTGAAAAACCTTATAAATGTAACAATTGTGGCAAACAATTTTCACAAACATCAAGTTTAAAAGCACATTTACGCATACATACAGGTGAAAAACCTTATAAATGTAACAATTGTGGCAAACAATTTTCACAAACATCAAGTTTAAAAGCACATTTATTGACACATACAGGGGGAAAACCTTATAAATGTGACATTTGTGGCAATGAATTTAGACAAGCAATATATTTAAGACTACATTCAGTCATACATACAGATGACAAACCTTACACGTGTAACATTTGTTCTAAAGGGCTTACTTATAAATCAAATTTAAAACAACATTGATTAATACATATTAGTGAAAAAAAGTTATTAGTGTAATATTTGTGATAAGAAATTAACATTGAAAAGGCTCTTATTAACCAAACATTTAATGAGACATAAGAATGAATGATGTTATTCGTATGCTTATAAGTGAGATTTCACTGAATACTGTATAAATAATAAGAATATTCAACCAAAATTGTTTTTTTTTATGATAAATTAACACTTTAACAACGATTTTTGTGTACATTATAATTAAAAGGCGGATATCTGCTCCATAGAAGGAGCAAGGCGAATCTAGTCTTTTGACAAATTCGTATAGAGCGTATTGGCCGCAGCCGTTGTACCCGCATAGTCTGTCTTTCGGACGTGAAATATCTTTCTCTACACTTGTTACTTGACTTGAACTGTTCAATCGGATTGAAACTGTTGACTTTGCATGTTAATATTAAGATTGAAATCACGTTTTCAAGCCGATTGAGATCTCAATCGTTACGACATAATCGTATACTCATTGTAGGCGTGAGAAAACATCGTATACAGGATATTTCTTTGTTCTACATACATAGGATCTTGTTAAACGTTTACAAAATGCTATGTTCGTATTTGTTATTCTTTTTCAACACATAGGGAAAATAGTACCACCCACGTTAACTCTCAATTAGTAACATATCCAAGTATATGGGAGAAAGTGAAATAGATTCATCAGATCTATGTGTATAGAACGATGAAATATCCTGTATGTTAAGCTATAAATCTAGAAGACTTGTGTTATAAATTGCTCGAGTAAATCAAACAAAACTCAATTTATGAACCGTATACTAGAGTGCACGTGTAGGATCCGCTTTACATTTTACATACGATGAAATGAAAAATTAGTGATTTTTATTTTATAAAGAATGTCACCAAATTTGCAAAAACAATCGTAATAATAAACAAAACACAATAATATTCAACCAAAATTGCCTTTTTTTGACGAATTACCAATTTAGGAACGATTTTTGTTTACATTATAATTAAAAACCCTGCAAAAACTTGAAATTTAGTGTCAAATTTGTGTCAAGTTGGCAGAACTTTTGTAACGAACTTTACGGTGGCCATTTTGAATTTGTGGGGTTAGTTGTACCGTTTTTTTTGTTAGTCTACCATTTTTTGGGTTTTTTTTTTTTAGCAAAGTGATATTAATTCTTATTGGTAATTATACTAATTATTAATTAAGAGAAAGATTAAAAATATGGAGCGTTGTCGTTTTTGTAATTGCATGAAATTGCTTGAATTTTGTAGAAATATGTTCGATAATAAAGAAACAAAACCAACAATACCAACAATTGTTGAGTGGTTTACAAATTTGAAGGTATAAAAAATAAATTTCATATATTTATTAGTTAATTTTTTAATTAATTATTTGTATTTTTAGATTGCTGAAAATGATCCATATACGAAATTCATATGTTTTGATTGTTATCATATTTTAATTGTTATTTATCATTATCGTGAGAAGATTCTAGAAACAAATGAATTATTGCAGAATGGAATTGAAAATTATCAAAATAATGTTGATGATTTTCATAAAAATTGGCCCCGTATTGGACAAAATAATGACGGACTGTTTGTTATTTCCAATGATGACTTAGATGATTCTGAGATGAATTTACAAATTAGTAAATAGAATTATGAAAATCCTACCCTCTTTTAACACGGTTCATTTGTATTAAATTGCAGTATAGGAAGTTATATTGATGTACTTGTTTTCACACGTTTATTGAATTTTAAGAAATTATTTTCGTTTTTCCAACAACCCTCGTTATAAAAGAGATAGTCCACTCTACCCCCCATAATCTAATTCCATCAATTTGTAGAACGTTTGATATAGAATCGATAGATGACAATATTGAATCATCCCAGTACGTGTTATTTGAAGATGATCTAATTTTACATAAAGATATCATAAAGGGTTGTTTTTTATACAAATCCGTGTTATGGGAGGCTTGATTTTCATTTTATTTTCTTAATTATTTTGTTTTAATTATCGAAAATAAATGATATGATGGTGTGTTTTAGGGAGTGATTCCGAGGACGAAAACAATCAACACATAAGTGCATTAATTCATGATAATAAGAAATTAACGAATAATAATAATAGTAATGAAAGTTTTCAAGAAAATAGCTCTTGTAATCTTATTGAAAATGAGTCAAATAATGATGAATTTTGTTCAACAATTGGTAATAATTATAAAAATAATAGCGATAATAAACAATTAACCATACGTTTTACCATTAATATGTTTCTAGATAACAAGTTTGATGATGATTATTATGAAAAGGATAATCAACAATTGGACACAAATAATTTGTGTACTGAAGAATCATTTGGTTTTATTAAATACGAAATGGATATAGAGGAGACTTGTTTAAAAATTGGTAAGTAAGAATAATTGTATTTTAAGTCAATCAATCTTATAATTTAGGTAATGTTTCTTTCAGATATCATACTGTATTTCATAAAACGGTTACTTTATTTTGTTTTTTTGTCATCTAAATTAAAAACAAATAAAATTTTCAAAAATCGTTTGAAATTGGTCTTTACTCAAATGCTTTTAATGAAAAGTGAAAATTAATACTTCAAATACTTTGCAGAGAACCACATTAATGATGAAGATAAAAACATATTTGAAAATAATAATCATTATATAAGTATACCAGTTGATGATGATGATGATGATGAAGCAATCATTAATGAAAATCAATTTGGTGATAATCAAGATTCGGTTAGATGCTGTTCTGATATCAGAAAGGATGAATCAAGAATAGAAGAATGTCCTGATAATGATGAAGCAATCATTAATGATAATCAGTTTAATGTTAATAAAGATTCAGTTAGCTGCTGCTCTGATATCAGAAAGGATGAATCAAGAAAAGAACAATGTCCATCATTAAACGGTAAGAACAATAATAGTAATATTATCAACTCCTATAACACGGTTATAGTATTCGTGTTATCGGAGGCGCAGTTTCGATTCAGATGATGGTGATAATCAGCGTCTGACTACATCATTTGGTCATAATAAAAAGACAATAAATAATAATAATAATAATAGTAATGAAGATAGCTCTTTTAGTAGTATTGAAAATGAATCCGATAATAAATCGTATTCAACAAATGGTAATAATAACATCATCAGCTTTCCTATAACACTATTCGTGTTATCAGACGCGTTAGTTTGGTTTTCTTTTCTTGATTATTTTATTATAATTATTTAAACATAAATTATATGATGGTGTGTTTTAGAAAGTGATACTGAAGATGATGATAATCAACCCCTAAGTACATTAATTCGTCAAATTCGTGTTAATAAGATGATAACAAATAATAATAACGAGAATTTACGTGAAAGTAGTTCTAATAATACTGGAAATGTATTAGGTAATTATAAATAATATCAACCTTTGTACAACACGATTCGTGTTAAAATAAACAAAAGCCTATTGATTGAATTTGTTATAATGATACCCAAATACAAAGTGATATAGAATATGATTCGAATTATTTTCAATGAAGATTAGCTCTACAATGAAAACGTATGTCGTTGTTTGGATCGGTAATACAAATTATTAACAATTGACAATCAATATGTTCATATTAGGTGTATGTATTGATTTTTTGCTTTTTGTTATTATTAAAATTACTTTTTCTTCGAGGCACTAATTGTTATATAAAACAAATTTTAATTTCATTTAAATTATTACAAATAGGTGTAGAACAATGCTGTATGTTTTTCATTTCATGGCTTACTCTTTTTGAAAATAATTGTAATAAATAGTAATTTTAACACTGTTTGATCGTGTTACAAGAGGCTTGATTTAGTTACTTGTTAATTGTTGAATTATTAATTAGAATTTTATATTTTCTTAAAGTGGCTGGTTCTCGTGAAAGTCGTAGATTTTCAAATAAATCAATTAGTGGACAAAAGAAAAGTGAAGGCAACAATAACAATAATAATAATAATAATAGTGATGAAGACAATAATAATATAATAGTGTTAAATGAACAACAAACGGGGAGAAGACTTTATCAATGTAACATTTGCGGTAGAAAGATGGAAAGAAAGTACGATTTAAAAAGACATTTACATATACATACAGGTGAAAAACTGCATGTGTGTAACATTTGTAATGGAGAGTTTACAAGAGAATCAAGTTTAAAAACACATTTAAGAATACATACAGGGGAAAAACCTAATAAATGTGACAAATGTGGCCAGCGATTTACGGATAGATCAAGTTTAAAAAATCATTTAATAATACATAAACGTGAAAATCCTTATAAATGTAACAATTGTGGTAAACAATTTTCACAAAGATCATATTTAAGAACACATTTCCTCATACATAAAGGTGAAAAACTGCATGTGTGTAACATTTGTGATAGAAAGTTTCCATATGAATCATTTTTAAAAATACATTTACTCATACATACAGGTGGGAAATCTAATAAATATGACAATTGTAGCAAATAATTTAGACAAACATCACAATTAGTACAACATTCAAACACACATAGAGGTGAGAAAACTTATATTCTTCATACCGGGTGTCCGCTCTAAATATGGACAATTTGAACGAAACTCCTATTAGTCGACGAGCGATTCGAAAAATATTTTAAGGATTTGTAGGAGGACCTTTAAAGAGCATGTCAGCAAAATTAGAGCCTCGTAGCTCATTTGGAAGTTGGTGAAAAAACGCCCATTTCTGACGATGTAGCGATTTTCAAAAACGAGCTAAGATTCTTCTAAAATTGATGTTTTTCGTTTTTCTTCATTTTAATCTGGAATAGGTGAAAATATTTTGTATTTTCTCTGGTATACAATGGACAAACACAAAAAAAAAATCAATGTTGGGAAGGACTCCGAGTCATTCTTAGTCGATTTGCATATTTAGTTCGTTCTTAAAAATTGCCATATTGTCCAAAACGATCATTTTTTGACCAACTTAGAAATGAGCTACGTGGTTCTTATTTAGTTAAAATGTTCTCTGGGGTCCACCCTACAAATCCTCAAAGTATTATTCGAATCGCCCACCAACTACTAGGAGTTTCGTTAAAATTGTCCATATTTAGAGCGGACACGTGGTATACAGGGTTGTTCAATCTAATTATGGTTGGTAATATGAAACTCCTATTACTCGACGAGCGTTTCGAAAAATATTTCAAGGATTTGTAGGAGAATCTTTGGGAAACATTTCAGCAAAATTAGAACCTCATAGCTCATTTCTAACGTGGTCAAAAAACGATCGTTTTGGACAATGTCGCAATTTTCAAAAACGAACTAAACACGCAAAACGACTAAGAATGACTCTGAATCCTTTCCAACATTAATTTTTATATTTCCACCTGTTCCAGAATATAATTGAGAAAAACGAAAAAATCAATGTTGGGAAGGATTCCGAGTCATTCTAACAATAAGTCAATCATAAGAAATGAGTGTTTTTTGACTAACTTACAAATGAGCTACCAGGTTCTAATTTTGCTGAAATGTTCTCTAAGGACCCTTCTACAAATCTCGTCGACTAATAGGAGTTTCTTAGAACCAACCATATTTAGATTGAACATCTGTATATTTTATGAGATTTTGACTTTGTTTTTTTATGGATTTTTGGCTTTCCAAAATAATCCTCTTTGAATTACAACTTTACTGTTTAGAAAAAATGAATTGTAAAGTCTTATTTTATATACATACTTCAAAATTTTATTCGAAATACCTTAATAATAAAAAAATAAATTTAAATGATTAAAATTAAATATTAATTCATTTTATTTACTTACCAATACGAGTACTTAATTACAGAACATCAACAACGGTAAATACATTTTTAATTGTATTATAGCTGTAGCAAATAAACCCGTTTCAGTTACTTAATCCTTTCAGTATAATGTGCAACCCTATGGGCCAATGTGTTAGAGAGAGAAAGTATATTTAAAAACGAATATGGCGGCATTTGTACGTGCGCCCACAGCCTAACTGCCGCAACGATTGTAAACTTACAATGATTGCTCATTGCCTATCTATATATTAATTCCCGATCCCTTCCACTATTTTCAAACTTTTGAGAGGGCGTGGCCTATTACGAACAATTTAGTCTTTATGCTCTCTACACATAAGACTGTTTGTCTGTCCAGCCGACCGCTTCAGTTTTCAATCAAAATAAGCAAATTAGAAGAGCATCATTTGTGTTGATTGTTGGAAAAGACTCGACGTCTCGCTGTTGACTCATATAAGACTTAGCTCTTGCGGTGGGTGGATGGTTTCATACTAATATACGCGAAGCCGCGTAGGTACGAGGCGAAGCCAAGTGTGCTAATTTTTTTTTCTAAGAGAATAGAAAAATTTTATTCACGTAAGTCATAGTAACTTTTTCAGTGAGAAGCTAATAAAAAAAATCTCCAAAGGCAGCAAGTACCTTATATAGCGAATTTTTTTTTATGTATCTACATACTGAAATATTAATTGCAAAACATTCTTATGATACTGACAATAAATATATTTTAATAACATTGAATCAACTAATAAATTCATTTCCCCGATGTTATTTTAATATTTCTGATTTTTTTTGAAAAATACTTTTAATTCACAAACAATAAGAGACACTAATACATTCGTTTGAAGTTTACTGTTTGTCTAATACGTCCAATCAAGGCCTGCTTGATTTTTTCAAGCGAAATTCTCTAGCAGGCCTTGCGTCTAATATTAACTGTCAAAATTAGTTACCACCCCGCGATATTCAATTTTTTTTCTAATATCAATTGTCAAAACACATAGCCACCTGAGATATTCGATTTTACTGTTAATACTATATAAAAATATTTTTGCATTTTTCTTGCGATCCAATGAACCGATTTTGATGATTTTTTTTTCTGGGTCATAGAGAATGGTCGGCTCTACTATTATTTTAATTTTCATCAAAATCTAAGCAAATTTAATATTGAAAATGATTTTTTTTAACATTTCTTCAGCTCTTATTCTAAAAGTGTTGGCCCTACCAGTCTGGCCAACGAACTCATCCAAGCTATCACAAAGACCGATTTTTGTACTAAGTTTCATTAAGATTGGTGTATTTTTACGGCAGTTATCGTGGATATACATATATAAATATATATATAAATATATATATATATAAAAATTTTAACGAACGGTGGATATGGGTTCCTGAGGTTCCAAAACGAACTTCTGTGCAAAAATTTTTCGGAAATTCAAAAGTGAGGATCTCGTCATTAGCTAATTTTTTTTAAAAAAATTCGCTAAAATTGCATATTTTTTTTAACGTTACAGCGTGGAGCGTAGCCCACTGGTCCACCTAGTACTCTCCATATAAGCCAAATATTTGACGTCATTGACGGATAGTTAGCATACCTACATATACATGATAGAGACAGGCATAGCTACCTGTCTCTATCGATGTCTATCCGTATCTGTATGTACGCGAATGACGTCACTGGAGACAACAAGAGTGGGGATGCCGAAAAAATGTGGTTATTGAGCAATCCTTGTAAGCATTCATAGTCGTTGATAGATACCAACGATTGTAAACTTACAATGATTGCTCATTGCCAATACTCTCCATATAAGCCAAATATTTGACGTCATTGACGGATAGTTAGCATACCTACATATACATGATAGAGACAGGCATAGCTACCTGTCTCTATCGATGTTTATCCGTATCTGTATGTACGCGAATGACGTCACTAGAGACAACAAGAGTGGGGATGTCGAAAAAATGTGGTTCATGAGCAATCCTTGTAAGAATTCATAATCGTTGGATAGATACCGCCTTATTTGGTTGTAATTTTAGTGATTTTTAACCTAATCTAGGGATATTTGTAATCAACGCCATCTTTACATGTTGAAATAAAACGCGGTAAATTTAAATTAATTTATATTCGTATTATTTTTTATAATTTATTAAAAAAATGACTGATTTATTGGTTGTTTTTTTTATTCCTATTGACAATTCCCATTAACAAAATCTTCACCTTTTTGTATATTCTTTTTCAATTCAGGTATAGCAGCCTTGACTAAATCCTCTTCAAATTTACTCAATTTACCAAGTCCTAAATTCTTTTCAAGACCATTTTTACCCAACAATAATGGTGTAGAAAAATATTTACTTTCAGTAATATCTGATTGAACATAAGCACATTCAATAATATTCGGTTCACCATTAATGGCACGCATTAATGAAATTGTAAAACGAGCACCAGCATATGCCATTGATAATGTTGCTGAACCAGCACCAGCTTTAGCCTTTACTACTTCAGTACCAGCCTCTTGGATACGATGTGTTATATCATTCAATTCCTTCTCACCGAACTGTACTGATGGTTGAGCTTGTGAAATTAATGGTATGATTGTAATACCAGCATGACCACCAACTACAGGTACATTCATTTTTGTCACATCCACACATTTAGCTTCAGCGACGAAGGTATTGGCACGCACCACATCCAAAGTGGTTACGCCGAAGACACGACACGGATCCAATTTGCCAGCCTAAAATCAACATTTTTATCAATTAAGGCTGTGAATTATCAAGGGCGCGAGGGGCGAAATTCAGTTTGCAAGGTTCATTAAAAAAACTAGAAAATCTGATTAACGTCATCAAGTATAGGGGCGCAATATTTGAACGGCGGAGGGGACGACCATCCCACTGGCTATGCCACTGCGACCCACATCTTTTTACAAAAAATGTTTAATGCACGATTTCTCGTTTGGTTTTTTTAAGGGAAAGCTGGAGTCAGGCCTCGATTCAATGTCCGAAAAAGTGTAAAGTCCACTTTAATGGGAAAAATTGTAAAAAAAAACCTGTCTGTAATTAAGAATTTTCGCAAAATTTTCCAAAACAGGATAGTCCTCCTGCACCTTGAAACTCTCTTTCCATTACGGTGTAACGAAGCGTCCAGAGCGGCTACCTACAAACAACAGATAACTGAAACACCGAGGCCAAGCGAGCGAGCGCAGAGTAGGGGAACTCGCTAGTGTGCAAGATTCCTAGTAGGGGATGATAAGGAAGGCAATATAAGTCGACCGTCCGGCCGTAGAGACACTTCCACTTGACTTCCCTTCCCGGCCTGATCTCTCTAGCAGTGGCTCTTTCGCGACCCGGAGAATTATCGATTCCGTCAGTGGTTCTTGGCAACCCGGAATAATCCGTTGATATATCTCTAGCCAGCGTAGTCCCGGACAAAATACCTTTACAACGCTATCGCGCATTTTTACATCTTCAAAAACAAGCCAAAAATCTTATATATAACGTTCCCCTTTTTTTGCACAAAGTAGTCACCCGCAACCCTGATAGTTTAAAAAAAAAAACAATACCTTTTTTAAGACTTCACAGGCTATCGGTACGGTAGAATTCACCGGATTTGAAATGATACCAATCATAGCATTTGGTGCAGCTTCAGCAGCAACTTGGATCAAATCCCTTACAATTGATGCGTTCGTATTGAAGAGATCATCACGTGTCATGCCTGGTTTACGGGGTACACCAGCTGGTATCACGATAATATCAACACCGTTAAATGCATCACACAGACTATCTGGTCCTTCGAATCTATAATATTTTATTATTAATAATCACAGTTAAAAATATATATATATATATATATATCAATAAACAGTGCCGGCGTTAGGCTGGAAGATGGCCGCTTGCAAAGTCGAAATAATCGCCCCTACCCAAATGCTATGAAGCAACTAAGAATGACTCAAAAACACAACAAAATGAAAATAATAAATGTTGAGAGGATCCGCAAGTCAAAGTTTTTGAATTTTGAAACGAGCGTTTTTGATCAACTTTTCTAAATGAGCTACAAAGTTCGAATTTTTGCTAAGATGTTCTTTAAATTATTATAGAAGCGCTCGCTTACGCCGACCCCGTTAATAAAACAGATTATACCCTTTAACTTGAGCTGGTGTCTCAATATGTGATAAATCAGCAGCCACACCAGGTGTATGAACGATATCATACAAATTCAATTGACTGACCAATGGGCATTGTTTCAATAATAATGATAAAGGTTGACCAATACCACCGGAAGCTCCAGCTACAGCTACTTTGATATTATTCTAAAAACAACAAAAAAAAAAATCGTTATCAATATAATTTACGTAATAACTTAACTTTTTTTATCTACAAATAGATGAACTATCTACTAACCTGTTTTGTAGTGCTAAAATTACGTGCATTGATTACAATCGGTCTCAAAGTACGGCTAAACATTTTTCTTTGGTTTTTCTTCTATTTTGTACAATTTGAACTAAATTAATTACTGTATTAATCAACACACGAGATGTAAGCCACTGACCTTCTATAGAGGTTGAGATGTTGAGAAAATGCGACAAGATCACACGAAAATATGACGCAAAAATGACGTAAAATAACCTAAAACCCAATGGACCCAATGGAGCTACAATTAGTTGTAAGAATTTAGTAATTTTGGTTTGACAGAGTTGGCTGCATTGTCACAGTGTATAATTAATATAATTAAAGAAAGGAAGGTAATCTTAACGTTGCCAAATCTTTCGCATTTCACTAAATTTAACTGATGTTTGTGATGCAAAATACACTGATAATTGAAAATAAAAATAATTATCGGATCAGCGCCACTCACCTTCTGTAGAGATTAGGAAAAAGTTCACAAGATCAGTCAATAATATGAGGCAAATTTGTAGATAATCACAAATTACTTGAAAATTGTAATTACTGTAATTAGAATTAGTTCAACAATTTAGTAGTTTTGGTTTCACAGAGTTGGCTGCATTGTCAGAGTGTAGAATTAAATAGAGGAAAGCAATCTCAACGCTGCCAATTGTACCATATTTCGCTAAATTTAACAACTAAGATTTGCAATCCAAAATAAGTTAAGAAATACAAAAAAAACACTGTAGGATAAGGGCCAATGACCGTCTGTAGAGGTTGAGATAATGCCACAGGGTCACACAAAAATATGACGTAAATCAGTAATTACATTAATAGATGGAGCTGCAATTAGTTCCACAATTTAGTAGTTTTGGTTTTACAGGGTTAGCTGCATTGTCATAATGTGGAATTACATAATGGTAAGTGATCTCAACGTTGCCAAATGTACCAATTTTTTTTTTTAATTAAACGAATTAAACTAATATAATATATAAAAACATTGAAAATTAGGAAAAATCGTAGGATCAGCACCTATGACCTTCTGTAGAGGTTGAGAAAACGCCACAAAAATGAGTCAAAAATGACGTAAGTCAGTATATAATCGATTATTATTAAAAGCTACAATTAATTGTACTATTTAGTAATACCAACGTTGCCGAATCTCCCACATTTCGCTTTATTCAACAATATTTATAATCCAATAGAAAAATTGGAAAAAAAATGTATGATCAGCACCATTGACCTTTTGTAGAGGTTTGGAAAATGCAACCTAGATCAATCAAAAATATTACGCAATAGAGCTACAAATAATTCCACAATTTAGTAATTTTGGTTTCAAAGAGTTGGCTGCATTGTCACAGTATGGAATTAAATAGAGGAAAGTGGTCTCAACGTTGCCAAATGTAACGCATTTTGCTAAGTTTAAGAAAACTTGTAATTTAAAATAAATTGCAAATTGAATAAAATTGTAGGATCAGTATAAGATAAAAATATCGTTAATTAAATAAACATTTGTAATTAAACTATTTAATCAACATTATAATAGTAGTATTTCTATTCTTTTGATATAGTGACACATATTTTTTCATGTTTACGTAAACTACGATTACGTACAAATAATTTATTACATTTTGTACATTGATATGGTTCCCTATCTGTATGTACAATTGAATGTCTATTTAATGCAATTTTTGTTTTAAATTTCTTATTACAAATATTACATTCAAATGCTTTATTATCTGTATGTATTTTTAAATGATCTCTTAAATAACCTTTATATGGAAATTTATGATTACATATATTACATTGATATGGTTTCTCACCTGTATGTATTAATAAATGTATTTTTAAACTACCTTTTTGTGTAAAACTGGCATTACATATATTACATTGATGTCGTTCACCTGTATGTATTTTTGAATGTCTTAATAAATCACCTTTATAACGAAAATTTTTATCACATATATTACATTGATGTGGTTTCACACCAGAATGTATTTTTAAATGTTCTTTTAAATAAACTTTTTCTAAAAATTTTTTATTACATATATTACACTCAAATGGTTTCTCACCTGTATGGATTTTTAAATGTTTTCTTAATGTTTCATTACGTGTAAATCTTTTATTACATAGATTACATTGATGTGGTTTTACATTACCATGTACATTAGTATTTATATGTACATTTAAATGTTTATTTAAACCACTTTTTTGTGTAAATCTCTTATTACATATATTACATTGATAAGCTTTTTCACCTGTATGTATTGATGCGTGTCGTTTTAAATCCGATGATTTTATAAATTTCTTATCACATAAATTACATTTATAACGTTTATCACCACTATGTCTTAATAAATGTGTTCTTAAATTTGATTGACTTGAAATGTATTTGTTACAAATGTTACATTGATAATAACGTTTTTTAACAATTTGTTCTTCATTTGACACTATTTTATTATTATTATCTTTATCACTATTATTATTATTATTATTAACTTTTGTTTCATATTCATCATCATTAAATGATTTATTTGAAAATTGATAGTTTTTATCAGTTGATTGATTTTGATCAGAACCAGTCACTATATGAAAATTAATAATTTACTAATTAAAAATTAATTAAATCAACCTTCTTATAACACGATCATATCGTGTTAAAATTACTACATATTACAACAAACTTCGAATAGAATAAACTATGAATTGAGTAACGTATGACGTAGCTTGATGCAATTGTTAATAAAATTCAAATTAATGCACCAAAAAACAAATGATTTTAATAATAATAATAATAATAAAAAAAGCAAAAAATCAATATGTACCTAATTGTTAATTATCTGTATTATTGACCTAAGCGACGACATACGTTTTTATTCCTGAGCCTATCTAAAATGGACATAATTTGAAGTATGTTTGTACCTAAACACAATTGGATATATTTTTAATAAATTTAATCAACACGATTTTGATTATTTTAACACGAATCGTGTTATAGAAAGGTTGATATTAATATTATAATTATTACCAATTGTTGAATATAATTCGTCATTATTTGATTGATTTCCAGTACTACTAGACGAGTTATCTTTTTGTAAATTTTCATTAATTGTTATCTTCTTATTATCACTAATTAATATACTTAGAGGCTGACTATCTTCATCATCTGAATCGCTCCCTAAAACAAACCACCATATCAATTTTTTTTTTAGTATTTAAAATAAAGTAATAAACAAAATCAAAATCAAGCCTCTTATAGCACGGATATTATAACACGAATCGTGTTATAGAAAGGTTGATACTATTATTAGTAGTATAAATCAAGTTACGACAATACATAAACGAGAAAAAAAGCTAATTGTGAGATAAAATAACGTTGTAAAGATTCAACAATTATAAAAGTAGAATTAACCCATTTATAACACGGTTTAAGTATTATACAGTACAACAGTAACACTATTACTCTTATATAACACGAACTAAAAGTTCTTAAATAAGAATAAAATGTAGTACTAAATTGATAAAGATTCATATCAAAAACATAGAAAGATTGGTACCTTATCGATTTTTTTGCAAGTTCACCACCATACCATATTTTTTTTAGTATTTAAAATAAAGTAATAAACAAAATCAAAATCAAGCCTCTGATAGCACGGATATTATAACACGAATCGTATTATAGAAAGGTTGATACTATTATTAGTAGTATAAATCAAGTTACGACAATACATAAACGAGAAAAAAAGCTAATTGTGAGATAAAATAACGTTGTAAAGATTCAACAATTATAAAAGTCGAATTAACCTATTTATAACACGGTTTAAGTATTATATAGTACAGCAGTAACACTATTACTCTTGAATAACACGAAATAAAAGTTCTTAGATAAGAACAAAATGTAGTACTAAATTTGATAAAGATTCATATCAAAAACATAGAAAGATAACATAGTGTTAATAATAAGAAAAAAACCGTGTTGTAGGAAGGTTCATATTATTACTATTATTGTTCTTACCTATTATTGAAGGAAATTCTTCAATCGATGATTCTTCTTTGATAATATCAGTAACAGAATCTTTATTATCACCAATTTGATTAACATTAATGTTTGTGTTATCATCATCATCATCATCATCAATGTCGTTCTCTACAACGTATAATTTCAAACATTAATGCTTACTTTTTAAATATTAGCATTTAAGAAACGTGAAATTTTTAATGAATTTTGATTTTTTTGATATTGATTACAAAAAAGTACTCCTCTTAAGTAATAATGTAAGAAATATTACTCAAGTTTTAACATTAAGTAAATTACATGACAATTATTATTCTTACCAATTTTTACACGTATTCCCTTAATAACTATTTCTTTTTTGATAAAACTAAGTGATTCTTTAATATTTAAGCTATTTTTGTTTAATTGTTGATTGTATCTATCATCATCAACATCATCATCATTATCAATCGATACAGTTGAATACTGATTGTTTTTATCAATTGTTTGATCATCATCATCATGATCATCAAACTCGCTCTCTAAAAACACATCAATAATAATACGTATAATCAAATGATTACTATTATTATTATTATTACTAATTCTTGAACATAATAAATCATTATTTAATGCATTTCCGGTATTACTAGAAGAGGTATGTCCTTGTAAATCTTCATTAATTGTTGTCTTCTTATTATCATCAATTAATGAGCTTAGACAATGATTATTTCCATCTACTGAATCACTTCCTAAAACACACAATCATAAAATTTTTGTTAAAGAATTAAATTAAAATGATTAAAAATAAATTAAGCTTCAGTTAACACGAATTTGTATAGAAACAGGTTCAATAATAAAAGCCGTCCTATTTTATTTTTATGTTAAATAAGGCGTGTTAAAAGAGGGTAGGATTTTTAAGATTCAATTTATTACCAATTTGTAAATTTGTTTTACACTCATTATCCGTATCATTTTTGTAAACAATAAATTGTCCATCATCAGACCGTGCAATATGAGGCCATTTTTTATGGAATTCTTCAACATTATTTTGATTTTTGTTAATTTCATTCTTTAATAAAAATCGATTCGTTTCTAAAATCTTCTCACGATAATGATAGATAACAATTAAAATATGAAAACAATTAAAACAAATGAATTTTGTATATGGATCATTTTCAATAATCTAAAAATACAAATAATTAATTTATTAATTAATTAGTAATTAATTTTTTTATACTTTTAAATTTGTAAGTAATTCAACTATTGTTGGAATTGTTGGATTTGTTTGTTTATTATCAAAAATATTTTCAAAAAATTCACGCAATTTTACACAATTACAACAACGACAACGTTCCATTTTTTAATTATTCAATTAATTAATAATTAACAATATTTATATTAATTATAAGAACACCGATATAATCAATGATTGAAACGTCACCTCATAAACATAACCTTACATATATAATTTACAACGTTGCCACATGTTATTCTAATTGATCATTATCACCACCGCTCTTCATTAAGGTTATTTAATATAATTCTTTCAAATACAAATAATAAAATCAATATTATTTATTAATTAAAACATTTAATAATAAAATACGCTATAAATAATTTATTGTGAATTGTTTGAAAATTAGAGAAAGACGGCAACATTGCCAATAGCGTATAATTGTCACCAACAGTTCAACAATAAATCCCCTAATTAAAAAAAAATGCACAATTATTTACTTATATTATCCCAAAATAACAACTTAATAGGCATTGTTAACAATTATTTGCAAATTGTAAAGACCAAAAGTTTAATTTTTTTATAATTCATTTTTAAAAATGCAGTTTATTAGAATAAGGCTTCTCACTACCAACTTTGCTAAAATAAATTTACTCAAAAGATGATTAAACAGAGGAACGCAATCTCAACGTTGCCAAATCTTTTACATTCCTTTAGTTTTAATAACTTTTATACTTGATCCAGCTTATTCTCATTAAAATCTATGAATAAAAAAACCATTTATGTCGAATTTTACATTGAAAATTATAGTTTGAAAAAAAATAATTTGTAGGACGAGTAAAAATAGGAACATCGTAAATTAAAAAAAAATTGTAGAAATTTCCATTACTATTATTATTAATTCATGTCTTCTAATGATCAGATTGTTTAATTTCTTTGATATCATTTAATTTGCAATCAAAATTATTAGAAAATCATTTCTCACTACCAACATTGTAGAAGTAAATTTACTAAAATGATTATTAAACAAAGGAACACAATCTCAACGTTGTCAAATCTCATACATTTCTCTAGTTTTAACAACTTTGCTACTTCAACAAAGCTATTATTTAAACGATTGTAAACTTACAATGATTGCTCATTGCCTATACGTTCCATATAAGCCAAATATTTGACGTCATTGGTGGATAGTTAGCATACCTACATATACATAATAAAGACAGGCATAGCTACCTGTCTCTATCCGTATCTGTATGTACGCGAATGACGTCACTGGTGGACCGCAAGAGTGGGGATGCCGAAAAAATGTGGTTCATGAGCAATCCTTGTAAGAATTCATAATCGTTGGGCTCATCCAACTGAAACTTACAAAAAATTACTAACATGTAAAAGTAATTTATGGAAAGAATTATATTTTTTGATTGGTACCACTGCAAAAGACGCTGTTGCCGATGGTTGTTATTTCTGTCAAAACCTTACGTAAATGAATCGAGCCGCTAACTTTGAACAAATATACAGTGAAACCTCTCTAAGATGGACACTTGCCTTGTCATCAAAAAATGACCAATGTACACAGGTGTCCAACTTAAGAGCATTAAATGTGCATTTAAAGCAAAGTACATAATTTCGCCATGCTATTGGAAAAGTGTACGACTTGGACAGGTGTCCAATATACAGAGGTGTCCAACTTGACAGGTTTCACTATACATTGAAAATTACACATTATAAGGGAAATTGTAGGATCAGTAAACAATAAAAATACAGTAAATTAAAGAAAAATTGTCAATTATCAACGTTATGGAAGTAGTTTACAACACCTTTGATTTCTATACATTTTTTTTTTATATTTACACAAACCCTTTACAACAATTTGTACACTGATAAGGTTTATCTCTCATCTGTATTTCGTATTAAATGCCTATTTAAGTCTAAACTTCTTATCACAAATATTACATTAATATGGCTTATCACTAAAATATGTACATTTAAATGCACTATTATGTAACTTTTTCATTACAAATGTTACAACTGATAAGGTATATCTCTTATCTCTATTTCGTGTTAAATGCCTATCGAAGTCTAAACTTCCTATCACAAATATTACATTAATATGGCTTATCACTAAAATATGTACATTTAAATGCACTATTATGTAACTTTTCTGTTACATATGTTACACTGATAAGTTTTTTCCACCTCTGTGTACTTTTAAATGTATTTTTAAATTACCTTTTTGTATAAATCTCTTATTACAAATATCACAATGATAAGGCTTCTCACCTGTATGTACTTTTAAATGTCTTGTTAAACCTTTTTTATATGTAAACTTTTTGTCACAAATAATACATTGATGTACTTTTTCATCTGAATGTATTTTTAAATGCTTTTGTAAATGGTGTTTTATTCTAAATCTCATATTACAAATATTACATTGATATGGCTTCTCACCTGTATGTATTGTGAAATGTTGTTTTAATGCACTATTCTCTATATATCTTTTCATACAAATGTCACATTGATAAGGTCTATCATTTAAATGCATTTGTAAATGTCTTTTTAAACCACTATTTTGTGTAAATCTATTACCACAAATATAACATTGATGAGGTTTTTCACCTGTATGTAATAATAAATGTGTCTTTAAAGTTGCTATTTGTGTAAATTGTTTGTCACAAATGTCACATTTATAAAGATTTTCACGTGTATGTATTTTTAAATGTGTTTTTAAAGTTGATTTACTAGAAAACTTTTTATCACAAATGTTACACACAGGCGATTTTTCACGTATATGCAAGCGTAAATGTCTTTTTAAATCGTACTTTCTTTTACTCTTCTTACCACAAATGTTACATTGATAAAGTTTTCTCCCCGTATGTTGTTCATTTAACACTATTATATCATCACTATCATTATTATTGGTACTTTTAGTTTCATTTTCAACATCATCAAATGATTTTTTTAATAATTGATTCTTCTTATCAGTTGATTGATTTTGATCACAACCAGTCACTATATGAAAATTAATAAAACACTAATTAACAAGTATTTAAATTAAAATCTCCTATAACACGATTATACAGTGTTAAAATTACTACTTATAACAATTATTTCCGAACTAACAATGAATTGAGAAATGTATAGCGTAGCTTATTTTAACACGAATCGTGTTATGGATAGATTGATATTGTTACTATTACAATTATAATAATTACCGATTGTTGAATATAATTCATCATTATTTGATTTATTTGCAGTAATATTAGAAGAGTTATTATTACCGTGTAAATTTTCAGTAATTATTGGCTTCTTATCAATAAATGTACTCAAGGGTTGATTATCTTCATCTTCGGAATCACTCCCTAAAATCCACAATCACATAATTTTTTTCGAATTAAATTAAAATGATTAAAAATAAAACTAAGCCTTTGTTAACACGCTTATATGTATATAGAAATAATTTCAATATTAAAAGCCTTCTGATATATTTTTATATAAACTTAGATAGGTTTCAAATAACACGTATGTGTTAAGATGATTCACAATTGTCGTGTATTAAAAGTACATATATGAAATTTAACAAATTGATGGAATTAGATAGAGGGTAGAGTATTAAACTATCCCCTTTTATAATGAAAACAGGTACAATCATAGAACTTGCAATTTAATACAAATAAACCGTGGTAAAAGAAGGTAGGATATTTTTGATTCTCTTACCAATAAGTAAATTCGTTTTACAATCATCATCTGAATCATTGTTAACAACAAATTCCCCATCATTACATTGTTTAATACGAGGCCATTTTTTATAGAAATCTTCAATATCGTTTTGTTCATTTTCAATTTTATTTTGTAATAATTGATTCGTTTCTAGAACTCTTTTACGATAATGATAAAAAATTATCAAGATATTGAAACAATTAAAACAAACAAATTTTGTATAAGGATCATTTTCAATAATCTAAAAATAAGAATAATTAATTAATTAATTAATTAATCATTAATTTTTTATACCTTCAAATTTGTAAACAATTCAACAATGGTTGGAATTGTTGGATTAGTTTGTTTATTATCAAAAATATTTTCAAAAAATTCACGCAATTTCATACAATTACAAAAACGACAACGTTCCATTTTCTAATCAATCAATTAATTAATAATTAACAATAATTAATTAACACATACACACATATAATTAACGATTTAAACGTAAGCTCATGAACATAACCACACTTATATAATTTGCCACGTTGCCACATGTTATTCCAAACAATCATTACTACTTTCCCACTATATTCAAGTTAATTTTGATAATTATATTTAATACAAATAATACAATCAACGTTAATTTATAATTACAATAATTAACATGAAGATAAACGATAAATGATTTATTATGAATTGCTTGAAAATTAGACAAAATTGGCAACATTGCTAATAGCGTATAATTTTCGCCAACTGTTCAACATTAAACCCCCTAATCTAGAAAATTATGCCCAATTATTTATTTATATTATTCTAAACTATTAATTTAAGAGGCACTGTTTAATAATTCCTTGCACTTTATTGATGCTAGGGTTGTTTAATTTTATTATTAATTAATTTGAATAAAGTTTATTTGAACATATTGTCTTACTACCAATATTGTATAAGTAAATTTACTCAAAATGACTAAATAGAGGAACGCAATCTCAACGTTGCCAAATTTATATTTCTCTAATTATACCAACTTTAAGACTATCTAACTTATGAACAGCTGTAAATAAAAAAAAAGTTATTTTGGTTGAATACTCATAAAAAAATGCCGTTTAAATAAATGTAGTATCAGCAAAACACAAAAATATAAATTAAAAATAGAAATTTTAGTAGTTGTTTTATCATGTAAATTTTCATTATTATTAATTGTCCTCTTCTAACGATCAATAATTAATATACTCAAACACTGTTTGTCTTCATTTTCGAAATCACGTCTTTTATATAAAAACGTAATAAAACCTCTGATAACACGGATACTATAACACGAAACGTGTTTTAAAAAGCTTGATACTACTACTAGTTGTATAAACTAAACAGCCACTATAGGTAACTAAAAACATTGGCAATTTTAAGATGAAATACTGTTAAGAACTCTGTATAAATTCAACAATTGAGAAAATTAACTGTCTCATAACATGATTATAGTGTAATACAAACACAATAGAAACAATATTACCCTTATTTAACACGAAAAACGAGTGTTTAGTAATAACAACAAAATGGAGTACTAAGTTTTTTTGTACTGGTAATACAGAGTGATGCGTGTATAATACAGTTGTAAAATACATAAAATACGGTATATATTAAAAATTTATTACCGATTTTAATACTATATTGAAATAATTTCAACGACTTTCACAGCTACACAAAAATGAAATTATTTTATCAAGGAAACCCTAAATTAATGCAATAATTAATTGGAATATTTCAAATTTCGCGCGGATATTATTGAATTTACTGTATTACTGGTTGCCTACCATCACATTGTCTTTTATAATAATTCTAATAAAAATGTATAAATATTTATTAATAAATTATAAATTTAATGAATACGTGTAAACAAAATTGTTAAAATATGTGTGCTTAAGTACTGTTTTAAGTATACTTATAAATAAATTTTTTTTGTAAACTTACACTAATACGAATTTTATATTGCATGTAATTTTAAATGTTGATTTAAGCATCTTTTTCTTAGAAACTTCTTTTTACAAATATTACACTCATAAGATTTTATATTTGTATGTATTGTTAAATGTTCTTTTAATGTTGAATTTTGTGTAAATTTTTTATTACATATATTACAATGATAACGTTTATCACCTGTATGTCGTAAAAAATGACGTGTTAAATGATCTTTATGTGCAAATTTTTCTTTACATATTGTACATTGATAACGTCTTTCACCTGTATGTCGTACATAATGTCTTTTTAAACCACTATTTTGTGTAAATCGATTACCACAAATATTACATTGATAACGTTTTTCACCTGTATGGATTAATTCATGTCTTCTTAAATTTGAACTATGTGCATAATTTTTATTACAAATGTTACATTGATAATAACGTTTTCTTTCCGTTTGTTGTTCATTTAACACAATTTTATTATTATTGTCTTTATCACTAGTATTATTATTATTATTATTAACTTTTGTTTCATATTCATCATCATTAAATGATTTATTTGAAAATTGATTGTTCTTATCAGTTACTTGAATTCGATCAGAACCAATCACTAGGTGAAAATATATGCAATTTTAATTAATAATTCAATAATTAATAAGTAATTACATCAACCTTCTTATAACACGATCATTTCGTGTTAAGATTACTACATATTACAACTAACTTCAACAGAGTAAGCTATGAATTGAAAAACGTATAGCGTAGCTTGATGCAGTTGTTAAAGAAATTCACATTTATTTATAATAATTTAAATAAAGATAAAATTTGATTTACAATGCAATAATGCTCCGAAGAAGTAAACAACGACATACGTTTTCATTCTTGAGCTTACCTTCATTAAAAACAGTTCGAAATATGTTTTAAAGCACTTTGTACACAACAGAGTTGGATATATTTTTAATAAATTTAATCAACACGATTTTGATTATTTTAACACGAATCGTGTTATGGAACGGTTGATATTATTAATATCATAATTATTACCAATTGTTGAATATAATTCGTCATTATTTGATTCATATCCAGTTAATGTAGAAGAGCTATCATTTTGTAAATTTTCATTAATTGTTATCTTCTTATCACCAATAAATCTACTTAAGGGCTGATTATCTTCATTTTCTGAATCATTCCCTAAAACACACCATCATTTCATTTATTATTAAATAATTAAAATAAAATAATAACAAAAATCAAAATCAAACCTCTAATAACGCGGATATTATAATATGAAACGTGTTATACAAAGGTTGATACTATTATTAGTTATATAAAATAAGCTACAACATACGTAATCAAAAGTATGACCAACTGTGAGGTGAATAATTGTTGCACACCTCCTATAGACTCAATAATTAAAAATTCAAATTAACCCTTTTAAAACACGATTTTAGTATATTACAGCACAATATAAACACTATTACTCTTATATAACACGATATAATAGTTTTTAAACAACAACAAAATCAAGTACTAAATTTTATAAGGATTCATATCAAGCAAATAGATGGATTTATAACTTATCCATTCTTTTTTGCAAGTTAATCATAGGAAAAAACCGTGTTGTAGAAGGGTTCATATTATTACTATTATTATTCTTACCTATTATTATAGGAAGTTCTTCAATCGATAAATCATGCTTTATAATCTCAGAGCCATATCTAACGGAATCTTTATTATCATTGATTTGATTAACATTAATGATTTTTTTATCATCATCATCATCATTAATGTCGTTCTCTACAACGTATTTAAAACATTAATTCTCACTTTTTGAAATATTGGCATTTAAGACAAGTGGAATTTTTAATGATTTTTGATATTGTTTACAAAAAATACACCTCTTAAGTAATAAAATACGTTATCTCAAAGAAACATTACTTAAGTTCTAACATTAACTTAATTATGTCACAATGATTACTCTTACCATTTTTTACACATATATCCTCAATATTTATTTCATTTTTAATAAAATCAAATGATTCTTCAGTATTCAAACTATATTTATTTAATTGTTGGACGTCTTTATCATCATCATCATCAATCTCACTCTCTAAAAACATATCAAATGATTACTACTATTATTATTATTAGTAATAATTTATTACTAATTCTTGAACATAAATCATCATTATTTAATACATTTTCAGTAATACTAGAGGAGGTAGTT
This sequence comes from Mylabris sibirica, assembly GCA_039776855.1. NCBI lineage: Eukaryota > Metazoa > Arthropoda > Insecta > Coleoptera > Meloidae > Mylabris > Mylabris sibirica. The sequence continues at coordinate 9,683,764 of CM077840.1, read as the reverse complement.
TTGTGTACATTTTCATTATTGAAATTTTTACTTGTTATTTTCTTATTATCATCAATTATTACGCTTAGACAATGATTGTTTCCGTCTTCTGAATCATTCCCTAAAACACACAATCACAACTTTTTTTAAAGAATTGTGTTAAAATCTAGATCAAGTTTCACATAACACGGTTTTGTACACAAATAGGTTCAACGATAAAAGCCATTCTATTTAATTTTTATTTCAAATTAGATAAGCTTCAAATAACACGTACTGGTGTGATTCATAATTGCTGTCTATTAGAATAGTATAAAAAATTCTAGGAGTTGATGGAAAGTAGTGTAAACTACCCCCTTTTACACTGGGGGTTGTTAGAAAAATGAAAATAAATGTATGAAAACAGTGATAGTCATAGAATTTTCTATAATGCCATTTAATACAATCAACCGTGTCAAAAGGAGGGTAGGAATTTTATAATTCTCTTACCAATTTGTAAATTCGTGTTACAATCCTCATTTAGATTTTTATTATAAACAATAAATTGCCCAGCATCACATTGTTTAATAAGGGGTAATTTTTTATGGAAATCATCAACATTATTTTGTTCATTTTCATTTTCATTTTGTAATAATTGATTTGTTTCTAGAACTCTTTCACGATAATGATAAAAAATTATTAAAATATTGAAACAATTTAAACAAATTAATTTTGTATATGGATCATTTTCAACAATCTAAAAATACAAATAATTAATTAATTAATTAATTAATGATTCTTTTATACCTTCAAATTTGTAAACAACTCAACTATTGTTGGAATTGTTGGATTAGTTTGTTTATTATCAAAAATATTTTCACAAAATTCACGATTTTTCATACAATTACATAAACGACAACGCTCCATTTTTTGTATCTTTCTATTAATTAATAATTAACAATAATTAATAATTACAACACGCTGATTTAATTTCAAAACGTTAAATTTATGTAAATTTACGATGTAAACAAAAATTAATTATTAAATAACCTCAAAAATATAATATGGCGTGTTGCCACATGAATACAATCAATTATTGTTGTCATAACCATACTGTACAATTGTAATTATGATTAATTATTTCTACCAACAATGTCAAATTTATTATAATTTTCTAATTAAAGATATAAATTAATTACGAAATTATTCGTATATAAATGGATAAATTGCACAATGTGACACCACTGCTTTATCACAAATACTCCATATTTGTCACTAACTAATACCAACAATAAACAACTAAAATTACCAATGCAATTACTGTAATTTATAATTTGTATAAAATTTAGGTGAAATAACCGTAAATTATGAGTTATAGTGAAGAGTATATTCGTGAAAAATTAACAAAAAAATTAGACGCCTTTTATGTTGTAAGTTTAATTAAATTTTAATTAATTTCAATCATTTGAATAATCAAAAATTTTGTACAAATGGCAATTTTGATTTTTATCAATTGAGAATTAGACGCCACCTATGTTGTAAGTTTAATTAAATTTCAATTAATTTCAATTATTAGAATAAATAACAAAAAATTGTACAATTGGCAATTCTGATTTTTATCAATTGTTTCAACCGGTCATGTTAAATTTCAAATATAACCTTCAAAATAACGATTTGAATTAATTACGAAATTATTCGTATATAAATGGATAAATTGCACAATGTGACACCACTGCCTTATCACAAATACTCCATATTTGTTACCAACTAATACCAACAATAAACAACTAAAATTACCAATGCAATTACTGTAATTTATAATTTGTATAAAATTTAGGTGAAATAACCGTAAATTATGAGTTATAGTGAAGAGTATATTCGTGAAAAATTAACAAAAGAATTAGACGCCATCTATGTTGTAAGTTTAATTAAATTTTAAATAATTTCAATGATTACACAATCTTAAAAAAAATTGTACAAATGGCAATCCTGATTTTTATCAATTGTTTCAACCGGCCATGTCAAATTTCAAATATAACCTCTAAAATAACCATAATCTATTACGTGTCAATAATCAATAATTAAGAAATTAAAATAATAATAAAAAAATAATGGGTTATATACGTTTAACATGTGATATATGGTTAATAATATTTGCTATATTATTTTCAATATTATTACGTTTATGTACAATGTTACATTCATATAGTGGTGAAAATCAACCACCAATGTATGGTGATTATGAAGCACAACGACATTGGATGGAAATTACAGTAAATTTACCAATAAATCAATGGTATAAAAATACAACTGATAATAATTTACAATATTGGGGTTTAGATTATCCACCATTAACAGCATATCATATGTTTTTATTAGGTAAATTAGCAAAATTTATAAATCCAAAATATGTTGAATTATATCATAGTAGAGGCTATGAAAGTGATAATCATAAATTATTTATGCGTTATACAGTATTGATAGCAGATTTATTAATTTATATACCTGGTATTATTGTATTTTATACGAATTGTCGTGATATTTACTATAATCAACAATTTAATAATAATAATAATAATGGGAAGAATAATAAAAAAGCACGATTTAAAGATAAGCAATTAACACCAGCCTTATCAATTATAATAGCATTAATCTATCCTGGTTTGATATTGATTGATCATGGACATTTTCAATATAATTGTATATCATTAGGTTTATTAATATGGTCAACTATATTCTTATTAAAACAAAAAAATATCTTAGCATCAATATTTTTTTGTTTAGCTCTTAATTATAAACAAATGGAATTATATCATGCATTACCATTTTTTCTATATTTATTAAGTAGTTGTGTACCTAAACCGAATCAATCTTTAATTACTGGTTTTATAAAATTAATTAAAATTAGTTTAACTGTAATTTTAATGTTTTTATTGATTTGGTTGCCGTTCTTGTGGAATTTTGATGATTTATTAGCTGTAATAAAACGACAATTTCCATTCGATCGTGGTTTATATGAAGATAAAGTTGCAAATTTTTGGTGTACATTTAATATATTTTATAAATTTAAATTAAATACAATTGATACAATGTTACGTTTATGTTTATTTTTAACTATATCAATGTTATTTCCATCATGTATTGATTTATTCTTATATCCAAATCGTAAAAAATTCATTTTATCATTAATTAATTCATCATTAACATTTTATTTATTTAGTTATCATGTACATGAGAAATCAATATTATTAGTAACAATACCAATTTTATTATATTTACCAAAAGAACCATTTATATGTTTTTGGTTTTTATTAATATCAATATTTAGTATGTTACCATTATTGATAAAAGATGGTTTATTAATTGCAACAATATCATTATTATCATTATTTATTATAATATATCGTTGTATTATTGATTATTATTATAAAAATTTCATGATAATAACAAATACTACAGATGGTAATAATAATACAAATTTGATTGATTATTATCGTGATTTATTCTATCCAATTTTTGATATTGAATTAAATAATACAAAATATCATGATTTATTATATAATATTTATAAAAAATTAATAAATAATCAATATATTATAAAACGTACTATATTATCATTGATAATATTATTATCATTAATTGGTTGTATTATATTATCATTATTATTAATAATATTAAAACCACCAGAACATTTACCAAATTTATATCAATTATTAATTTGTGTATATTGTTCTATACATTTTTTAGGTTTTTTTATTTATTTTAATATAAAACAATTACAAATACCACAACAATTTGATGATATTGTTAGAAATGTTAAATTAAAAGATTCATAATTGTTTTTTTATTAATTAATTAATAAATTTGGGTTATTAATTAGAATAAATTTTAATTTTATATAACCTGTATTGTGATTTATACTTGATCTAGTTATTTTAAGTTGGCTTGACTTGAATACTTCGTTATACTTCGTTTTGTTTCGTTAATTTTCGTTATACTCATTCGATTTATTATCGGTCGGATTGACTGGGATTGACTAGGTTCGTTTTAGTTGTCATATTGTGGTTATGAAATATTAAATGATTCAATGTTGTTTTGTGTTCCTTCATTTGTTATCAATCCATACCTATACAGGGTGTTCGATCTAAATGTGGTCGATTCTATGAAACTCTTATTAGTCAACGAGCAATTCGTAAAATATTCTAAGGATTTGTAGGAGGGTCCCTAGAGAACATTTTCGCAAAATTAGAACCTCGTAGCTCATTTGGAAGTTGGTCAAGAATGATCGTTTTGTATAAAGTTGTGATTTTCAAATACGAGCTCAATACGCAAAACGACTTCGAATGAATCCAGGATCCATCATATTTCTGTATTAAAATTGTCATTAAATGTGACGTTTGTCGTAATGGTTCAATCCAAGACATACCTAGACAATTTTAGCGCTAAACTCTGATAACAAATTTAATGGATCGCACGATATAACAATCCAACATTTTTCACATGCGAAACATAACACAAAAGTGACAGTTTCTAATCAAATCGTAGAAAAAATAACATAATTGTTTGATTTACTTACTCTAAAATTTATAGGTTAGCTATCATATGTATTAAGAATCGGAACTTTTAAGCTGTGTAAACCTAGCTGGAAGACAAATCAATGAATAGCGCTAACATTTAAGTACGTATCTATATAGGATTTAAACGCTATTTCAGTTGGTCATGTTATTGGCTATACTACATAGGACCGTAGCTTGATTCAGCTGTTTGTTTATTTAATTGTAGTAAAGTGTATGAACCAAGCTGAGACCTTGCATAACCGAAACCATAGCCAACAGGGAAATGGACTAATGCTATACACCCTGTATATCAATTTAAGATATCAGTATAAGTTTTTGAAAAAAATAACGAATCAACTTTATCTAATTGTTACGTATAAGGAAGCAATTTAACAGGAAAACGTACATTTATAACTGTACACTTAACTCATACACAATAATCTTGAATCATTATACCAAAAAAAAAAAACAAATACATAACAATTGACTAATAATATCGACCAATAGAAAAACCTTTTACAACAATAGCGGTGATAAGACAAATTTACTTACATCTATGCATTATAACACCTCCTTTTTTTCTGTTCTGTTATTCTAGGAAGTAATCGATGAATCGGATGGTTGCGGTGGTAAATTCTCTTGTACGATAGTATCAAAGAAATTTGATGGTAAACCATTATTACAACGACATCGTTTAGTTAACACAATACTAGAAGAAGAATTGAAGAAAATACACGCTTTTTCACAAAAAACATACACACCAGAACAGTGGCAACAACAACAGCAACATAAATCGTAGAACAACCCCAACAACATGACATCCACCTCATCGAACAACACAAAATGTAAGTTTATTACAATAATAGAGAGTTTTCGCCAGTCACCGTTACGTTATAAACTTTCCGTTAGAGCATCTAAGATCTAAAATCATATCGTATAACGTGTATTTTCTATCTTTAAAATTGTAGATAGTGCGTGGTTATAGACATAGAATCGAAGCTTTACTAAAGCTTCAACTTAAATCTTTAACGTAAAGCGAAAACGTCTTTCCGTTATATTATCGTATGACTATAACGTATAACGTATCGATGACGGGCGAAAACTCTCTAATATAAGGAAAAGAAACGTATGTCTACACTTAATTGATATCACTCATTTGTTTTGTTTTTATTACCACAGTAATTACCTTCAATATATCCGCACCTGGTAAAATTATATTACATGGCGAACATGCTGTAGTTTATAACAAATTAGCATTAGCAGCAAGCTTAGACTTACGTACACGAATTGAATATAAAGAAATTGATAATATTGATAAACAACAGATAAAGATCGATTTCCAAAGTTTATCGTATAAAATCGAATTTAATATCGATGATGTTGTGGGATTGTTACAAAAACCAGTACCTTTATTACAACAACAACAACAACAACAACATGATTATAATTGTACAAAACCGGAAATGCTCGATCATTTACAACTATTGGAGATGATAAAAGAATTTTTAAAAAGTTATAAATTGAATGATGATAAAATCGAATTATCATTATTATCATTTTTCTATTTATTTTATGGTATATTAGTAACTTTCAATATCGAAATTCGTTCATTTTTATTAAATATACGTACTGATTTAAGTATTGGTGCTGGTACTGGTAGTTCAGCATCATATCTAGTTACATTAACTGCAACATTAATTAATTTAATTAAAATTAAACAATTCAAATTGAAAATTAATCAACAATTAATTAATAATATTGATAATAATTTACAATATTTTAATGATTATGAATTGAATTTAATATCACGTTGGGCATATTGTGCTGAACGTATCATACATGGTACACCATCTGGTATTGATAATACAATTTGTACATATGGTTCAATGATTGAATTTCGTAAAAATACTGAATTGAAAATTATTAAATTCAATCAACAATTACCATTATTATTAATTAATACGAAAATACAACGTAATACGAAATTATTAGTGAGTAAAGTTGAAAAAATTTATAAAAATCATATCAAGACAGTTGGGAAAATCTTTGATGCTATCGATGAAATATCACAAGAAGCTTCGATTTATCTTAAAAAAATCAACGATAACAGTGATGATAATGATTTAGATGTGTATTATGAGAGATTAATGGTAAGAAAATTGATGGAAATCTACAGGGTGTGTCTTGAATATGGGTTTAGTTGACGAAACTTTACTAAATTTAAATTGTAATTATTTGAAACACCCTAATTCATGTTAATAGCATTAGAAAAGTGTAAGTTGGATTTGAACTAGCAACCTTCCGTTGCTAGATGGATGCTCTACCATCTGAGCTGTCGTCGACTCGATCCCTTTTCTTCAATATACATACAGAGTGTTTGATCTAAATATGATTGATTTAATACTTACATCATATTGAACTATTTATGCTTCTAATTGCCCATCGTCAGGACACATCCTGTATAATTAACAAAATTAATTAATTTCATTTGTAGGAATTATCAGGAATTAATCATGGCCTTCTATGTAGTTTGGGTGTTTCACATCCGAAATTAGACGAAATCTGTCGTATATTAAATGAATACGATTTAAAAGGAAAATTAACTGGTGCTGGTGGTGGTGGTTATGCTATCTGTTTATTACCACCGAAATACAATAAACAAAAGAAATTAATACAAGAAATTATAAAAAAATTAAATTCAATTGATTGTGAAACAATTTACACTAATCTAGGTGGGGTGGGTGTACGAATTAATTAATTAATTAATTAATTAATACAAAATAAAAATTATTCAGAATCACTAGTGTTGTTCACAATTTGTTTAGTTTGTCGTTTACGTTTCGGACGTTCGTTCTTCGATGTAGACGGTTGTGTCTTTGTACAATTACGTTTAGAACGACCATCATCATTATCTTTACCACCATCATCATTATCATTTGTACTACTATCAGCAATACTGTCATTATCAATCGATTTACGTTTACGATTCGTTCGTTTCTTTCGTCTTTTTGGATTTGTTGTTGTTGTTGGTTTTGTGATTGTCGGTGGTGCTGTTCCATCATTTTCAAAAACAGCTTGTATACTAGCTTCGATATCAGCAACAATTGGCTAAAATTCATTAAAATAAAGTGATTATTTTCGTCTATATTTGAAAAAATATATAAAAATTTACCCTTAAATCTGGTTTGCCTGGTTTCACTTTATTACATTCATTTAAAATTTGTTTGATAAACATATAAACTTCTTCAATATGTAAAATATTTTTGTATGATGCAAAGTGTTCTTGTAATTTTTTTAATGCTTTATCATTATATGTTATCAATGATAGACAATACATGATATTTCTAGCATCTTTTTCATTATATTGTAGATTCAATTTGGTGACAAAACGATAAACTAAACTCTCCACATGTTTTGTATTGGTAACAAAATCAAACAAAAATCTACAATTAATATAAAATTAATTAACAGGTGTCTTATTTCCAATAGTATTTAAGTAAATCTCATGTAATGTGAAGAAACATATTAAGTGATAATGTTGAGTGAATAATAATACAAAAATTTTAGCATTACGGTAGATTTGTAGTGGAAAAATTTGCTTGGGAGATGCTGGCATCTATTTGGTAAAAGTCATAATTCTAACTATAAGAATCTTTTCAATTTTGTTGACCTAAGAAATTTTTAAAATCCTGAAAAAAATGTAACAGAAAAACCAAGTAGGCCTTTCAACAAAGATTAATAAATTAGTAAGAGAGTGTGTTATCAGAGTTGAGTGAATAATAACATAGATTCCAGGACAGCACCACTGTTGAAGTACACTCAGCGTTTTGAGTATTCCAACCACCAGATGACGACACTATCAAAGTACTCCCGGCGATAGGAATACAATTTCAGACAAGAATAATCATTAAGTACATCTATTGTCTAAGAGAGGGCAATATTTTATCTTTCTCAAAAATACAAACAAATCATTAGCGTTAATTTACTGAATATCATAATTGTATCATATTACACAGCCCAATAAATACCGAATAAGTCATCTAAATCGAAATGTTCTTATGGCAAATATTTGGTGAATGATTTAAAAAATATTTCAAGGATTTATAGGGAGGTCCTCAGAGAACATTTTAGCAAAATTAGAACCTTGTAGCTCATCGACAAGTTGGTTAAAAAACGAGCTAAAAACACAAAACGACTAAGAGTGACTCAGAGGCCTCCCCCAACATTGATTCTCTTCATTTTTTTCCATTGCATTCTAGAATAAATATGAAAAATTTCCACCTATTCTAGAATAAAATTAAGAAAAATGAAAAAAATCAATTTCACAAGGATCATCGAGTCATTCAAAGTCGTTTTGTGTGTTTAGTTCGATTTTGAAAATTGCGACATCGTCAAAACAAGCGTTTTTTACCTACTTCCAACTGAGCTACGAGGTTCTAATTTTGCAAAAATGATCTACAACTACCCTTCTATTGAAAATTGAAATATTTTTCAAATCGCTCGTCAAATGATGGGTGTTCTTTTCGATTTATGTGAATTACCCGGTATATCGAAAAAAAACGGTATAATTTGGAGGGCACTACAACAAAACATATAAATTAAAGCTGAGAGTAAAATTATTAATATATAAAATAAAAATATATGTGTTAGAATTAAGACTCTTAACAAATAGATGGCAGCATATGCCTAGCAAATTTTTTAATTACAAATCTCCCATAAGGATGAAATAGTACGAGAATGTGTTATTATCAGTTAATTTATCCCACCACAGCTTACATGAGATACCCTTAAATACCATCGAAAATAACTTTATTTCATCTCGCAGTTGGCTATGTCTTTGTTTACGTATAGTCGTAGATTGATTCGACTGTTTGTCAAATGTAATAAAATATGAACCAAGCTACGAAGCTACATAACTAAAATCATGGCCAACTGCACCCTTTTATAATGTTATACTTACTTCATAATAGAACGTAAATCATTTTCATTTAATGTATCCATTTTAATTAAATGTGAAAATATATCAGGTATCATATTAGCTAAATTATTTTCTTTTTGGGATAATTGTATAAAAAATTGTTTACCTAATACACGTATATCATCAGTTTCATCAATTAAACATAATGCCATTTCTGATATATAACTATGTGTACGTATCATATCACGTAATATTAGATTTGATATTGAAAAAAATGCAAATTTACGTACACGTACATTATTATCTTTTAATTGATCATAAATACGTACAATCCATGGTTCAACATCATTTGGAAAACGTGTAATTAAATCAACACAATGTATTAATATTGTACATTTAATTTCTGGTTGATTTGTACGTTCTAATATTGTAAAAAATAAACGTAGATTCTCTTTACAAAATTTACTTGATATCAACATATAACTATAAAAAATAAATAATTATTTATTATTATTCTTAAATTTTTTAATAACTACCGTGCTAATGTATTAACAGCAACACCTTGTAAGATTGGATCATTATATAAATTTGCTTTTGAACAAAATTGTATTAATAATTCACTAAAACGACCTAAGAAATTCTTTGGTGATAATAAATCATTCTCTATAACATGTAATATATATTCAGCATCCTCATCTTCAGCTAGGGCACCCTCTAGGACACTGTCTTCGACCTATAAAAGTACATACATAAAAAAAATCTTTGATGATTTCAATTATTTTAAATAAAATTTATTTGAAAATTATACAGGATGTAATTGAATTGCCTGTGACAATCTATAAACCACGAACATGGTATTTTATCTCGCAGTTAGCTGTGCTTTTCTTACACAGTATCGTAACTAAGCTGATACTTTATTATATTTGACATTTGTTAATGTATATTTTAAATGGCCGAACCAAGCTACGTTACTACGTACAAAAGGCACGGCCATTTTTTTCCTCTTCACCCCTTACTGTCCAATATTTTATATAAAAAAAAATAAAGTTTCAGTATTATCAAACATTTCAATTACGCCCTGTATAAAAGTAAGTCACAATTATGATCTAGAAATATGAGAAGATCTAATTGTTGAAAATTTATGAAAATATTCTTTTATTTTGTATTTCTAACAGACAATAATTGTAATCCACCCTTAAAAGAGATAAAACCAATTTGTAGGGCCAATTTTAACCCTTTCACTCTCGTGTATAACTAAAAATCAACTATCCAAAACGTAGAATTATAAAGATAGGGGAGTAATAATAAAAACGTCTTAGCAAACTTTTTGGCAATTAAATTAGCTTAATATTAAGATAAAAAGAGATGTTAAAGAGTACACATACGTCCATAACACTAACAATAAATCGACTAAATAATGAGATAAAAAGAGATGTTCAAGAATACAAATATGTACAGAACACGAGATCTACTGAATATTGAGATAAGGATAGAGATGTCCAAGAATACACGTACGGTCACAATACTAAAAATTGATTAAATATTGAGATAAGCAAAAGGATAAGCAAAAAGATATTTAAGAATATACGTACGTCCACCATACTAAATTAACGAAATATTGAAATAAGAATGGAGATACTTAATACACATACGTAAATCAAACTAATAATAAATCGAGTAAATATTGAGATAAGACAGGGGATGTTTAAGAACACACATACGTTCATAATACTCAACTTAATATTGAGATAAGAACAGAGATATTCAAGAATATACGTACGTTCATCATTTAAATTGATTAAATATTGTGATAAGAAAAAAAGATTTTTAAGAATACATATACGTCCATATTGAGTTGATATTAAATCAACTCAATGTTCAAATAAAAATAGGGATATTCAAGAATAAACATACGTCCATGTTACTCAACTCAAAATTAAGATAAGTATAGAGTAATTCTAGAACAGACATACGTCGATAATATTATACTAAATCGACTTTATAGTGAATTTTAAGAATACACATACGTCCATAATACTAAATCGATTCAATATTGAGATAAGAAAGGAGATGTTTAAGAACACGCAAACGTCCATAATACTAAACAGAGTCAATATTGAGATTAGAAGAAAGATATTCAAAAACTCAATAATGACTTAATAATAAACATACGTTCACAACACTAAATCGGCTAAATATTGAAAAAAAAATAAAGATATTTAAGAATACACATACGTCCATAATACTAAATCGAGTCAATATTGAGATAAGAAAAATTATGTTCAAAAACACACATACGTCGATCATAATAAATCAGCTCAATACTGACAATGAGTTAAAAATAGAAATGCTTAAAAATAAAACTACGTTCATAACACAAAATCGGATAAAAATTGATGTTCAAGAATATACGTACGTTCATAATACTAAATCGGCTAAAGAAAAGAGATATTTAAGAATACACATACGTCCACAACACTAACAATAAATAGACTGAATACTGATTGTGAGATAAGAAAAGAGATGTTTAAGAACACACATACGTCCATAACTTTATACAAATACTTACCATTGACAATTGTGATAATTTTTTCTTATTATTAAATATACTTGTACGTTTATTTTGTATTTGTTTTTTCTGATTTAATTTACGATTCTCTTTTTCAGCTATACGACAATTATGACGACGTTTTAATTCACGATAAACTGTATCATCTAAAAATGATAATTGTCTTAATGCTATATTACCAATACCAGAAAATAAACGTATTAATATATAATGTGGTAAATCAGTTTTTTTATCATCTAATTTTATCGAAATTTCATTAAATAATTTTTCACAATTTGCTGATGGTTTTGATGATGCCTACAAACAATAACAAAAATATTAATTAAATTTCAATTAAAATTCAATTAAATTATACTTTATAAATAAAATCGATAGCTTCACGGAATGCTTCTAAATAATATTCAACTGGTTCCATAAATAAATCAATTAATATTTGTATTAAATCATTAAATATATCATCATTATAATTTAAACGATATGGTAATTGTTTACTTGTTATATCAATTTGTTCATTACATATTGTTGTTAATAAACGACATGAACTTGCTAAAAATAATAAATCATCTCTACCACGTGAATGTTTAAATGCAATTGTTGATACTAATTTTAAATTTTTTTCTATTATTGATTTACGTCCTAATGATGTTATATATAATAAATCTGTTGCACTACATGATTGTTTATCATTTATTGTATTTATTGTTTTTGTAAAATATTTCCATAACATATCAATAACATCATTACCAATCATACGTTTTGTACTCCAATTTGATAAAATTTGTTTAAAATCATCTAAACTCTCAATTGGTAAATTATCTAATAAATTTATTAAATTATTCACAATCTTTGTTGTATGTTCCCTAAAAAAAATAGAAGAAATTAAATATTTTAATAGTTATTTATACAACAATTGCGTTAGGGTCCAAATAAAACGTTTACCCACGAGGAGTTAGCCGAGTGTTTTATTTGCCCTTTAACGCAAGAGTTTTAAACAAGATTTTATCCAACATCGTACACAAGACCATTTTAAATAATTTTGAAAAGTAAAAAATTAGAACAAAGAAGGCTTGATTTACAGTTGCCATGGAAAGTTACTATTTTATCACTATACCGTGCGATCCATTAAATTTGTTATCAAGAGTTAGCATTGAAACTGTCAAGGCATGTCTTAGATTGAGCCATCACAACAAACATTACATTTAATGACAATTCTAATACAGAAATATGATGGTTCAATCAGAGACATGCTTTGACAGTTTCAACGCTAACTCTGATAACAATCGATCGCACGTTACAAAATCATGCACGTCAGGTCACCAAATCTGCAATACTGACATCACGACCAATAGGAATGCAAATTTCTATAACATACTAGTGTGTTAAAGATTTAACACACTAGTGTGCTATAGGGTGCTTTATTGATTTAAAATCGGTATAGTTACGATCTGTTTATACAATGGTGTTGGATAAAATTAATAATTAACAAATAAATCAATAATTACTCTAAATTTTTTGAATTAGTTGTTAAGAAAATTTTTTGATATGCATTAATTACAGCATCTTTACGTTCTTGTTCATTTTCTTTCATTAAATTTAACATTGTTAATATACCATCATTAATATTATCAATATTAAAACGAAATGCTGTTATAAAAAATTCAATTGCAGCATGCATATCACTTATTGTTTCAGTAAATAATAAATCATTCATTGGTTCTAATGTACTATTAATTAATTTTAAAAATTCTATTGTTTGTTTACAATAATCAATTTGTTTTTCTAATAATTTAATTTTTTCTAAATCATCATTAGACATACCAAAATTTAAACGTAATTGATCTATTGTTTTTGTTAAATTTAAATAAATCGATTTTAATACAAACATATAAAAATCCATTTCATTACCATTATTTCTAAAAAAAAAAAAAATTAAAAAATCAACATTTAATCAATTCTTAATTCGTAATTACAGGATGGTTCAAAAAGATGGGCCATTAAAAGTATAAAAAGTTCTAATTTTTATTATTCTAGCTACCCCCATGGTAATGCAGCCTACTTTCTTATTTTAAATGGAATGGTACATTTTTAACTGCATTTTTGTTAACATGACCCATGAAAATGGTAAAGAAGGCAAATATTCTTGTATACCACCAATACCTGTACACTTATTGTTAGAAATGAGTCGTATCTAAAGTATAGTATACAACTCGCTATAATGTGTGCTATTATTACCTCGAATTATTACAACACTCACTCGCTTGTAACTTTCATTCTCTGTAATAAAAGCACTCATTATAGCCTCGCTGTATAATATATTATAACAAATATTGATTTAATTAATTAGCAATTTCTTCATCGAGATAGTCTAAAATCAATTAATTAATTTCATCTTAATTAGAACAATTGAATTGAAAGTTGTTTTGCTAAGCCTTCTATGAACAAACTTTAAACATTAGAATAATTGAAAAATTATCAAAGATAGGTATAGAAAATGCTAAGAATTTCGAAGCTAGAAGCATGAAACTATATATTTATGCTTTTGATCAAAAATAAATAAATACGTTTCAGCGTTTTTTTAAATTACACCCTTGAGGCGATGAAATAGGGAGTGAAGGTTTGTATAAGACTTCTGTCATTTTTGAAGTTAAATCAAGAAATATTATTTATAGATTTTTGAAAAGAAAACATTAAACACTATCGTTTTCGGAATCCCTACCATCAAGGGGGTTAAATGGGGCATGATTTTGGAAGCTAACTGAAATTAAAAGAAAGAAAAGTTTTTTACTATTTGCGCTTTTGATTACAAATCAATAAGTAATCGTTTTAGTAGTTTTGGAAGCTCTAACCGCAGCAGATGAAATAAGTGATGAAAGTTTGTAGGGAAATCCTAAATTAACATAAATTAAAATGTATTTATGATAACCTTCTACGCGAGCAAAGCACATTTTTGAATTCTTTGATGAAATCGAAGGGGACTTTGATAACATGATTTATAGTCTAGCGCTGAAAGTTTTTCAGATATTTCAGTTTTTAGTACAATTTTAAAATTTTGCAGTATTTGATTGAAAAATTCATATTTTTGAAACTATAGCATTTGAAATGTTAAAACTTAGAATTTCAGTAGTACAAATAATGTACTTCTTATCCATTGATAAAAAGTTAAATTGATAAGTTATCAATTTAAACAGAATTCAATTATTTTTCAGAGTTTAGCTAAAATAAAATTTTTCTTTTAAACAATCTTCAAACAAATATTTTGCATAGTTTTTAATTGGAACACCACATTTTTTTTTATATGGTTAGATAAAGATCAAAATCTTGCAACGAACTGTATTGGCATTTTCCATACCTAACTTTAATAGTTTTTCAATTATTCAATTATTAATGAGTGCTAATAACAGCACACATTATAGCGAGTTGTATACTATAATTAATATATTTTTAACAATAATTGTACAGGTATTGGTGGTGTACAAGAATATTTACCTTCTTCATCATTTTCATGGGTCATGTTATCAAAGTCCACTTCGATTTTGTTGAAGAATTCTAAAATGCAACTAAAAATATACCATTTCACTTAACTTCAATCAATTAGAGCTTCTTATACTTTTAATGGCGCATCCTCTTGAATCACCTTGTATATTTTTTATATTTACTTAATATTAGCTAATTGATCATTATCAGTATATTCATGATCTAATTTACGACATAATTTAAAAGCTTTAACAAATTCTTGTTCATCTAATAATGTTTGTATTGTTTTAACATCAATAATTCCATCATCTTCCACATCATCATTATCATCATCATCATTATCATCATTATCATTCTTTTCTAATTCTTCTTGTATAGCATTATAGAGTGGTTGTTGTATTTTTGACCATTTCTCTTCCATTTCATTCAAATATTTCATCTTTTCATTGATGTAACTCTCTTCAATTTTATTCAACTCATCAGTTTTACATACCAATTCATTTTCCATACGTTTTAATTGTAACTAAAATTTAATATAATTACAACAAAATAAAAAATGATAAAAAAAAAAACAAAATATTTACATCAGCACCATATGAATTATACGATAAGAATGTTGTTATACAAAGTATTGAAGCTTTACGTACTAATGCAGCTTTATCATATAGATGTTTAATGATTTTTTCTAATAATTTATTTTGAAATATTAACGGTATTGAATTATTTTGTTGTAAACGACTTATATTTTGTATAACTTTTGAACGTACATTTGCTGCAACATCATTTATATGTTCATATAATGTTAATAATAACATATCACGTGATTCTTTCTCTTTAACATTCAAATTATGTTGTGTTAATACATTTAATAATACTTCTGTATACATATTTAATATTGATATACGTAAAGGCACTGACTAAAATTTAAAAAAAAATTAATTAAATAATCAATATAATAATAAAAATAATTACTTCATGATATAAATAACGATCTAAATATGTAAGTTCTGGTAGTATTAAACTGGGCATTGCTACAGCTAAATTTGTTAGAAATAATGAACAATAACGGGCACCCTACAAAATTTTGTTAAATTAATTTAATTAATTAATTATTTAATTAATTAAATACTTGTGTATCATCATAACCATCTTCAGTTTGCCATTCTGTAGCTTCTCTAATTAAATAATGTATTAATTCATTGCATTTAAAATGTTCAATTAAAAATTTAATACCATCAGCAACAATATTTGGTAAATGTTCAATTATTTTTATTGATTGTATTATACGTATTATAAATGTTGTACCATAATTATGTAATTTAATTAAATTACCAAATAAACCAAATATATCATTTAATAATAAATTTTTTTCATGTTTTATTGCTGGATTACGTAATAATATATAACCAATTTCAGCAATTATATTTAAAAATGTATCTTCAATTAATGGTGGTTGCCAAAATTGATTAATCTGTTGTTGTATTAAATTATTTAATAATATTAATATACGTCCTTTATCATAATCATATAATGTTGGATTATTTTTTGGTTTTATTTTACCTTTAACAACTAAATCATGATTTGAACTATTTTTTTCATCTAAATAATGTATAAATTGTGTATAAATATAGATTAACATCTTTATTATTATCAACATTTTTGATTTTATATCATCTGTTAGATTATCTTTATCGTCCAATATAGATTTGATGCGATTATTCAATTCGGCTACAGCTAAAATTTTGATTATATTTAATTAAAATCGAGTAAAAAAAGTAGGAGTAAAGTTACAAATTTCGTATCATTTTTTTATTGTATGAAATTTAACAAAATCTCACCATTCTCCAAATCGTTGTAAGCTTTGATAATCAATTCTTTTGATAAACGATCAGCGTAATGTAAGACTGAATAATAAACATCGAAATTTTCTAAAATAAACGTAACATTTTCTTCTTTAAAACAATTATAAGCATCTAGAATAAATATTTATTTTTATTAATTAATAGAAAATAATTAATTTAACAATAATTTTTGATTATATTACCTTTGAGTTTTTTTGGTATCTCACTAACACTAGATAGGTATTTTATTGAATAACCACTACGGAAATTATCAAGTAATTCATTACGATTTACCGGTAATACAAAATTAATATCACACATTTTTCTTAATTATTTTATTTTTCCTAGCACTTTTTAATCAACAAATATAACCAAAAAAATTTAACGGAAAAAACGGCTTGCTTGATTCATACAGGTTTTAAATTGTTCTGAATGATTTGATTGGTTGTTTGACATAACAATGTCACTAAAAACAAGTACAACAACTATGACTACACAAAATCACTAGATTTAAGGCTTTTTTGTTAATTTCTCATTTCGGCAAATATTATGAAAACAATTAATAGATTATTTCGTTTTCAGGATTATTTGATTAAAATGAAAATAACAATAGAGAAACAAAGCACCATTGATAATACCGGCTTAAATTATTTCAAACGATTTGATTGGTTATTTCATGTAACTAGAATCATGTTGTACAACAATGACAAAATAAAATTACCAGATTTGAAATAGATTTTGTTTTATTATTTAGTATATTTTTGAGTTTATACATTGAAAAATTCTAATATTAAACGATAAATTGATTACTTTAAATAATAATTAGTAATATTTATTTATTAACATAATTTATTTTGTCGATATGGCAACATTGCTCAACTTGCGCGCTTCGCTTGTACTTTGATCGCGCATGCGCTGTATTTCTCTATTAAAAGTACCTGTTGCTATTGTGGTACTTCTGGTAGACATCTTTGTTTCGGGGATCTACAGGTGTATTATTTTGTTGAATATTTTTTATTAAATTGTTATAGTGTGAAAGTTAATTACGAAATCATCATAAAATACAGGTACAACAATAATTATTTGTTAATTTTATATTGTATTTGTTCGATTTTTGATAATTTTTCATTTTACTTATCAGTTATCAGTTTATCAGCAACAATGGATTCACTATCATTAGAAACATGTTTGGATAAATTGGAATGTTCAATTTGTAATCGTTTATTATCAATCTTTCCGATTTATACAATGAAAGATCATGAGAATAATGGATTATTATCGGTATGTGGTCGTTGTAAAGTGCCTAATATTGAAAATAGTTTAAGATGTGAAATATTTGAAAATTTAGCAAAAATTATCAAATTCCCTTGTATTTATCGTGAAAAAGGTTGTCTGGAAAATTTATTACCAGAAGATATGAAACAACATGAATTAAATTGTTTATATCGTTATGAAACGTGTGTTTTCAACCAACAAAACAATTGCGAATGGAAAGGTTGTTTCAATCAATTATTACAACATTGTGAAGATGAACATAAAGATTTAGTTCTAAAGGATTATTATCAATTTGAATTTAATCTATCTGAAGATTATAGTCTTACAAATGTTTTATTGTATCACCATGAACTATTTCTTTTCAAACATACTTTTAAACAAGAATCAAATCAATTGAATTGTTCACTAATACCATTAGGTTTGTATAAAAAGACAACACAATATTATGGAAAAATTAATTTAACAACAACAAATGCGACAGTATCGAAAATGTTTCCAGAGATTAAAATTGTTGGAAATAATTCGAAATCTATTGATTTATGTCTTCATAATATGTTAAACGAAAATGATATAAAGGTGACAGGAATGATAAACATAGCTTACAGTATAGAACACCTTAATCCGATCTGTGACATAGAAAATTGTCAAGAGTTGTCAACAATATTAAAATGTTTCGTGTGTAATAAAATCAATATTAGATATTATTGTAATGGTGGTCATTATCTTTGTGAATATTGTAAGGATAAATGTTGCAAGGCATCTATCTTGCATGTGCGGGACTTGAAAATACTAGATATCTTTTCAAATAGATGCCCTTATTGTGGCTTTAGAGGGTATCTAGCCAATCTTCGAGGACACGATTATGATTGTTTATATAAACCAATCGATTGTGATTATGAAACTACAGGTAGTAAATGTACGTGGAAAGATCGTAGGATGAATTTGTTACAACATTTTATACAAAATCACAAACAGGACATGATAAAACTGAACGAAAAAATAAGATTACAGATCGATATGCGATCAGATGAAGCTACAGTTGTTTTCAATAAATATTTTCTTTATTGTTATTGTTTATTTCAATTGAAAATAATTACTAAATGTTCACAACTAATCGTTACTATTGAACTTCATGATGTGCTTGAAGAATTTGACTATTTAGAATTTGAAATAATTCTTGGTCGCTCTCAATGTCGATCACTAAAGACAACTGTTGGAGCGGGTTTCTATAGTTTTCCAGGAACTTATTATTTTCACAAAGATCAATTTAATTGTTTAATGTCGAATGATAATATTTTAAATTTTAAGTTTAATGTTAAGGAAGTATAGTAACTTTCATTTTATATTTATTATGTCTATATTTTTTTTGTAATAAATAGAAACTATATAGCACTTCACAACACTTATTTAACTTTACAGCATGCATTTCGACATATATCACCGTGTAGGTGCCGCTTTAACTATCAAATATCTTGTTATGGTTACAATAACTACATATTGCTACATATAAACAAGAAAATTAAATGGTAAAATAAAGCCGACTTGATTCAAATATCTTGTAAGTTATTCTTCAACAAAATTATTGGTTGTTTGATGTCACTAAAATCAAGTCCCACAACAATGACCACACAAAATCACTAGATTTGTTGTTAATTTGTTATATATACGTATTGAAATATGCTTAAAAATTAATAAATTAGTTATACTTACCACCCCAGTTTAATTACTATTAATCATTAACACTTGTCATTAGGAAAACTATTTGAAAGTTAAAAAGATTTTCACAAATATAACAATAATAAAAACAATTAAAAAAAGAACAAAGCACCTTTGATTATGCCGGGTTAAATTATTTCAAGCGATTTGATTGGTTATTTCATGTAACTAGAATCATGTTGTGCAACAATGACAAAATAAAATTACCAGATTTGAAATACATTTTGTTTTATTTTTAGTATATCTTTGAGTTTGCACCTTGAAAAACTTCTAATATTCAACGATTTTATTTGATGGATTTATAAATAATTCTGTTTTACTTTAAAGAATATTTATTAATGTTTATTTATTAACCGAATTTATTTTGTCGATATGACAACATTGCTCAACTTGCGCGCTTAGCTTGTACGTTGATTCCGCATGCGCTGTCTCTCTCGATTAAAATATTAAAGTTATCAAACTACCTGTTGCTGTTGTGTTCAACATCTTTCTTCCGGGGATCTACAGGTGTGTTATTTTATTGAAAAAAATATT
Source organism: Mylabris sibirica (assembly GCA_039776855.1). NCBI lineage: Eukaryota > Metazoa > Arthropoda > Insecta > Coleoptera > Meloidae > Mylabris > Mylabris sibirica. Next base: position 9,662,926 of record CM077840.1, on the reverse strand, counting down.
AAATTGTGTTAGTGTGAAAGTTAATTACGAAATCATCATAAAATACAGGTACAACAATAATTATTTGTTAATTTTATATTGTATTTGTTCGATTTTTGATAATTTTTCATTTTACTTATCAGTTATCAGTTTATCAGCAACAATGGATTCACTATCATTAGAAACATGTTTGGATAAATTGGAATGTTCAATTTGTAATCGTTTATTATCAATCTTTCCGATTTATACAATGAAAGATCATGAGAATAATGGATTATTATCGGTATGTGGTCGTTGTAAAGTGCCTAATATTGAAAATAGTTTAAGATGTGAAATATTTGAAAATTTAGCAAAAATTATCAAATTCCCTTGTATTTATCGTGAAAAAGGTTCTATGGAAAATTTATTACCAGATCAAATGAAACATCATGAATTAAATTGTTTATATCGTTATGAAACGTGTGTTTTCAACCAACAAAACAATTGCGAATGGAAAGGTTGTTTCAATCAATTATTACAACATTGTGAAGATGAACATAAAGATTTAGTTCTAAAGGATTATTATCAATTTGAATTTAATCTATCTGAAGATTATAGTCTTACAAATATTTTATTGTATTACCATGAAGTATTTCTATTCAAACTTAATTTTAAACAAGAATCAAATCAATTGAATTGTTCACTGATACCATTAGGTTTTGATAAAATTACAGAAGAATATTATGGAAAAATTAATTTAACGACAGCGGATACAAAATTATCGAAAATGTTTCCAGTGATTGAAATTGATAGAAATAATTCCAATTCTATTGATATATATGTTCATAGTATATTAAACGAAAAAGATACAAAGGTAATAGGAATAATTAAAATATCTGACTGTATAGAAAAACTCAATCGGATCTGTGATACAGAAAATTGTCAACAGCTATCAACAATATTAAAATGTTTCGTATGTGATAAAATCAATATTAATTATTCTTGTAATGGTGGTCATTATGTTTGTGAAGATTGTAAAGATAAATGTTGTCAGACATCTGTCAGGCATGTGTCGGGCAAGAAAATACTAAGTTTCATTTCACAGAAATGTATTTACTGTGGCTTTAGAGGGGATGTAGACGATATTAATGCACACGATTCTGATTGTTCATATCAACCAATCGATTGTGATTATGGAACTACAGGTAGTAAATGTACGTGGAAAGATCGTAGGATGAAATTGTTACAACATTTTATACAAAATCACAAACAGGACATGATAAAACTGAACGAAAAAATAAGCTTAATGATAGAAATGGGATCAGATGAAATTACATTTGTTTCCAATAAATATCTCCATTATTGTGGTTGTTTATTTCAAGTCATAATAATTACTGAACGTCCACAACTAATTGCTTTTATTCATCTCCGTGCTAAGTCTAGAAAGATTTTCCATTTTGAATTTGAAGTAGTTCTTGGTAGCCATAAATATCCATCACTAAAGACAACTCTCACAGATAGTTGCAACCGTTTTCCAATAACTTATTACTTTCACAAAGATCAATTTATAAATTTGATGTCGAATAAAATTTTAGAACTTAAGATTAATGTTTCGAAAATAGAATAACTGTCATTTTCTACTTTTTATGTTCATATTTTTTTTTTGTAATAAATATAAACTAATACTCATAGCACTTCTGAACACTTATTTGGCTCTCCAACTCTCCAATATGCATTTAGACATGATAGAAAATATTAAATAGAAACATTACAGAATCATACCTCTTCTTTCCTTAGTTATTTTCACTCATGTGTTAGAAAGAGGTCGAGCAAATTAAGGCGGGGTATTGTTCCACCTCCTAAAACTCATTTAACTCTATTGAACAGAAGGAGAAATGTATCTAGTATTTCTCTCTAAATAACAAGTGGAAACATTGCGATTTTCATGAGTTAGACAAGACAAATAAATACATGAGATGGGATGATTATAGACACATACAGGCGAATTCCATTTCAATAGACACATGGGAGAAACATTTGTCCTGCCCATGTCCCTTCTTTGTCAAATCACATGTTTCATGAATAACAGGGGGCAGAAATACCAGATCTGGTTATTATGTTATCTTTTAAAATAGAAAGTTTTCAAGGTTCTTTCATACAAAAGATATTGCTGTGTTTGGGGATAATTTCCGCCATAATTTTTATTTTCTAGACAACCTACACGGAGAAAAAAGAATCGTAATATTGACTATGGTAACATGGGAATGATTACCATGTTAAATGGTATCCGACATTTTTAAATGCCAAGAATTACTTGACAAAGTAATTCCCCCAATTTCAAATGGTAACGTCGGCTATGCTAACATAGCAATGATTACCATGTTACATTGGAGCTAGTGCTATGTAACTAGGAATGAATCCTATTCTATAAAATAACATTTATTATGCAAAATTTATTGTTTATAACCTAAATTAAGTTGTAAATTTATAGATTTACAGTGAGTGAGTATGTAAATAAATAAATTAAGCTTGGGTATGTTTTATTATTCGCCGGGTAGCCTAAACGCGCGTCACGCGCAATTTGACTGGAATTGGAATGACAGCTATGTACCATAGGAATCAGTACCATGTTCCATTGGTTTTATTCCCATGTAGAGTAGCAATGCTCACCATTTTTCTTATTACAATGTAACATGGTAATCATTACCATAAAAATGGTTGTGAAATCTATTTTCACATAGTAAGATTTACGATTTTAATTCAACATAGGACTGATTACCATGTTACAATGGTGAATATTACCATTCTTTTTTCTCCGTGTACGCTCTCTCTGTCTCTTTCTAACTAATATGTATCGATAGGCGGAACCAATGTCTCTCCTATGTGTCTATTCCAAACGAACCATACGGTATATATTTTAATAATGTTACTATCCATTTTAAGCGACCTGTAAATCAACGTGTATGTCCCGCTTTAACTATAAAATATCTCGTTATGATTACAAATTTAATGGAAAAAGAAAGCCGACTTGATTCAAATACCTTGTACATTATTCCTCAACGAAATGATTGGTTGTTTGGTCTCACCGTGTCACTAAAATCAAGTCCGACAACTATGACTACACAAAATCACTAGATTGGTTCTTAATTTGCTATATTTACATATTGAAATATTAGAAATTATTAAATTAGTTATACTCACTACACTTTAAAATCTCAATTTAATTACTGCTAATCATTAACACTTTTTTTATTAGAAAAATCTATTTGAAAGTTGAAAAGATTTTCACAAATACAATAATGGAAGAAAAAAACAATAGAAAAACAAAGCACTTTCGATTATACCGGGTTAAATTATTTCAAACGATTTGATTGGTTGTTTCATGTAACCAAAATCATGTTATGCAACAATGACAAAATAAAATCACCAGGTTTGAAATAGATTTTCTTTTGTTAATTATTTTGTTGTATTCTATAAAAATACAAAGAATTAATTAATATGACAAATTAACACAATTCGTTTGTATTTGATTGTATTTTTATTATTAAATAAAAAAAATGACAACGATACAGCTTATATCTAATTTAACAATAAAAATCCAAAGCCTGCTTGATTAATAAAAAACAACACGAATAAAAAACCAAGCTTGTTTGATTATTTATTTTAAATTTTAATCAACTAATTTTCATTCAATAAGAATCTAATTAGACAACAGTAAGCAATTAAAATCACCAGATTTGACAATGTTTTTTAATATTTTCAAATTTTCGACACCTTACAATAATTTTTAAATAGTTGATAACAAATTAATGCATTATTTTTTAGAATTCCTTGTTTTACAAGGTTTAATAGACCAAAAATTGAAGTGAATTTAAAATTGGTGCTCAGTATGGCCAACATCATTTTCTACGTATACAAAAAATATTTTTTAAATTTTTTAAACAACAGTAGTAATAAAATTAAACAGAAATTATTTCTAAATTTGTTAATTTTGAGAAAAATTAAATTTTTATCTGAAAATTGCAGTGATCTGATTGGTGAATTTGAATCAATGCTGTCGGTTATAAACGAAAATTCCCCAAATAATTTAAATTTGAATATAATCAATGATTATTTGATATTTTTGAGTTTAATTAGCATTTCTCCAGGTAGTGGCAGCATTCTTTCTACTTTTGAAATTGGTACAAAATCTAAATTTACTAACTATAAAAATTGATAAATTTAAAAATAAAAAATTTTTTACATAAAAATCGTATACCTGTGGTAATGCTGCAATTATTGTTGCTCGATAATAATTTAAATTCGATATTGGATTACCATGAAGTGTGACTGTACGTAAATATTTCAATGAACGCAATTTAAAAATCTCGTCAATTGTTTCAATACAATTACCATGAAGATAGAGAATTTTCAAATTTGGAAATTTCAAAATACCCTTTAGAAAATCAATAATTAATTAATAATTCAATTAATTTGTACAATTTAACAACGAATACATCATCGATAGTTTTGATGTAATTGAAAGAGAAATCAATCCAACCTAATTGTTGGGGATATTCAAGTAGATCTTCGACCATTTTTTCAACATTTTTAATATCTTTCAATTTATTATTATTGATCCATATTGAACAAGTTAAGAATCTCTTATTCTTATTACTTAGTTTCGGAATACCACCCAATCTTGATGAGCGTGCTTGCCTCATATCCACCTCTAAAAACACATAAAAATTGATTTTGTTCACAAAATATATAATCGAAATACTCACTATCAAGTGCAGTGATTTTTCTAAATGAGAAATCTAACGGTATACTTTCCAAACTTTCTTTATTTGAGTTCAATTTTTCCATTTTCTTATCAAAATGACAACAATTTCAAAAATTAGCGCCTACTTGTCAATCTACAAAAATCAACAATAGATGTCACTCACTATAAATTTCTAACAACATTGCCAGTTTACTAAGAAATTCTGATTTTTTTCAATTTATCTTGCATGAAAAATTACAAAACGCTCAAAGTTGCAGTTATAACTCTGTATAAATTTTGAATTTTTACCAAAAAATCGTCTTTCTATAGATATTCAAAATTAGTTGATATAGTTGCAAGAATTTATAGATCCGGCAACATTGCATAAGTTAACCTCAAATTCCACACAACTTCAAGTAAGTTTTTAATTAAATTTAATTATTATTAATTAATGAAAATTCTAGTAATGTTGCCGATATTACGGTACGCATCGAATTTTGCAAGAAATCTACCGATTATTTACAATTTAACAACATCATCGTTTCATTTATTATCGAATAATTCGTTGAAAATTATTGAAAAAACACAATTATTATTACCGAAAAATGTTAATATTTTAACAAATTGTGGTTTTAAAGTACGTGCAAAATTGAGAAAACGTTGTAAAGATTGTTTTATGGTACGTCGCGAAGAACGTTGGTACGTTTTGTGTAAAACCCATCCAAGACATAAACAAATGCAAGTTATACCAAAACCAAAGACTACATGGATGTTAACGCATGCTACACAAGGTAAAATACGACCATGGTAAACTGTAGAATTGTAAAAATTTAGTTTAAATGTGATTTAAAAAATAAAAAAATCCGCATTAATTGTGATGTTTTTAAATTTACCGCCAAGACAAACATGGCAGCCAACCTGATTCAAATCATTGAATCTACTGTATTAAATAATAATTACAACCAAATTCCAGATATTTGCGTTTGTTAGCCTTATTATTTTCAATATAAATCTATTTTTTAAACGATTAGAACGCAAATTTATTGATATTTTAAATTGATTCTCCGATTTTTCCACTGGCAGTTGGTAGTTTTGCACAAATGTCAAAACAATAGATTTTTCAACGTTGCCAGCTTTCTATAATTCATCCAACTACTGCCATTTTCCAGATGTTTTAATAAATTTTATAATTAAAGAGCAATTTTAAATCGAAATTAATTATGTTAGAGACGGTTTAATTATCAATTTACAAGTCTTAATTATGTAATTATTCTAAAATTTTCGAATTATTAAAGAGTCAAATGCAATATGGACTAATATTGGTACAACCGGCAACGCTGTTTTTGTTGTGTTTTGTTTTTTTCAGTAAAAAAATGTCGCTGATAATGTGATTGTTAATGTTTGTGTGATAAGAAAAGTACAAAAAAAACATGAATAAATAATGGCTGAAATTCTATTTTATAAAATTATAAATAATGAAATCGATTTAGATCAATTTCTTGAATGGCTTATAAATTATCAATCAAATGTTAATTGAACATAACCTTACAAAATACAAACAAACATAACCTCACTATTTTTTCAGGATTCTAGATTCAACGAATTTAAATGTAATCAAGCTGATTTTATAACATATTTCCTCAATTTAATCCACCAAGATATACCAAAGTGAACAATTACAAAAATTTTAACTAATTAATTATTAATTTGTTGTTAATTACAGTTTTTGTTCGAAATGGAAATTGGATACTAATAGAAACAATTTTAAACAAATTAATTTAGATGATTCAATTGATAAAACGATGGAAATTAATAAATCGTACAGTTTTCCGATGGATTTAACCAATAATAGTAGTGGTAGTACTGACGCGATTGTAGCGAAAGCTGAAAGTACACCAAAAATGGTAAAATTACCCCTTTTTTTGTAATCAAATCGAACTGTTTTTTTAACATAATTAATTAATGGATTAATTTAATTGAATTTCAGTCGAAATTCGGGTCTGATACTATCATAAATGGTAGTTATATGAGCCCAATATCACCATTATATCAACATAATACAAAACAACAATCACGTCGAAGTAATCACGAAAAATCATCACCGATTTGTTTGGGTGATTTTATTGTTGATAAACGATTCTCATCGTCATCAATTAAAAAGAAATCACGTTTTAATAATAGTAATAATAATATTAATAATAGTAATGATAATACAACGAAACAACGACGAATTAAACCAACTAATTTAACAGAAAAATTGAATAATAGTGAGAAATATGAGGGTAGTTTTAATTTTTTACAAACTAGTGGTGATGATGATGATAAAAATATAGAAATATTAAAGAATCAAGAGAAATTAATACAAAAATCAACAATAATTAAATTAAATCAAAATATGATCGAAATTGAACCGAAATTAAATCAAATTAATTATAAAAAACAATTAGATTGTCTTATAAAAATTTATATAACATTAATTAATAATTCATTTATTTTAAATATAATTAATGAGATTAATTTTTTGATAACGTTATTAATTAAAAAACAATATAATTGTAATAATATTGATAATAATAGTGAATTTTTGCAGATTACAGAATTACAGCAATTATTTGAAACAATTCACAATTTAATTTATTTCGTTACAAAAATTTTAGAATCACAATTTGAAGTATTTGCGGTGAATTTCGATCGATTTACATTGAAATTATTGATAGAGAATCAACGTTTAGTGGAATTTACACCGAAATTTGTTAAGAAATTGATGAAAATTTATGAAAAAAAAGAACAAATTACAATTACAACAACAACTAGAACAACATCAACAACAGATATGGTGGTGTGTTTTAATATCGATACAGATAATCGTGAGAATTTCCCTAATGATTTATCATTTCATTCATTTCGTAAACAACGTGATTTATTTTATGAAATTTTACAAATATGGGATTTACAACATTTAAATAATGAATGGAATTTTTTTATGTCATTAACTGGTAAAATACGTACTTTATTTAATTTATGTCAAAATGAATCAATGAATTATTTACATCTAGCAAGATTATTTAAATTACAATTAATAAATTGTTGTATTTGTTATAATCAACAATTAAATGATGATGATGTTGTTGTTAGTAATTTACCGATAGATTTAGAGAAATTGAATCGTTTAAAACAACGTCTTATAACAAAAGATTCATTATCATCATCATCATCATCAATATCATTAATATCATTTAATGGTCGTGAAGAATTTTTTAGAGATTTTATTTTAACTGCTAATAATTATTATTTTAATCGTTATCTTTGTGATACGTTAATTTGTGAGATTGTTGAATTAAATGAAACGAATTTTAATTTTACTGATTTAGGTGGTGATGTTAAAGGTATAAAAATTATTATTGTTGTTTTTAATTGGTTAAATATTTTGATTTTTTTTTAGAGATACAATTGGATTTATCAACGAAAAAATCGTATTTTACATGTATTAAAACGTTACGTTTATTGGCGAAATTTCTCGGTTTTATTGAATCATTACCATATCAAATTGATGGGAATTGTTTAACGCAAAATTTGATTGGTCAACATTTGAAAGTACGCGGACAGGTTAGTATTTTATTTAGTTTATACATATACAGGGTGAAATCGAAATGCCTTCGAGTACACTAACCTCTTTTTTGCTATGTAGAGTAGTAGAGTTTAATAATAGTATATTATACAACTCGCTATAATGAGTGTTATTATTACCGAAAATGAAAATTACAACTTATAATACGTAATCATTCGAAGTAATAATAGCACACATTATAGAGAGTTGTAAACTATACTTCATCTACAATTTATTTCTAAGTGTACAGGTACTGGTGGTGTCCAAGAGTATTTATATTCTTTATCATTTTCGATTCTAAAATCGCACAAAAAACGCCCACTTTAGGTCTATTTGTTGAAACTGTCGTTTTATTTATTTTTGTCGTTACTATGGTTTTTTTATATTTGACAGAAACAATGATTCAAACACTATTTTTTGATTGGCTTACGAGAGATGGAGTAATGGTTCTTTTAAGCCATAGCAGGTAATAATATAGGACATTACAATGCAAAAAAAACAAGTGTAATAGTAACTTTATATGTAAGTCGTAGATAAACATATTTTGGAGGGTAAAAAAATAGAATAGGCTAAAATTGACCACAGTAGCGGCTCGTGATTTTTTTTATTAGTGGATCTTAGCAGACGCATGCATTGTATACTGTCAAGAAAGGAAAATCGAAGAGAGAAAAGGATGGATAGAAAGAAGACGAGGAAAAATGAAACGATAAACGGGAGTAAGAAGGCAAAATTGTAAAGATAGAAAGAAAGAAAGAACAATGGTTAGGAGTGAGGGCGGGAGACAAAGAAAAAAGGCAAGAAAGAGGAGAGAGAGAGCGAGCGAGAAGAGAGAGAAAGAGTGAAGGTTATAGTATGGAAGGGGTAAAGAGGGTGAGATAGTGTGGATGTATGATATACAGGGGCGGCGGCAGTGAGGGAGGGGGTGAAACAGAGATAATCAGAAAGGGGAAAGGGAGTGGGAGTGACAGTGGGAATGTAGAGGGTGGGTGAAACAATGATAGATAGAAAAAGAAAGGAAGGCGGAAAGGACAGAGACAAAAGAACTCAAGAGAGAAAGAAGAAAAGAAGCAAATTAAAAAAGAAAATTTTTTAATGAAAACATGCAGCGCTGTGATTTCGCAATGTTTATTCACGAAAGAAGAATAAAACGAGAGGAAATAAAGAGAACAAGATAGGAAACCAGGAAAGAGAATGAGAGAAAAAAATTAATACTGGAGACAAAGAAGAAAAGAAAGAGAGATAGAAGAGGAAAATAGAATTGAAAGAACAAAAGCAAAGGATAGAAATAAAAGGAAAGATGATGTTACAAAGAGAAAGCGTGGTGTGGGGGTGTAGAACAAAACAGGCAGGAAACATTACGAAAAGAATGATTATAAACAAGAGAAAAACAAAGGCAGAAAAGGCAATCAGGAGATTTGAATAAAAGAAACAAATCAAGACAGGAGACAAAGAGAAAAAAAAAGAAGGAAAAACTGAGGAGGGAGAAACCGAGAAAGAAACACAGGATAGAAAGAACAAAAATATAAGATACAAAAAATAAAACAAGAGGAGAAGAAAGAAAGGAAGGCAGGAAAGGAAAAAAGGAAAAGCGAAAGAAAGAAACGATAGAGGAATTAAAGAAAGAAAATTTTAAATGAAAACATGAAATCCTGTGGTTTTGCATTGTTTTTAAACGTAAGAGAGAAGAAAACAACAGCAAATAAAAAAAATAAAGGAAAGAGGAGAGAGAAAAAGATAGGAGACAAAGAAGAAAACAAAAACTGGAGGGAGAATGTAGGAAAAAAGAAAGACAGTAGTGAAAAAAACAGGATAGAAAGAATTCCAGTGGCTGTAAGAATGTTGGCGAAATTTTCAATCTTTTTTTTATCGAAAATAGAACTATGCCAACCATCCTAATAGTAATAGGCTTAGTTTTTCGGGCCCTACACGTAATAGGTAATCCGATTACACCCTGTATAATTGATTATTACAAACTTTATACAGGATGTACAATGTTATTTCACCTCCTAGTTGTCTATGCCGGATATGCCTTAGGTTATTTCTTTATTGAAAAATGTCAAATGTAGCAAAGTGTATGTGAGTTGAAATATCATTGTATATTCTGTATTTTTGTATGTAGCATATAATCCAAAACAAAACAGAACATTGATGCTTTTTATCTCGAATATCTAATCAAAGATATACGTTTCATTATTTTTTAGGTACAACCAAATTTCGATATAAAAACAATTTTAGAAGAATCAATACATCGTAAAACATTAATATTATGTATACCATGGTTAACAATATATTTATCAATGTTAGATTATATAACATTACGTTTACCATATTATCAAATAATTGGCAAAATATTATTTGAAATTTATCAAAATTTTAATTATTTTCAATCGAAGAAGAATTATTATTTAATAAAATTTTGTTTAGGTTATTTATTTGAATTACAACAATATCCAATCGATGAATATTACAATTATTTATTTTATGATAAAAAATTAATTACCACACCTACTACTACTACTACTACTAAAGATAATAATGATAAAGAATTGATAACAATCGATAATTTAGATATAATCGATCAAACATTATTATATCAATGTTGTCCGAATTTAAATAATATAAAACAATTATTATCAACAATAACAATAACAAATAATCAAGAAACAAATATTACAATAAAACATGTAACACCCGTTACAACATTACATACAATCGATGAAATGAATCGTAAACGTTTACAACAACAATTAGAAGATGCATTTTTAAATGGTCAACCATTATCAATACGTAAATCAATCGAATTTATCAGTGAACGTATTGCATCAATTTGTGTTAAATATATCATTAATATAATAATACCAAAATATAAAGATAATTATCAAAAGAATTATCAACAATTTATAATTGATAATAATTTAATTCAATTACAACAACAACAACAATTATTAATTGATAATTATAAAATGAAACAAATTAAACAATTACAACAACAATGTTATGAAGAAATTTTAGAATTATGTACAAATAAAATTAAAATATCTATTGATACATTAATTAGTTTTGATATTTTACAACAAACAAAAGATGTATGTTGTAATATAACAAAACGTACATGTTTAGAACGTGTTAAACAATGGATAACATCACATATAACAATATCAGCAATTTTCACAAAAGATATTGATAATAATAATGATAATACTGATAATAATAGTGGTGGTAATGCGGATAAGAAACGTAATAAACCTGTATTTGTATTACCACCTGAAGGTAATAATATTAAACATAATGATGGTACAATTAGTGCAGCACATTTATTAGAACAATTATGGGTATAGTAAATAACACCATTTATTATTCCATTTTTGTAAATTATTATTTTTTTTATAGGATTTATCAATTGTTATCATTGAAAATACTGATAGAATTACTGATGATGATCTTATCAAATTATTGGATGATATTTTAACAAGTATTAAAGAACGTGGTGATATTAATGAATGTATATTGGCAACAATGTGTACAATGCTTGTTGATTTAGCTTTATTATTACGTAATTATAATTAATTAATTAATTATACATGATATCACACGTAGTTGGCTGTGATATTGTTATACAGGGTGATTCAAAAAGATAACCTATTTTAGGGTTTTAATTGGTAGAAATTGATGAAATTTGGTATATAGCCTTTATATCACCTGAGCTACCTTTAAAGAGTGTTTTTATTGTTTTAGCAACCCTTGTTATATGGGGTAGTACACCCTACTTTCCTATTTTATATAGGCTGCTAGATTTTTTACTGCATTTTTGTATTGTTTAACAAAATCTAAGGGGACTTTGATTATATGATTTGTGGTCTAGCACTAGTAGTTTTTCAGTAATTTTGATTTTTTTATGAAATTTTATATTTTGTAGTGTTCGATTTAAAAATTCATATCTTTGAAACTATGCCATTTAGAAGGTCGAAATTCGGAGTTTAAGTAGTTCAAACCATGTACTTTCTACCAAAGCTTACAGTATTTGATTATCTTGCAGCGTTTAGCTGAAATGAATTTTTCTTTCAGGCTATTTTCAAACTTCAATATCTTGCTTAATTTAAATACAACACTATATTTTTCTTTATATGGTTGGATAGAAACAAAAATTCTAAATTGATTTGTATTAACATTCCCTATACCTATATTTCATAATTTTTCAGTTATTCAACGTTTTTCCCCACTGAAAGAAAATGTAATGCATCTAGTCACCTATGTTGAATTTATTTGTCTGTTATGAAAAACATAGAAGGCTTAAGAAAACAAATTTCAATTCAATTGTCTCAATTAACATCGATGTAATTAATTAATTGTAGCTTGTCTGAATGACAAAGAATGGAAAAAATTAATAATTAATTAAATCAAGATCTATTATAATTATTTTTTATGTATACAGAATATTGTAAAGCTGTAAAAAAGCATGTTAAATATTTCAAGTTAACCTCATTAGTGACAATTAATGTCATTTTGCTAAGCCTTCTATGTGTTTTATTATAGACGAATTAGTTGGACATAGACGACTAGATAGATGTATGGCATTTTCAGACTTATAATATTGAATAATTAGTGTTCGATTGAAAAATTCATATCTTTGAAATCCTTACAGTTGAAAGATTGAAATTTCGAAATTAAATAGTAGAAATTATGTACTTTCTATCAAATCGTGTAGTATTTATGTAATTATATTTCAGCATTTAGGTGAAATTAATTTTTCTTTCAGGCTATTTTCAAACTAGAATATTTTGCTTATTTTAAATGCAACACCATATATTTCTTTATATGGTTGGATAGAGAAAGAAATACTGTATTTAACTGTATTTACATTCTCTATACCTATATCTAATAATTTTTCAGTTATTTAAAATTTTCAGTTTCATTTAATTTTCTAGCCATGCCTGAAAATGCCATACATCTAGTCGCCTATGATCAATTAATTCACATATAATGAAACGCATAGAAGGCTTAGTAAAATGACATTAAATGTCACAATTGAGATTAATTTTGAATTTTTTACATATTTTTTCTACAACTTCAGCACATTTTACATATTTAAAAAATAATTCCAAAAATTTGCAATTTAATTAATTATTAATTTCTTCCATTTTTTTCATTCATTAAAGCTACAATTAATTAATTATTTTTGATGTTAATTGTGACAATTGAACTGCAGTGTGTTTTCCTAGGCCTTCTATGTTTTTCATTACAGGCGAATTGATTCGACAAAGATAACTAGATGGATTCAATTTTCTTTCAGGTTAGAAAATTAGATAGAATTTAAAATAACTGAAAAATTATCAAAGATAGGTATAGGCAATATTAATACAGTTAAATGCAGATTTTTTCTCTATCCAATCATATAAAGAAACATAGTGTTACATTTAAAATAAGCAAAACATTTTTGTTTAAAAATTTCCTGAAAAAAAAAACAGCAAAACGCTGAAAGGTAATTAAATACTATAAAATTTGATTGAAAGCACATTATTTGAACTACTTAAATTATAAATTTCAACCTTATTTAATTTAATGAAATTTAAAAAATCTAAAAAAATAGGAGCTTGACCATGAGTCATATTATCAAAGTCTCTTTAGGTTTAATCAAAAATGCATTAAAAATATAAATATACCGTTCGCCGTTGAATCACCCTGTATAGAGTCGTAGTTTGGTCCATAATCTACTAGATTTGACATTTTTAAACGACAAAACAAGCTACGACGTATGTCACTTAAATGCATAGCCAACTACTAGGTGAAACAATATTGTACAATTTGTATTAATTGTATTGTTTTAGTTGCACATAAATCTGAAACGTTATTGAATCCATTAATATTGGAGAAATTGTATGAAATATGGCAATTATATTATTTAGGTACAAATGAATTATTTAAAACATTATTATCGGTGCGTAATGTGAATTTGTTGGCACAATCGAAACATGTTGATTTAGCATGGTTGGATTTTGCGAAATTTTCTTTATTTTTAATACGTAAACAATTATTGAATTGTGAACAATTTGAACAACAATGTACTGGTTTATTTCGTACAGATTGGAATCAACAAACATTGAGATATTTAACGAATTATTTAAAAGAATTTGTACGATTGTATCGTGATACAGGTGGTAATGCTGATGATTTTATGTTTTTATTGGATTTTCTCTCCGATTATTGTGAAGATTTGTAATTTTTTTTTTTTTTATTATTGTATATTTATTTATCTGAATGTGTTCATTTTTATTATTATTATTATTTTGTATTTTGTATATCAATATTCATTAATGATGACTATTTTTAAATAATTAACACAAAGTAAAGATATTTCAATGAATCTTGTCAGTTTTTAAGAGCTACATTTAACTTGTTTATCGGTAATCTTTCTCGAATAGGCGGCAATTTTAAAATCACAGCCTTTTTTAAATTCCTCCGATTTTGAATTAATTGTCAGCTTGGCAACAGTGGATTTTTAATAAATTAAAAATGAATAAGTGGTAATTAGCCAACGATTGTAAACTTACAATGATTGCTCATTGCCTATACGTTCCATATAAGCCAAATATTTGACGTCATTGGTGGATAGTTAGCATACCTACATATACATAATAGAGACAGGCATAGCTACCTGTCTCTATCGATGTCTATCCGTATCTGTATGTACGCGAATGACGTCACTGGTGAACCGCAAGAGTGGGGATGCCGAAAAAATGTGGTTCATGAGCAATCCTTATAAGCATTCATAATCGTTGGTAATTAGCGTCATTAATCTGCATTATCGACAAACGGCCGAATAAAGCTACGATCCACTTACTCAAATTCATGGCCAACTAATTATAGTAAATTATTGGCACATTTTAAGTTCAACCATCTAGTACGTGCCTGTCGATGATTTAGTATGGAATAATTCACAATTATTTAAGAATGTAAAATACATTAAATACCGTATGTATTGAAAGTTTAATATGACATTAAAAAAACTAAGGTTATATCAGTATAATTTCACGTTTTTTATAGGTACACAAAAGTAAAATTAAAACGGAAAATAGGAATTTGTAATTTTTCTCGATTTTATGCTTGAATATCAACTTTTAATTTGATTGTGTGTGTTTAGTCAGTAATTATCTAACAAACAAAAAATATAAATCCCAATAATTACCGTATAATACGATATAATACTAATTTATGATACACTAAGAGTAAAATACCGTAAATTAACATTCTATTTTAGCGAATTTTTTGAAGATTTTCCAAGGAATTTTCGTTAAATTGGGCAATACTGCAATTACTTGTTGTCTATGAATTTCAATAGATGTCGCTTGTTGTTTTCGTATTCTACAGTTATACTAAATATATACAGTATTGACTTGAATTAACAAACAATGATAAAATACATAAGCGCATACTTTTTATCTGTAATTTATACAAACAAAGGTTGATTTAAGCTTATAAAGATGTTTTTTTGTGTATTTCAATTGAAATTGTAACACTTTTTAATTTGTAGTTATAACACTGTAGATGTTGACAAAGTATATATGACCGGAAACCATTCTTGTGTGTAAAACAAAATTTCCACTGTTGTCAATTGTAGCAATTTTCTACAAATGCTTCCTGTTCAATAATTCTCAGTGAATTATTTATATTAATGCTATTTATTATAGCTAAAATTAATTTTAATTTATTTATTATCATTTAACAATTTAATAAGGATTTTTGTGTACATTATTTATAAATATTATAATTTAAAAACGTGCGAAACCTCAGAATTTAGTGTCAAATTTGTGTCATGTTGGTAGAACTTTTGTAGCAAACTTCAGGGTGGCCATTTTGAAAACTTTCTTCATCATTTCATCAATTTCATTTTGAAATGTTTTGAATTTGTGTCTCGTGGTGTTAAGATGTAATTTTTTTTTCTGTTAGTGTACAATTTTTTCTATGTTTTTTTAACATAATGGTATTAATTGTTATTGTTAATTATTAATTAAGTGGAAGATAAAAGGTAAGATTAGGGCTCTTAGTTTTTTAAGTTTCTATTGATAAAATTTTGTGAGTGTAATGAAGGGGCCATTTAGAATCTAAAAAAAAAATCAAGCTCGATCCCCCAAGTTGGAGAACATCCCCTGTTGGGGGTTTGGGGTGTGTGATAGTTGCACAAAAATATTACCATCAAAAGCGGAGCATAAATGTGATTTTTTCTAGATTTTTATTACCACTAATTACGCTAAAAATTAATTAATAATTCATCCGTAAATTTCATCGAGCGGTTTTTTAATCGCTCTACTGCAATCAAATACTTGTGTATAGATAGCACTTGATTATCCGGTTCCTTATCAGCTAGGCTTCACAAAAATGTTGATTTATATGGCTGTACGAACATCGTACAAAGCAATCCTGAAAAATAATTTTATTTATCTCATCCCATTGGCGTCGGGAATATAATGGTTAACTGGTATCATGTATATAGGAGCGACTAAAAAATCGCTGGGTAACATTTACTCATAAATTATTAATTAATTTTTAGCCTAATTAATTAGTGGTAATAAAAATGTGAAAAAAATCACACTTTTAACATGCATCGCTTAAGGTGGTAACATTTTTGTACACCTATTACCTCTTTATCATTCGAGGGGGGCCTACTAAATTTGTTATCAGAATTATCGTTGAATCTGTCTAGGCATGTCTTGGATTGAACCATCACGACAAGCGTCACATTTAATGGTAATTGTAATACAGAAACATTATGGTTCAATCAAAGACATGCCTTGACAGTTTCAACCCTAACTTAAACTTAGATAACAAATTTAATGGAATGGTATATTTTTTATTGCATTTTTCAATTCTTCGTTGAAATCTAAGGGGACTTTGATAACATGACCAATGGTCTAGCACTGAAGGTTTTTCAGATATTTCAGCTCTGTTAGTCGAATTTTAGAATTTGTAGTGTTTGATGAAAAAATTCATATTTTTGAAACTATAGCATTTAAAATGTAGAAACTTGGAATTTAAGTAGTACAAATAATGTACTACTTATCCATTGATAAAAAGTTATCAATTTAAACAAAATTTGATTATTTTTCAGTTTAGCTAAAATGAAATCATAATTTATCGTTTTTGAAATTATTATATAAAATTTCAACATTTATTATTATTGATTATTTGTATAAATTTGATTTTAATTAAAATTTTTGTTTGTTATCGTATTTTAGGTATCAAGAAATGGTGAATGAACGTATAGAAAAAAATACAAACAATTAATAATCAAATTAAATCATTATCAAATGAAATTGGACGTCAACCGAATCTATTAATAATGGATAAATCACAATTACCAACTGATACTGAAATTGAAGAATATGAAGAACTTACTGATGGAAATAAATTCACGAATTTAAATTACGTTTAGACCATAAATCACGTATTTCATTGCGTTGTTCTGCACGTTCATTTACACCATATTTTAATATTTGCCACATTTTAATTAGTGCATCTTTTATCATTTGAATTTCATTAAATGTTTTTTGTTTTAATTGTTTTAATTTATTATAAGATTCAACAATTTTATTAAATTCATGATCTTTCATTATAATTTGATAATCATTATCATTGATATGTTGTGTTAATAAAAAATTTTCAAAATTTGTACGTCCATTATTATTTAAATCATTTGTTAAAAACACCAACTAGTGTAAAACGGAAATTGGTGGCAACACCACGTACTGGTACTGGTTGTGGTATTGGTGGTAATAATGTTAAGAAATTGGAAAATTCACCAAAAAGTAAAGGTTAGTATTTTTTTTGTCCAATTTTTTCAGGCTTGATGCCGTTAAGCCATCACTTTGTTAGAGGTGTGGGTTAGGTGTGAGGCTTTTATTGTGGGATGTGAATTTGTGAAAAGGTTAAGAATTGCTGATTAAAACCGTTGTCGGGTCGCATTTTAGAAATTTTTGAGTTTTACTTTGAATTTTAAGCCACTAAAGTTCGTGTTTTTTCCCGTTCACTTAAGCTCGCCATTGGAAGCTTAAATCGACCTAACGGTAGGTTTACACTCATCTAGACCTGTAAGTTCACGCTTAGGTCGATTTAAGTCAGGATCTTGCTATGTAAAAAATAAAGAATTCCTTTTAGACCGTTGTAGATTTCACCGCACTATGCCTGAATTTTGTTAAAAATCGGCAACATTGCATCATTTGAAAGAGAGATAAATACGGAGAAGATTAAGGAGAAAGAGAGAAAGAAAGGTAGCCGGAGAGAAAGGAAACAAGAAAGAACGTGTTTGTTAATTTTGTTCATTTAGCAACGCTGGATTGATGGCGGCAATTTTGAATTCGACATAATTTTGATCAGTTTTCAATATATTAAATTTAATTCAAATTATAATACAATTAATGTTAATAAACAACATAATAATAATAATGTTGAAAACTATATAAAAAAATTATTTGTTTAAAATACGAAAAAACAACTCCAAAACAACTGTATGTTCATTAAAATTATTTGATGTAATTCGATGTAATACAGGTATTAATTCATTATCAAGACTTTTCATATAAATCGGTGGTAATTTCATATTATTACTACCAGCTAAATATGAAACCTATATAAAAAAATTAAATTAAAATTACAATATACAGAGTGTAGCAAGATAATTTACCTTGTAATTGGCAATGACTTTGATTACGTAGTATCGTAGCTTAATTCAGCCGTATATAGGTAATGCAGATTACTTTTCTAAATTAACGACATTTATTTAGCACATATTTCAATCAAAAATTAAATTAGTAATCTGCATTATCGACAAACAGCCGAACAAAGCTACAATATTACGTAAGAAAGGCACGGCCAACTACGAGGTAAATTACTATGGTACGCTTATTGTTAGAGTGTACAATGTTATTTCATCTTTGGTTATAATCGTTAAATGTCAAATGAAGTATGAACTAAGTTACGAAGCTACGTAACCAAAATCATAGCCAACTATAAGATGAAATAATATTGTACAATAATTTGAATAAACTTACATTTTCAACATGTAATGTTGTCCTTATACCAATTTTATAAAAATTATTACTAATTAATAAATCTAAATATTTAACAAGTGCATTACATGTAGCTTTTGCAATACTTTCAGATATTTTTGATATATCAACTGGATCATTACGTACATTATCAATATTATTAACATCATTATTATAATCATAATCACTATCACTATTTTTGATAATAAATACTTCAGTCCAACGTATCAAACGTTGTCCATTATTATTTAAATAATCTTTACCATTATGGACACGTATTGATGGTATACCATTTAATGGATGATTATCAATCGGTGATTTTACACTACAAAAAAAAAACATTAATCAATCAATAAAAAATAATTATAAAAGATGTACGATGTTATTAATAGTTGGCTATGACTTTGGTTACGTACCGCCATAGCTTAGTTCATGCTCTATTTTAGACGTATTGATCAAATAGTTGAACCAAACTATGTACTACACAATCAAAGGCATGGCCAACTGCGAGATGAAATAGTGTTGTACACCCTGTAATTTGACCGAGGTGAGATTTTTTGTAACTATACAGGGTGAGGTTGCTATATTTTACCAATATTAAAAAATAAGTTTTGATTGTAGTGTATACAATTTGGTTTATAGCCGTTTTACCACCTGAATTATCTTTAGAAAATTGAAGGGGACCTTGATAATATGACTTATGATCAAGAACTTATAGTTTTTCAGATATTTCAACATATCATGAAATTTTAAATTTTTCAGTATTTGGTTTAAAAATCCGTATCTTTGAAACTATTTCAGTTAAAAGGTTGAGATTGTAATTTAAATAGTTCAAATAATGTACTTTCTACCAAATTTTATAGTTTTTAGTTATATTTCAGCGTTTAGCTAAAATTAATTTTTCTTTCAGGCTATTTTCAAACTATAATATCTTGCTTATTTTGAATACAACACTATATATTTCTTTATATGGCTGGATAGAGAAAAAAATTCTGCATTGAACTGTATTAACATTTCCTATACCTATCTGTAATAATTTTTCAGTTATTTAAAATTTTAAATTCCATCTAATTTCCTGAAAGAAAATGTAATCCATCTAGTTACCTCTGTCGAACCAATTCGATAGTAATGAAAAACACAAAAGGCTTAGAAAAACAATTTTTAATTCAATTGTCACAATTAACATCAATATAATTAATTGATTATAGCTTGTCTGAATGAAGAAAATGGAAGAAATTATTAATTAATTAATTGGGGATTTTTTGAAATTATTTTTTATACTTGTAAAACGTGTTGAGTTGTAGAAAAAAATATGTAAAAAATTCAAAATTAACCTCAATTGTGACATTTAATGTCATTTTGCTAAGCCTTCTATGCATTTCCTTATATGCGAATTAATTGAGCATAGGCGACTAGATGTATGGCACGTTCAGGCATGGCTAGAAAATTAAACGAAACTGAAAAATTTTTTTCTCCATCCAATCATAAAAAGAAATATATGGTGTTCTATTTAAAATAAGCAAGATATTATGGTTTGAAAGTAGCCTGAAAGAAAAATTAATTTCACCTAAATGCTGAAATATAATTAAATACTACACGATTTGATAGAAAGTACATAATTTCTACTATTTAATTTCGAAATTACAATCTTTCAACTGTAATAACTTCAAAGATATGAATTTTTCAATCGAACACTAATTATTCAATATTATAAGTCTGAAAATGCCATACATCTATCTAGTCGTCTATGTCCAACTAATTCGTCTATAATAAAACACATAGAAGGCTTAGCAAAATGACATTAATTGTCACAAATGAGGTTAACTTGAAATATTTAACATGTATTTTTTACAGCTTTACAACACTCTGTATGTATAAAAAATAATTCTAATAAATCTTGATTTAATTAATTATTAATTTTTTCCATTCTTTGCCATTCAGAAAAGCTACAATTAATTAATTACATCGATGTTGATTGTGACAATTGAATTGAAATTTGTTTTCTTAAGCCTTCTATGTTTTTCATAACAGACAAATAAATTCAACATAGGTGGTGACTAGATGCATTACATTTTCTTTCAGTTGGGGAAATAACTGAATAACTGAAAAATTATGAAATATAGGTATAGGGAATGTTAATACAATTCAATTTAAAATATTTTTCTCTATCCAGCTATATAAATACAGTGACTCGCATTAATATTCGGATACTATGAAATCCAAGATATATCTACTCCAGATATTTGCTTGCTTGAAAAATATTGAATTGGCCCTTTTATATAAAGTAGAGTGGAATTTCTAGTTTCCAAAAATATATATTTTATTGACTTGAATTACATACACCTTAATCTGTGAAATAAACAACAAAGAAACACTCAATTTAAGCGTCACAAAAATATTCGGACATATGATACATTAATGTATCAAGTGTGCCTAAATTAATGGATCAAGTGTGCATAATTCTGCACACATGCGCCATTTTATTTCGGTAATCATACTTATTTGCTGAACAATCATTTTATTGAATTTATCATAAAAAATTATCATATTAAACTTAGATATGGGGCGAAAAGGAAAAAATACATCATACAATGTACGCCAGTTAGTGATTTTCCATCGAGAAAAGGGCAAATCCTATAGGGAAATAGCCAAATTGTTGAACTTAAGTAAAAGTACGGTAGCCGATATTATAAAACGGTTTAACAACGAGAATCGAATTGAATCTATACCCCAACAAGGACGACCTAAGGTAATTAGTGTACACGAAAAGCGCATAATTCTGCGAAAAATAAAGAAAAATCCGCGAATATCAGCTCCTCAATTAAAAGCAGAACTTTTGCAAGAAAGTGGAAAGAATGTGCATCCAGAAACGATTCGTCGTGCGTTACGGGAACATGGGTATAATGGCCGAGTCGCACGGAAAAAGCCCTACATCAATATGGTAAATCGTAAAAAGAGGCTCACTTTTGCACAAAAATATCTATCCAAGGAAGAAAACTGGTGGAATGACGTGATATTTGCAGATGAAAGTAAATTCAACCTATGGTCAAGTGATGGACGTCAATTTGTGTGGCGGAAGCCCAACGAAGAGTGGAAAAGTACAAACCTTCAACCAACGGTTAAACACGGTAATGGTAGTGTGATGGTTTGGGGGTGTATTTCAGCTGCAGGCATGAGTAATTTGGTCTTCATCGATGGTATACTTGATAAAACAAAATATCTACAAATTCTGAGACAAAATTTGATGGACAGTGCTATCTCTATGAACATACAAAATAGTTTTAAATTTTATCAAGACAACGACCCCAAACATACTTCGCGTTTAATTCAAGAATATTTGTTGTATAATTGTCCAAAAGTATTACACCCACCACCACAAACACCCGACCTTAATCCGATAGAGAATTTATGGAACGAGTTAGATAGAAATATTCGCACAACCCCCATACAATCAAAAGATCACTTAAAACAACGGTTACAAGAAGAATGGTGTAAGATTTCGCTCCCTTATTTACATAAAATCATATATGTATAATATGCCAAAACGTTTAAATGAGGTAGTCCAAAACAAAGGTTACCCTACTAAATATTGAAAGTGGATGTTTTATGTGCCACAAGTGTAATTTTCATCCCTTTTTTTCAAGTGTCCGAATATTTTTGTGACGCTTAAATTGAGTGTTTCTTTGTTGTTTATTTCACAGATTAAGGTGTATGTAATTTAAGTCAATAAAATATATATTTTTGGAAACTAGAAATTCCACTCTACTTTATATAAAAGGGCCAATTCAATATTCTTGAAGCAAGCAAATATCTGGAGTAGATATATCTTGGATATCATAGTGTCCGAATATTAATGCGAGTCACTGTAAATAGATGGTGTTCCATTTAAAATAAGTAAGATATTGTAGTTTGAAAATAGCCTGAAAAGAAATTTTATTTCAGCTAAACGCTGAAAGATAATCGAATACAGTAAGGTTTGGTAGAAAGTACGTTATTTGTACTATTAGAATTCTAAATTGTAATCTTGTAACTGACATAGTTTCAAAGATATGAATTTTTAAATCGACCACTACAAAATATAAAATATCATAAAAAATCAAAATTACTGAAAAACTACTAGCGCTAGACTACAAATCATATAATCAAAGTCCCCTTTGACTTTGTTAAAGAATTGAAAAATGTATTTAAAATAAGAGAGTAGCGTGTACTACCCCAAAAAAGGGGTTGTTAGAACAATTAAGGGTAGTTTAAGTAATATAAATTATAG
Source organism: Mylabris sibirica (assembly GCA_039776855.1). Lineage (NCBI taxonomy): Eukaryota > Metazoa > Arthropoda > Insecta > Coleoptera > Meloidae > Mylabris > Mylabris sibirica. The sequence goes on along the minus strand of CM077840.1, from coordinate 9,639,311 downwards.
TTTACTTTAAATTGAAATTTGTATCAGGTTCCGTCCATATAATTTCAACAATTTCATCTGTTTTCGAATTAATACAACCACATTGTATTGTATGATTCTTCATATTACGTAAATCATCACGTATTTTCACCATATGATCAGGTGTTATTTGTATCATTAAACCATCTTCAACAATACTTGATTTAGCTGTTAGACCACTTGATGATTTTAATGCACCATTAAATACAATAAAACTTGCACCAGTTACTATAATTTTAAAAAATTAAATTAAATTATAATTAATTTAATTAATTAATTAATTAATATTACATTTCCTTGGTTTATTATGGATATTTATAGCATGTGTTGTATATAAATTTTCATTATTTTGTACATCTTGTATACATACTAGATGTGAATCAGTTAACATACTAAAATTACCACCAAATGCTAATATATAATCACTAGAATTGTTTATTGTTTTTATTATTTGTTTATAACGATTTTTTGGTATTAAAATTTTTGTTATTTTCTCTTCCATATAAATATATAAACCATTAATTTTTGGTAATGTATATGAGAAATTACGAAAATCAGCTAATAAATTTATAATTGTATGTCCAATTTCAACAAAACAACTATTACGATAACGATATGATATTAATGGACATGGATAATAACGATATTCAGCACCTAAACGTAATAATAAACGTAATGGAAATAATTTCGCCCATGGTGTCTCCCATCTGAAATAATTAAAAAAATAATTAATTAAATAAAATGTCGAAATTTAAGTAATTAAAAAGTTCTACAACCCTGAATAAAATATAAAATATCTTTGATAATTTTTTTTTAAATAATTACAATTTTCAGCTATATCTAATTAAAATTTTCTTTAATTAAAATAAAACAAACAATTTGAAATCTAGTTATCTTTGAAAAATTACGCCATCTTTAGTACCAACAAAATTCATAGCCCACTTTCGAAAAAAAAAACAGTTTCAATTTTTTTTTTTAATAATTAAAACAGTTGAAATTAATCGAAATGGAAATAATTCGTAATTGTTTAAGCATTTGTTTTTGTTTTGTTGTCATATCTACCTTTGATAAATTTTTGGAAAAATTACAATAATCACCTGAATTTTTTTCAATTGAATAATTTGAAATTTAGTAGGCTTTGAAAAATTATGCCATCTTTCATCCAAACAAAATTCATAGCCCACTTTCGAAAAAAAATTCTCCAATTTTTGATAAAATTAAACGATTAATTAAAATTGAAAAACATCATAATTATTTAAATAAATATTTGATGAATCTGTTTGTTTTTTCATATCGTATCTTTAATATTTTTTTCAATAATCAGAATTTTTTTTTAATTGAATAACAATTAGAAATCTAGTAGCATTGGAAATTTTTTTAATACAAACAAAATTAAAAAGTGTGTAATTCACTCAATTATTCAATTGTTAAATAAATGGCGTACATTTTTCATAGGCTACTAAAGATTCATAATTATTGGAGAAAATTCAGAATTTTGGATAATTTTATAAAATTCTCACGCATAAAAAAATTAAATTTAACAAACATTAATTTCAAAATTGTCAATTTTAACAATTTTTAATCAATTCTAATTGATTATTTTAAAAGAATATAAAAAAATCGAATTTATTTGATAAGTCGCCTATGAATTTTGTCTGTCAACAACAATTGTTCATTACCTGAAAATCAAATTTTGAAAAAAACCTGAAAAACTGCGAATAATTCAAGAAACTAAAAGTAAGTATAAATAATTACATAAAAACTTAATTTCTGTACTAAAATACGATGTCTTTAACAAATTATATCAATTAAAATAAGCGAAATATTATTATAAAATCGACTGAAAAACATCAAATTTCAGGTGAAATATTGAAAAATTTAAAAACAAAACAACATCTAACAACTAAACTAATATTTCAGTTAATGAAATCGTTCAAAAATCATGTAATTCATGCAACTATTTAATTCAATTGTTAAAGAAAAATGTCATATTTTTTTTATAGGCTACTATAGATTCGTAATTATTAGGGAAAATTCTGAATTTTATACAATTTCATAACATTCTCACGCATAAAAAAACAAAATTTAACAAATAACAATTCCAAAATTGTCAATTTTAATCATTTTTAATTAATTCTAATTGATTATTAGAAGGAATAGAAGAAAATCGAATTAATTCGAAAAGTCGCCTATGAATTTTGTTACAATTACAAGATGGCGCCATCTGTCAACAACAATTGTTCATTACCTGAAAATCAAATTTTGAAAAAAAAAACCTGAATGAACTGTAAATAATTCAAGAAATTGAAAGTAAGTATAAATAATTTCATAAAAACTTAATTTCTGTACTGGAATATGATGTTTTTAACAAATTATGTCAATTAAAATAAGCGAAATATTATTTGAAAATCGACTGAAAAACATCAAATTTCAAGTAAAATATTGAAAAATTTAAAAACAAAACAACATCTAACAACTAAACTAATATTTCAATTAATGAAATTGTTCAAAAATCATGAAATTAATTCAATTGTTAAAGAAAAATTGCATATATTTTTCATAGACTACTATAGATTCGTAATTATTAGTGAAAACACTGAATTTTGGATAATTTCGTAAAATTCTCACGCATAAAAAAATAAAATTCAACAAATATCAATTCCAAAATTGTTAATTTTTTCGATTTTTTATCAATTATTTTAGAGATTGAAGAAAATCGAATTTTTACGAAAAGTCGGCTATGAATTTTGGTACAATTACAAGATGGTGCCATATGTCAACAACAATTATTATTAATTACCTGAAAATCAAATTTTGAAAAAACCTGAAATTGTAAATAATTCAAAAAACTAAAAGTAAGTATAAAAAACTTCATAAAAACTTAATTACTGTATTGAATTACTGAAGTACGACGTTTTTAACAAATTCTTTCAATTAAAATAAGCGAAATATCATTTGAAAATCGACTGAAAAACGCATGAAATTTCAGCAAAATACTGAAATATTTAACATAAAAACCATATCGAACAATTAAATCAGTATTTCAATTTTAATCGATTCGAAGATTTCAGTTTTTAATCCAACAATACCAATATTTTCAAAAAAAAAATATTAATCATTAATCAACAAATTGTCGGAAAAGTAATTTCAACTGTAGCTTCACTAATTATTGATAAAAAAAACATGAAATTATCACCAGTACCATTGTAAAGTACCCAAATAACTGATAACAGAATTTACCGAGTGTACCACGTTATTTATTCTCGAAGTTGGCTGTGTCTTTGATAACGTAGTAACGTAGTTTGGTTCGGACACTTGAAAATACATTAACAAATGACAATTGTGAATCAAGTTACGATACTACGTTACCAAAAGCACAGCCTACTACGAGAAGAAATACGAAATATGACTCGACATACGTTTAGATATTTACCAAATTCACAATCAATAAAATGAAGCATTATTCAGTTTTAAAATAAACTAAAACAACCCAATTAAAATCAAGCATTTGAATATGCCTTATCAGTATTATCTATCAATCTGTATTTATAGAATTAAAAAAAAAAACTTACCGATGTATCAGAATACCAATCAGATAAGGCTCATCAGGTAATAAATCTTGTATATGTTGTAAACATTGAAATGTTGGCCTTATAAATAGAAAACCAGCATGATTTTTTGAACCTAAAAAATTTTTATTATCATATTGTTGATTTAAACCCAAATCCATTTCTTTAATTGTTATCCCTTTTATAGCATTTAAATATATATTATTTATATAATAAAATATATCATTTGGTATATTATCTTCATTATCTAATAATTCTAATAATAATATAATTTCATCTTGTCCAACATTAATTAAACCATTTGTTATAAAACACCATACATATTTATTTATACAACAATCTAAATTTAATATTTTTAAATTAATAAATAAATTTATATTTAATGCAAATATTAATTGGTTATTTTTTAAATAATCAATAATATCATCATAATTTTTTATATTAAATTCATTATAAATAATATCATATTTATTATTTGTTGTAAATTTTATAATTGGTGGTAATTTATCTGGATTTAATAATGTTAAAAAACTCTTTGTTTCCTTATCAATTTCTGGACGTTCCAATTGTTGTTTTTCTGGTTTTTGATAAGTAAAATCATTATCTAAACATGTTAAATCACTACCAGGACGTATACCATCACAAAACATTACACTTTTATTACGACGTACACGATTATTACCATTATTATCACCATCATTATTATTATTTTTACGTTTTAATACACCAACAGGTACTAAAACAGATGGTGTTGGATTTATTGCATTATCAACTTGTTGATGTGGTGGTATTGTTGAACAATATTCTAATGGATTATTAGGATTCGGTTGTTGTTGTTTTGGTGAATTCTCTTGACTTGTACTTGGTGTTGTTTGTTGTTTTTTTGTTAAAATCTCATAACATTTATTACAAACTCTTGCTAATTCATCTAAATAATTCAATTTTAATTTTAAATAACAACATTTTGAACATAATACAAGACCACAAGCACGACAATGATGACGTCGTTTAATTACTGTAAATTTTAAATCACAATGTAAACAATTTGTTGCAGCATTATCAGGTATCCATAATGGTGCCTGATTACCCAACCAATCATTTCTATCCTCCTCTTGTTGTTGTTGAGATTCTTCATCTGTTATGGTTGATGTTGTTTGAGCATCAATAGCATCATGATAAGTTTCATCATCTTCATCATCTTTTGGTTGTTTATCATGTTGTTGTTGTTGTTGTGGTAATTCTTCAGTTGTTGAACTATCCGATATTGAAGCTGTTGTATCATCATCTTGACTATCACTACTACTATCATCATTATTATCAATGATTTTAGTTTCTAATTCTTTATCAATGTAAACATTATTGAATGGTGTCGAACCAGGACCGCCAACTAAATCGATTTTATTATCTTCATTTTCTAAATTTTCTGTTGTTGTTGTTAACAACAAATCTTTAGGTCTATCTCGATTTTTTTCGTCGATTTCTTCTTTCGTTACTTGTGATTCTTGTATTTCTTCCTCTTGTTGTTCTTGTTGTTGTTGTTGTTCAGATTCATATTCTTGTTCTAATTCTTCTAAATATTGATTCAATTCACTTTCATCTATTTCAAGAGTATCATTAAAACCAATTTTATTATCATCAATATGTTCGTCATTTTCTTTAATTATTTCTTCTTTATCTGCAATTTCTGTATTTTCTTCAATTTTCTCCGATATTCCCACCATTAAATTCTCTTCATTGTTATCAATTTTTGTTTCTATTACAGCCTCTTCATGTAAATCTTCATTTTTATCTTCTTCTTTAATACTATCATCATTAATACTTGGATTTTTATCAAGATTCTCATCTTTTTCGTCTTCATCATCTTTAATACTATTATCATTATCATCATCATCATCATCATCAACATTATTATTATTATTATTAGTAATTATATCATCAGTAGTTTCTTCATTATCGTCTTCTTCTACTCTATCTGTTTCTTTGTCTATTTCCGGTTTTTGTACATTAACTTTATCATTTTGTTGTTGTTGCTGTTGTTCTTCTTTATTTTGATCTATTTCTTGTTCGTTTTCTGCTTTTTCAGTTGTTTTCTCTTCGACAATTTTTATATTTTTATCAATTTCACAAAGAGTTGCTTCATTTTTTACATGGTTTTCTTCAATTTCCTCTTGTTTTTCATCAATTTCATCATTCTCTTTGATATTTATTATATTATCAACTGTTTTAATATCACTATTTAAATATTCATTTAAACTGTGGAAAACATTATTGATGGAATGTTTGGTTGTTGTTGTTGTTATCGGTATTGTTGTTGTTGTATTAAAATTAATATTTGTTGTTGTTACCGTTTGATTTCTTCCATTATTATCAGTCAATTCACTATATTCAAAATCGTTTAATACTTGATCTAAATCAACTGTGTATTTATCCATCTAAAAAAAAATAATTAATAAATAATAACTGCACTAATTAATTTTTGTAATTAATAAAGATCAAATAAATAATAATTAAGTATAATTTTAATTGTAATGAAAATTAATAGATTTAATCAGCTGATTTGAAGTTGACATTTGGTTGATAATTTGACAGTTTAGTAACAAAACGAAATTTCCCTAACGCAAATGAACTACCCGTATAAACAGTAGTTCAAATATTTTATCATTTTTTCTTCTCAATAATCGTTAATTAATATAAATAAATAAATAATTAACAAATCCTTGTAAATTGTTTATTTATTGTTAATAATCACAGTTTTTTTATCAATTATTAAAACGTGTATAACAATTTAAATTTTGAGCGAATCACATTACAGTTTTCTGTTTAAACATGTCTTCAGTTGTTTAATCAAGCAAGAGATGTCGCTTTGATATTTACTTTTACTGCAGTTACTAGATATATACAGTACCGCAATTTCCGCCATATTGGTGCAAAAATTTATGGGGACATTTGATTTTGAAACTATAAGTTGGTGACATTGAGAAGTAGAATTTAAAATCAAGATACCTGACTCAATGACAGATTATTGAGTACAGTCAATAGAATGGCAGATTATTACAAATGCCGCCATATTGGTGCAAAAATTTGCTTTCTCTCTCTAACACATTGGCCCATAGAATTGCGGTACTGTGTATATTTAGTGACTGTATACTTTTACAATTTTGTGATACGAGTGTTAAAAATAAGATTTTGTTTAAGAGTAGGAAAATTTACAAAACAAGTCATAAAGTTTAAAGTAACTTTTTTACGGTATTTTCTTTCCTAGTTGTCTGTGAAATTGGTAACATAATATCGTAACTTGGTTCACAATTGACATTTGCTGGTGTATTTTTCAAATGGCTGAACCAAACTACGATATTACGTTACTAAAGGCACAGTCAACTATTAATTAATTATTATTGGTGACACTGCAAGACTTTTTTCAAGTATCCAGTGAAATCTCAATTTTAAGTACACTAATAACATTATTTATTCTTGTTTCATTAAATGTTTAGTTAAGAGCCTTTTCAATGTGAATTTCTGATCACAAATATTACACTGATAACATTCTTCTCTAGCATGTATTGATAAATGTTGTTTTGAACTTAATTTATAAGTATATGGTTTCTCACCTGTATGTATTAATAAATGTTTATCTAAACTTGATCTTTGTGAAAATTGTTTACCACAATTGTTACATTTTTAAGGTTTTTCATCGGTATGTATTTTTAAATGCCTTTTTAAATGAGATCTAACTGTAAATCGTTTCCCACAATCGTTACATTTATGAGGTTTTTCCCCTGTATGTGTCAATAAATGTGTTTTTAAATGTGATGTTTGTGTAAATTGTTTGGCACAATTGTTACATTTATAAGGTTTTTCACCTGTATGTATTCTTAAATGTCTTATTAAACTTGATCTATCTGAAAATCTTTGGCCACAATTGTTACATTCATGAGGTTTTTTCCCTGTATGTATGAGTAAATGTCTATCTAACCATGATCGTTGTGGAAATTGTCTGCCACAATTGTTACACTTATAAGGTTTTTCACTTGTATGTATGAGTAAATGTCTTTTTAAACCCGGTTTGATTGTAAACTTTTTGTCACAAATATTACACGTGTAACATTTCTCACCTGTATGTGTTCTTAAATGTCTTATTAAATTTGATCTATCTGTAAATCGTTGGCCACAAATGTCACATTTATTAGGTTTTCCCCCTGTATGTATCAATAAATGGCTTTTTAAATTTGATGTTTGTGAAAATTGTTTGCCACAATTGTTACATTTATAAGGTTTTTCACCTGTATGTATGAGTAAATGTCTATTTAAATCCGATTTTCTTGCAAACTTTCTGTCACAAATATAACACGTGCAACGTTTTTCACTTGTATGTATGATTAAATGTGTTTTTAAATTGGACTTTCTTTTACTCTTTCTACCACAAATGTTACATTGATAAAGTTTTCTCCCCGTTTCTTGTTCATTTAACACTATTATATTATTATTGTCTTTATCACTATTATTATTACTGTTTTTCCTTTTCTTGTGATCAACTGAGTTATTTCTAAATCCACCGCTTTTATGAGAACCAACCACTATATGAAAATATAAAATCCTAATTAATAATTTAATAATTAACAAGTAATTAAAACAACCTTCTTATAACACGATCACACAGTGTTAAAGATAATATTTATTACAATTATTTTAGAATGGATTAAGCCATGAATTGAGAAACGTATAGCGTAGCTTGATGCAACCGTTAATAAAATAAAATTCACGTTAATTTGTAATAATTGAAGTGAAATTAATATTTATTTTAGATAATAATTAATTCGTGCTTCAAATAGTGATTTTAATAATAATAAAAGAGTAAAAAAACAACATACCTAATATGAAATATTGTCGATTGTTAATAATTTGTCTTTACCTATCTTCCAAGCAACGACATACGTTTTCATTTTAGAACTTATCTTCATTGAAAATAATTCGAATCATGTTTTATATTACTTTGTATACAACACAGTAAGATCAATTTACACGTTTTGGATTATTTTAACACGAATCGTGTTGTAGAAAGGTTGATATTATTTATAATTACCTGATATATTTTCAGTAATATTGGGAGATATGTTTACCTGTGCATTTTCATTACTATTAATATTATTTGTTAACTTCATATCACGAATTAATCTACTTAGGGGTTGATTATCTTCATCTTCAAAATCATTCCCTAAAACACACCATTATATAACTTATTTTTAGATAATTAAAATAAAATAATCAAGAAAATAAAATGAAAATCAAGCATCTGATAACACGTATAGGAAAGCTGATGTTATTATCATTTGTTGAATACGATTCATTATCGGATTCATTTTCAGTACTACTACTACTAGAAGAGCTATCTTTATTATTATTATTAATAGTGGTCTTTTTATTATCACTAAATGATGTACTCGGGCGCTGGTTATCTTCATCATGTGTATCATTTTCTAAAACATACCATCATATTATTTATTTTTAAATATTTAAAAAAAAAAATAAAAATAAAAATCGTATCTCTGATAACACAGATTCTATAACACGAATTGTGTTTTAGAAAGGTTAAAATTATTACTATTATTAATAATATAAACGAAGCTATGTCGCTATCTAACCAAAAACATGGAGAGATTCAACAACTAAAAAGTCGAATTAAACCTCTCATAACACCGTTTTAGTATAAAACATCATAATAGAAACAATATTACACTTATATAAAACGATAGAACAATGTTTAAAGAACAAAATCATGTACTTAATTTTATAAGTTTCATATTAAACACATATACAAAATTGCATCGTGTTAATTTTTTTCTTTTGAGTTCTAATATCGTGGGATCCATTCAATTCGTTATCAGAGTTAGCGTTGAAACTGTCAAAGCATGTCTTTGATTGAACCATAATATTTCTGTACTACAATTACCATTAAATGTGACGCTTGTCGTGATGGTTCAATCCAAGACATGCCTTGACAGTTTCAAGGCTAACTCTGATAACAAATTTAATGGTTCGCACGATATGATGTTAATATTAGGGAAAAACCGTATTGTAGGAGGGTCGATATTTTTACTATTATTGTTCTTACCGATTATTGAAGGGCATTCTTCCATTGTTGATTCATTTTTTATGATATTAGAACATCTATCCGAGTCTTTATTATCATTAAATTGATTATCATTAATGATTGTTTTATCGTCATCATCATCATCATTAACTGGTATACTTGTATGATGATGATTATTTTCACATTGTTTTTGATCTTCATCATCGTTAAAGTCATTCTCTACAATGTATTTAAAACATTAATGATTATTTTTTGAAATATTGGTATTTGCAAAAAGTGCAATTGTTTTATCATTTAAAAAAAAATTTTTTTTGTTTGATTTTTGATTGCAACAAAAATAAAAAAAAATCTCTTAAATAATACAGTAAGATATCTCAAAGAAACATTACTTAAGTTCTAATATTGACTAAATTAAAAGACAATTCTTCTTACTTACCAATTTTTAAACAAGTTTCCTCAATATCCATTTCGGTTTTAATAAAACCAAGTGAGTCTTCAATACACAATTTATTTATATCCAATAGTTGATTATCCTTTTCATCCTCATCGTCATTATTATAATCATCATCATCAAACTTATTCTCTAAAAACATATAAATGGTAAAACGTATGGTTGATTGATTACTATTATTATTATTGTTATAATTATTACCAATTGTTGAATTAAATTCATGATTATTTGACTCATTTTCAACAACACCAAAAGTGTTTTCTTGTAAACTTTCGTTACTATTATTATTGTTATTACACGATTCATTATCGAATTCATTTTCAGTACTACTAGAAGAGCTATCTTTATCATTATCATTATTATTAGTTGTGGTTTTCTTATTATCACCAAATGATGTACTCGGGTGCTGATTTTCTTTATCTGTATTACTTCCTAAAACACACAATCACACATTTTTTTTAATTAAATTAAAATGATTAAAATTAAAATAAAGCCTCTTATAACACGGATTTGTATAAAAACAACCCTTTATGATATCTTTATGTAAAATTAGATAAGCGTCAAATAAAACGTACTGGGATGATTTACAATTGTCTATCGACAAATTGATGGAATTAGATTATGGTGCGTTGAGTTTACTACCCCTTTTATTACGAGGGTTGTTGAAAAAAACGAAATTATTTTCTTAAAATACAATAAATGTGTGAAAACAATTACAATCATATAACTTCCTATACTGCAATTTAATACAAATTAACCGTGTTAAAAGAGGGTAGGATTTTCATAATTCTCTTTACCGATTCGTAAATTCATTTCAGAATCATCATTGGAAATAACAAAATGTCCATCATCATTTTGTTCAATACGAGACCAATTTTTATGAAAATCATCAACATTATTTTGATAATTTTCAATTCTATTCTGCAATAATTCATTCGTTTCTAGAATCTTCTCACGATAATGATAGAAAACAATTAAAATATGGAAACAATCAAAACAAATGAATTTTGTATATGGATCATCTTCAACAATCTAAAAATACAAATAATTAATCATGAAATTGATTAATAAATAAATGGAAATTATTTTTTCATACCTTCAAATTTGTAAACAATTCAACAATTGTTGGAATTGTTGGATCTGTTTGTTTATTATCAAAAATATTTCTAAAAAATTCACACGATTTCAAGCAATAACAAAAACGACAACGCTCCATATTTTTAATCTTTCTCTTAATTAATAATTAACAATAACAATTAATACCACTTTACTAAAAAAAAAAAAATCTCCAAAGGTAACAAGTACCTTATATAGCGAATTTTTTTATGTATCTACATACTGAAATATTAATTGCAAAACATTCTTATGATACTGACAATTAATATATTTTAATAACATTGAATCAACTAATCTTAAATTCATTTCCCGATGTTATTTTAATATTTATGATTTTTATTGAAAAATACTTTTAATCCACAAACAATAAGAAACACTAATAAAATTTCACTCGTAGGAAGAAGTTTGTTGTTTGTCTAATACATCTAATCAAGGCCTGCTTGATTTTTTCAAGCGAAATTCTCTAGCAGGCCTTGCGTCTAATATTAACTGTCAAAATTAGTTACCCCCCGCGATATTCAATTTTTTTTCTAATATCAATTGTCAGAACACATAGCCATCTTAGATACGTGATTTTACTGGTTATACTCAAAAAAGAGATTTTTGCATTTTTCTTGCGAACCAACGAACCAATTTTGATGATTCTTTTTCTGGGTCATAGAGAATGGTCGGCTCTATTGTTATTTTAATTTTCATCAAAATCTAAGCAAATGTAATATTGAAAATGATTTTTTTTAACATTTCTTCAGCTCTTATTCCAAAAGTGTTGGCCCTACCAGTCTGGCCAACGAACTCATCCAAGCTATGCCAAAGACCGATTTTTGTACCAAGTTTCATTAAGATTGGTGTATTTTTACGGCAGTTATCGTGGGTATACATATATAAATATATATATATATATATATATATATATATATATATATATATATATATATATATATATATATATATATATATATATATATATATATATATAAAAATTTTAACGAACGGTGGATATGGGTTCCTGAGATCCCAAAACAAACTTCTGTGCAAAAATTTTTCGGAAATTCAAAATTTTCTTTAAAAAAATTCGCTAAAAAAAATGGTATACTAACAGAAAACGTTACACCTAAACACCATCAGGCACAAATTCAAAATGAGAGTTTTCAAAATGGCCACCGTAGAGTTTGCTACAAAAGTTCTACCAACCTGACACAATCTGACACTAAAGCTTCATTCACAACCTCAAAATTAATGTTTAAAATTAATATGTGACAATTAACGTGAAAGTTTGTTCAATAGATGTAGGCGTTACCGTTCACAACACCATCAATTAATCCTTAAAATTAATACTTAACGTAAAAGTTTGCAAACTCCAAACTTTTAAGCTTCATTCACAACCTCAAAATTAATCCTTAAAATTAGTCATTGTAAAATTAATCATTATTCGTACATTTTGGGTGCAATCGTATCATTCACAATCAGCATAATTATTCGTTAAAATTAGTGCGTAGTGGGATGGCGCCATCTCTTGGGTAATTTTTGTCGTTTTAATACCAAGTAGCACATACCCATTGCAACTGCCGCCAGATACATCTTTTTTTTAATATTCATTATTGTCATTAATGACCCAACAGTTCATTATTAAATTTAAATGTATAAAAATAGTTTTGACAGTTTTTAGGGTATTTTGTTTCGATTTCAGGGGTTTTCTAAATCGCATTTTGGCAGCACTGTAATTTTCTTGAAATTAATCCGTAAAAGTTTGGAGTTTGCAAACTTTTACGTTAAGTATTAATTTTAACGATTAATTGATGATGTTGTGAACGGTAACGCCTACATCTATTGAACAAACTTTGACGTTAATTGTCACGTATTAATTTTAAACATTAATTTTGAGGTTGTGAATAAAGCTTTACGGATTAATTTTAAGAAAATTACAGTGCCACCAAAACGCGATTTAGAAAACCCCCTAAAATCGAAACAAAATACCCTAGAAACAATGGTATTTTCAAGAGTTCTGGAATTACCCAAGAGATGGCGCCATCTCACTACGCACTATAGAGTCAACGATTGTAAACTTACAATGATTGCTCATTGCCTATACTCTCCATATAAGCCAAGTATTTGACGTCATTGACGGATAGTTAGCATACCTACATATACATGATAGAGACAGGCATAGCTACCTGTCTCTATCGATGTCTATCCGTATCTGTATGTACGCGAATGACGTCACTGGAGACGACAAGAGTGGGGATGCCGAAAAAATGTGGTTCATGAGCAATCCTTGTAAGAATTCATAATCGTTGCTATAGAGTCCCTATAATAAGAGTCTGGCCAAAGCAGCCATTTTCTGTCACACCGCGTGGCGCCAAATTTGAAAATGTCAGAAATAGTTTGCACTTAGGAACCTAGAGCATGAACAAAATGAGATAAATACGCAGCAGTAACTTATCAGTAAAATGTGTTATTGAGGAATAAAAGTAAAAAGTCAAAAATTAACTATGTTTTATTATTTCAAAAGACTATGCATGGCCATGCTTTTAGTATCCTTACAAATTCGGATTTTTGTCTTACTTTTACAAGCAATTTTTAATGTAAAAGTAATAAATCTAGTAATTATTTCAGTTTTTAAATTATGACAGTTCAAAATATGATGAGCATCAACTACCATGTAATTACCGTTACTTACCACTTCGCGAACTTTTAAACGATATATTAACTTAGTTTATTCCAGAGAATAGTAAAATATTTGTACTTCTAACCGAAAATAACTTTAAAATATACAAAATCTTGTATTTCCCGCTCTCACATGTCAAATTGTGACAGAAAATGGCCGCACCAATGAAAACTTGACAACACATTGGCCAGACTCTTATTATAGGGACTCTAACGCACTAATTTTAACGAATAATTATGCTGATTGTGAATGATACGATTGCACCCAAAATGTACGAATAATGATTAATTTTACAATGACTAATTTTAAGAATTAATTTTGATTTTGTGAATGAAGCTTTAATGTTGAGCTATCGCAGGTTTTTTAATTATAATATTTACAATGTACACAAAAATCTTGTAATTGTAAAAATTGTTAATTTATCAAAAAATGCAATTTTGGTTGAATATTAATGTTTCTTGTTTATTAATACGATTTTTTTTTGCAAATTTGGTAACATTCTTAGTAAACTAAAAATCACTAGATTTGTTATCGTATATAAAGCAGATCCTACACGTGCACTACAGTGTCCAGTTCATAAATTGAGTTTTGTTTGATTTACTTTAGAAATTTATTTTACTTTCCCCATATACTTGAATATGTTAGAGAGAGATAGGTGCTCATTGAGTACAATTTAAGGGTATGTTGTAGAGATAGCTCGATTTGGCGTGCGAAATTTATCAATTTTCAAACAACGATATTTCGCTTATTTTTTAAGATATTGTGAAATTAAAACGTGCGTTGGATAGAGCATTTCAAGGTGCATGTCCTGAAGCTTTCTATTAAAGAAAAATCTGATAAAATTCGGAATGATAAAGAAAACTGTTGGACCATGTTTTTTTGTACATTTTCCTTCATAATTGGCTAAAAATTGGCCAATATGATTGATTTTAAATATCTATTGAGTGATTTAGATGGAAAATGATGAGATCTTTCCAAATATTCAAGAATTTTCCCGATTAAATGGACTTTGATCAGTAATCTAGGGCACAATTTTAAAGATAGAATTATGCACTCTTGTTTTTAGAAAGATATTGTAAGGGCGGAGGTAATAAAGCTCGCTTAAAAGAAAATTTTGAAAATTACGTGATTTCTTGGAAAATTTGGAATCCCATTTTCACCTGTTATTTACAGCTATTAAAATTGATTAATTTGACCGATAATTAGTATCAAAACATAGGAAAATCGATTTTCTTTCACGACCATCTCACAATAATGAAAAATATTTGAAAATCTGTCCGTAGGTAATTTTCTTAACCAAGCGTGCTTGCTCAGCGAGACGTATTGTTGTTGTAATGTACCACATCTATCCGGTTTATACCAGATATGCGGACTAAATCACACCGACAATACCGCTCGGAGCGCATACACACTTGGTTAAGAAAATTACCTACGGACAGATTTTCAAATATTTTTCATTATTATGATATGGTCGTGAAAGAAAATCGATTTTCCTATGTTTTGATACTAATTATCGGTCAAATTAATTAATTTTAATAGCTGTAAATAACAGGTGAAAATGGGATTCCAAATTTTCCAAGAAATCACGTAATTTTCAAAATTTTCTTTTAAGCGAGCTTTATTACCTCCGCCCTTACAATATCTTTCTAAAAACAAGAGTGCATAATTCTATCTTTAAAATTATGCCCTAGATTACTGATCAAAGTCCATTTAATTTTCTTCAAAAATTGGAAAAACTAACAAACGTATCGGGAAAATTCTTGAATATTTGGAAAGATGTCATCATTTTCCATCTAAATCACTCAATAGATATTTAAAATCAATCATATTGGCCAATTTTTAGCCAATTATGAAGGAAAATGAACAAAAAAACATGGTCCAACAATTTTCTTTATCATTCCGAATTTTATCAGATTTTTCTTTAATAGAAAGCTTCAGGACATGCACCTTGAAATGCTCTATCCAACGCACGATTTAATTTCACAATATCTTAAAAAATAAGCGAAATATCGTTGTTAGAAAATTGATAAATTTCGCACGCCAAATCGAGCTATCTCTACAACATACCCTTAAAGCTTGAAATTTGGATTCAATCGGATTGAAGTTTGTATATAGATATAAACGTACGGCGATTAATAAACTGTGATTTTTACAACATAAACGTAGTCTATACAAAATCGACTATTTCAATGTAAGATTTTGACAAAAAAGTCAAACATCGGCAACAGTGCCTTTTGCAGTGGTACCAACTAAAAGATACAATTCTATCTATAAATTACGGCTGCATGTTAGTAATTTTTGAAAGCTTCAGTTGGATGAGTCTCTACATTTGACATTTCGGTCAAATTTAAATCTTACAGTAGAATAGTGGATAGAATTTATCTCAGTTTATGCAATAGTGAATTTTAAGATCCCCCATAATAGAAATTTTTAATTTATTATCCATCAAAAAAAATATACCGTATTAAATTAATTTCTTAATAAAAAAATAGATAAATAATAATTAACTTAACTGCAATTCGTTAATCTGGCAACATTGAACGTGTATTAGGTCTACCACTCATATGAACTACTTTATTTATTATTATTATTATTATTATTCGATTTTGTGAGAAGTCCTTACCAGACCCTCTCATCCGAGCCGTGGTTCGCGCCCCACTGTACCCCGGCCTTTAAGGCCTTTTGTACGCTCGTCAATTCACCTTATTTAGGTTAGATGTCTTCCCCCAATAGTCCCGTTCTTTAAATAAAGTCTAGGATACTGCTTAGGGGGGTACTTTTTATTTCCTCCGGAGAGACATATTCCCCTCCCAGGTACTACGCTCAGAGATCCTTTAAGGCCTCACAGTAGCATAGAATATGAAGGGAAGTTTCATCCTCCTCTTCACAGGCCCTACATGTTGGGTCTTTTACAATCCCAATGTTATTGAGATGTTTCCTCAGTCCACAGTGTCCAGTAAGCAGTTCTGTGGTCTGTCTTAATTGCCTCCTATTAAGTTTTAGGAGTTCTTTGCGTCTTCCACGGTTTGAAAAATCCAGAAATGCCTTTGACAGGACCATCCCTGGTGAATCCTCCCAGTAGAGTTGGTGTTTGCGTTCTAATTCTTCCCATATGGCCCTTTTAGCGTCCGCATAAGCAATCCCGCATGAAGGTCCAGGTCCAATTAGAGCTGTTTTGGCGACATTCTTTGCTAAGCAGTCCGCCTTCTCATTTCTTTCAAACCCTTGATGAGCCGGCACCCATGTCAAGTTAACCTTGTTATGTTCTGCCAGCTCAAGTGCTTCGAAGCATTCCAGCATGTCTGGATTTTATTTCTACAGCCCTCAGTGACGTGATCACGGATTGACTGTCTGTTTTGATGTGGAAAGTTCTATTTCTATAGTTTCTCCACAACCTGACCTGCACACAGGTCATAACTGCTATTATTTCCGCCTAAAATATGGAGCAATGGTTTCCCAGCGCAAGAGAAATTGCTTCCTCGTGTCTGGGCCCCACCACCCCTATTCCTGCGTTCACGGTCGTCTTGGAGCCGTCTGTATACCAAACGATTCCTCCTCGATCCGTGTTTTTTGTCTCGTTCATCGTTCCTTCCCCTTCCAGTATTTCTACTTTGAAGTTCTTGTTGAATCGATAAACTGGGTTGATTCTGTCAGATCGCATTCCTAAAACTGGAATGCTGTCTCTTTCTCGATGGATCTCGGTATGGGATCCTTTAATAACGGACTCCCTCCCTAGCCCATTTGTTTTCAGTCGATAAGAAGCAGCCGTTGCTTCAGCCTCCACCAATAAGTGTAGGAAACTGAGTCTCAGCATAACTTCCATCGCCGCTGTTGGGGTAGTTGACATCGCCCCCGTAGAACTACTTTATACAACTCTTTATCTACTTCTCAAATTATTATTATTAATTAATAAATTGAAGAAATTTAACAAATTATAACATTTCAAATAGTTAATTTTAAAAATAATATTATATACCGGGTTGTACCACGGTATTTTCGTTCTTAGTTGTCTGTGAAATTGGTAACATAGTATCGTAACTTGATTCATAATTGACATTTGCTAGTGTATTTTTCAAATAGCTGCACTAAACTACGATATTACGTTACTAAATCACAGTCAACTATTAATTAATTATTATTGGTGACACTACAAGACTTTTTTCAAGTATACAGTGAAATCTCAATTTTAAGCACACTAATAACATTATTTGTTCTTATGTTTCATTAAATGTTTGGTTAAGAGCCTTTTCAATGTGAATTTCTGATCACAAATATTACACTGATAACATTTTTCTCTAGCATGTATTGATAAATGTTGTTTTGAACTTAATTTATAAGTATATGGTTTCTCACCTGTATGTATTAATAAATGTTTATCTAAACTTGATCTTTGTGAAAATTGTTTACCACAATTGTTACATTTTTAAGGTTTTTCATCGGTATGTATTTTTAAATGCCTTTTTAAATGTGATGTTTGTGTAAATTGTTTGGCACAATTGTTACATTTATAAGGTTTTTCACCTGTATGTATTCTTAAATGTCTTATTAAACTTGATCTATCTGAAAATCTTTGGCCACAATTGTTACATTTATGAGGTTTTTCCCCTGTATGTATGAGTAAATGTCTATCTAACCATGATCTTTGTGAAAATTGTTTACCACAATTGTTACATTTATAGGGTTTTTCACCTGTATGTATTCTTAAATGTCTTATTAAACTTGATCTATCTGAAAATCGTTGGCCACAATTGTTACATTTATAAGGTTTTTCACCTGTATGTATTTTTAAATGTGTTCTTAAATGTGATGTTTCTGTAAATTGTTTGCCACAATTGGTACATTTATAAGGTTTTTCACCTGTATGTATTCTTAAATGTCTTCTTAAACTTGATCTATCTGAAAATTGTTTGCCACAATTGTTACATTTATAAGGTTTTTCACCTGTATGTATTCTTAAATGTGTTTTTAAATGTGATGTTTGTGTAAATTGTTTGCCACAATTGTTACATTTATAAGGTTTTTCACCTGTATGTATTTTTAAATGTCTATTTAAACTTGATCTTTGTGAAAATTGTTTGCCACAATTGTTACATTTATAAGGTTTTTCACCTGTATGTATAATTAAATGATCTTTTAAGTTCGATTTTGTTGCAAACTTTTTGTCACAAATCTTACACTGGTAAAGTTTTTTCCCCGTGTGTTGTTCATTTAACACTATTATATTATTATTGTCTTTATCACTATTATTATTATTGTTTTTCCTTTTCTTATGATCAACTGATTTATTTCTAAATCCACCGCTTTTATGAGAACCAACCACTATATGAAAATATAAAATTCTAATTAATAATTCAATAATTAACGAGTAATTAAAACAACCTTCTTATAACACGATCATACAGTGTTAAAGTTACTATTTATTACAATTATTTTAGAACGGATTAAGCCATGAATTGAGAAACGTATAGCGTAGCTTGATGCAACCGTTAATAAAATAAAATAAAATTCACGTTAATTTGTATTAATTGAAGTGAAATTAATATTTATTTTAGATAATAATTAATTCGTGCTTCAAATAGTGATTTTAATAATAATAAAAGAGTAAAAAAACAACATACCTAATATGAAATATTGTCGATTGTTAATAATTTGTCTTTACCTATCTTCCAAGCAACGACATACGTTTTCATTTTAGAACTTATCTTCATTGAAAATAATTCGAATCATGTTTTATATTACTTTGTATACAACACAGTAAGATCAATTTACACGTTTTGGATTATTTTAACACGAATCGTGTTGTAGAAAGGTTGATATTATTTATAATTACCTGATATATTTTCAGTAATATTGGGAGATATGTTTACCTGTGCATTTTCATTACTATTAATATTATTTGTTAACTTCATATCACGAATTAATCTACTTAGGGGTTGATTATCTTCATCTTCAAAATCACTCCCTAAAACACACCATTATATAACTTATTTTTAGATAATTAAAATAAAATAATCAAGAAAATAAAATGAAAATCAAGCCTCTGATAACACGTATAGTGTTATAGGAAAGCTGATGTTATTACCATTTGTTGAACACGATTCATTATCGGATTCATTTTCAGTACTACTACTACTAGAAGAGCTATCTTTATTATTATTATTATTAATAGTGGTCTTTTTATTATCACTAAATGATGTACTCGGGCGCTGGTTATCTTCATCATGTGTATCATTTTCTAAAACATACCATCATATTATTTATTTTTAAATATTTAAAAAAAAATAAAAATAAAAATCGTATCTCTGATAACACAGATTCTATAACACGAATCGTGTTTTAGAAAGGTTAAAATTATTACTATTATTACTAGTATAAACGAAGCTATGTCGCTATCTAATCAAAAACATGGAGAGATTCAACAACTAAAAAAAAATCTCCAAAGGCAGCAAGTACCTTATATAGCGAATTTTTTATGTATCTACATACTGAAATATTAATTGCAAAACATTCTTATGATACTGACAATTAATATATTTTAATAACATTGAATCAACTAATAAATTCATTTCCCCGATGTTATTTTAATATTTATGATTTTTATTGAAAAATACTTTTAATCCACAAACAATAAGAAACACTAAAAAAAAAAATAATAATGAAGTTTGTTGTTTGTCTAATACGTCTAATCAAGGCCTGCTTGATTTTTTCAAGCGAAATTCTCTAGCAGGCCTTGCGTCTAATATTAACTGTCAAAATTAGTTACCCCGCCGCGATATTCAATTTTTTTTCTAATATCAATAGTCAGAGAACATATAGCCACCTGAGATAATCGATTTTACTGCTTATACTCAAAAAAGAGATTTTTGCATTTTTCTTGCGAACCAACGAACCGATTTTGATGATTTTTTTTCTGGGTCATAGAGAATGGTCGGCTCTACTGTTATTTTAATTTTCATCAAAATCTAAGCAAATGTAATATTGAAAATGATTTTTTTTAACATTTCTTCAGCTCTTATTCCAAAAGTATTGGCCCTACCAGTCTGGCCAACGAACTCATCCAAGCTATCCCAAAGACCGATTTTTGTACCAAGTTTCATTAAGATTGGACTATTTTTACGGCAGTTATCGTGGGTATACATATATATATATATATATAAATATATAAATATATATATATATATATATATATATAAAAATTTTAACGAACGGTGGATATGGGTTCCTGAGGTCCCAAAACGAACTTCTGTGCAAAAATTTTTCGGAAATTCAAAAGTGAGGATCTCATTAGCTAATTTTTTTAAAAAAATTCGCTAAAAGTCGAATTAAACCTCTCATAACACCGTTTTAGTATAAAACAGCATAATAGAAACAATATTACACTAATATAAAACGATATAACAATGTTTAAAGAACAAAATCATGTACTTAATTTTATAAGTTTCATATTAAGCACATATACAAAATTGCATCGTGTTAATTTTTTTCTTTTGAGTTCTAATATCGTGGGATCCATTCAATTCGTTATCAGAGTTAGCGTTGAAATTGTCAAGGCATGTCTTTGATTGAACCATCATATTTCTGTATTAAAATTGTCATATAATGTGACGTTTGTTAAATAGTTCAATCCAAGACATGCCTTGACAGTTTCAAGGCTAACTCTGATAACAAATTTAATGGTTCGCACGATATGAGGTTAATATTAGGGAAAAACCGTATTGTAGGAGGGTCGATATTTTTACTATTATTGTTCTTACCGATTGTTGAAGGGCATTCTTCCATTGTTGATTCATTTTTTATGATATTAGAACAACATCTATCCGAGTCTTTATTATCATTAAATTGATTATCATTGATGATTGTTTTATCGTCATCATCATCATCATTAACTGGTATACTTGTATGATGATGATTATTTTCACATTGTTTTTGATCTTCATCATCGTTAAAGTCATTCTCTACAATGTATTTAAAACATTAATGATCACTTTTTGAAATATTGGTATTTGCAAAAAGTTCAATTTTTTTATCCTTATTTTAAATATTTTTTTTGTTTGATATTGATTACAACAAAAAAAATTCTCTTAAATAGTACAATAAGATATTTCAAAGAAACATTACTTAAGTTTTAAAATTGAGTAAATTAAGACAATTCTTACTTACCAATTTTTAAACAAGTTTCCTCAATATCCATTTCGTATTTAATAAAACCAAGTGATTCTTCAGTAAACAATTTATTTACATCCAATTGTTGATTATCCTTTTCATCCTCATCGTCTTTATTATAATCAGTTTTATTATCATCATCATCATCAAACTTAGTCTCTAAAAACATATAAATGGTAAAACGTATGGTTAATTAATTACTATTATTATAATTATTACCAATTGTTGAACTAAATTCATCATTATTTGACTCATTTTCTATAACACTAAAAGAGTTGTTTTCTTGTAAACTATCGTTACCATTATTATTATTATTCGTTAACTTATTATTATGAATTAATGTTTGATTGTTTTCATCTTCGGAATCACTCCCTAAAACACAGCATCATCATATAATTTATTTTTAAATAATTAAAAATAACCAAAAAAACAAATTGAAAATCAAGCCTCTAATAACATGAATAGTGTTATAGGAAGGTTGATGTTATTATTATTATTACCACTTTTTGAACACGATTCATTATCGGATTCGTTTTCAGTACTACTAGAAGAGCTATTTTTATCATTATTATTATTATTATTATTAGTTGTGGTTTTCTTATCATCACCAAATGATGTACTCGGACGCTGATTTTCTTCATCATCTGAATCTCTTCCTAAAACGCACAATCACACATTTTTTTTAATTACATTAAAATGATTAAAATAAAAATAAAGCCTCTTATAACACGGATTTGTATAAAAATAACCCTTTATGATATCTTTATTCATAATTGTCGTCTATTGAATCTATAGAAAAAGTTCTACAAATTGATAGAATTAGGTAGAGTGGACTACCCCTTTTATAACGAGGGTTGTTGAAAAAACGAAAATATTTTGTAAATATGAGAAAACAGGTACAATGATAAAATTTCCTGTACTGCAATTTAATACAATAAATCGTGTTAAAAGAGGGTAGGATTTTTATAATTCTTTTTACCAATTTGTAAATTAATTTCAGAATCATCTGAATCGTCATTAGAAATAACAAAATGTCCATCATCATTTTGTTTAATACGGGGCCAATTTTTATGAAAATCATCAACATTGTTTCGATAATTTTCAATTCCTTTCTGCAATAATTCATTCGTTTTTAGAATCTTCTCACGATAATGATAAATAACAATTAAGATATGTAAACAATCAAAACAAATGAATTTTGTATATGGATCATCTTCAACAATCTAAAAATACAAATAATTAATCATAAAATTGATTAATAAATAAATGGAATTTATTTTTCACACCTTCAAATTTGTAAACAACTCAACAATTGTTGGAATTGTTGGATCTGTTTGTTTATTATCAAAAATATTTCCACAAAATTCGCGCAATTTCAAACAATAACAAAAACGACAACGCTCCATGTTTTTAATCCTTCTCTTAATTAATAATTACCAAATACAATTAATACCACTTTGCTAAAAACAAAAAAGAAAAAATGGTACGACTAATAGAAAAAAAAACGTTACACCTAATCACCATCAGACACAAATTCAAAATGAAAGTCTTCAAAATGGCCACCGTAAAGTTTGCTACAAAAGTTCTACCAACTTGACACAATTTTGACACTAAATGTTGAGCTATTGCAACGATTATGAATGCTTAGAAGGATTGCTCACGAACCACATTTTTTCCAACGATTGTAAACTTACAATGATTGCTCATTGCCTATACTCTCCATATAAGCCAAATATTTGACGTCATTGACAAATAATTAGCTTACCTACATATACATGATAGAGACAGGCATAGCTACCTGTCTCTATCGATGTCTATCCGTATCTGTATATACGCGAATGACGTCACTGGAGACGACAAGAGTGGGGATGCCGAAAAAATGTGGTTCATGAGCAATCCTTGTAAGAATTCATAATCGTTGCATTTTTTCGGCATCCCCACTCTTGCGGGCCACCAGTGACGTCGTTCGCGTACATACAGATACGGATATAGACATCAATAGAGACAGCTAGCTATACCTGTCTCTATGTATATGTATTGTTAGAACGGTCTAAGAACGCCACACCGAAACAATTGAGCATCGTTGCGCAGTCGACCAAATTACGTCGGACGAGTCCACTTTCCAATTTTCGGGGTTGGAAGCTTTCTAACACAGGCGTTCGTGGTTGCCCACGTGCTTTTGTTTTGGCAAATTTTAGGTTATTTTTGTGATTTACACATTAGTATTTAAACAATCGAGCTTTTTTTTTGATAACATTATTATCAATGTAAGTTATTAGAACTAAATTGTCTAATCAAATATTTTTCGACCCAAAAATGGTTTCCTATTCTGTTTGAATGAGAAATGTTACGCTACTGATCTGTGGTGTGACGTCACGCTTGGAACATCTATTTGTCAATTGACATGCCGTTCTTAGACTGTTCGGACAGGTACACTAACCATCCACCAATGACGTCAAATATTTGGCTTATATGGAACGTATAGGCAGTGAGCAATCATTGTAAGTTAACAATCGTTGTAGCTATTGCAGGTTTTTTAATTATAATATTTACAATGTACACAAAAATCGCTGGTAGAATTGTTAATTTGTCAAAAAAAGCAATTTTGGTTAAATATTATTGTTTCTTGTTTATTATTACGATTTTTTTTTTGCAAATTTGGTGACATTCTTAGTAAATTAAAAATCACTAGATTTGTCATCGTATATAAAGCAGATCCTACACGTCCACTACAGTGTCCACTTCATAAATTGAGTTTTGTTTGATTTTCTTTAGAAATTTATATTACAAATTCTAGATTTAATGCTTAACATACAGGATATAACTTGGTTCTACATAAATCTATTTCACTTCCCCTATATACTTGAATATGTTGGAAGTCTGTTCCAGTAGTCAATTTGATAACGTTTGAGGAGTCTGAGATATGCGCAGATACGATTAAAACGTATTTACACATGTCACTGACCCCTCAAACGGTTTCAAATTGACGGCTGGAACAGACCCAGAGAGTGATAGTACTAATTTAGTACCCTTTTTAAGGCTTGAAATTTGGATTCAATCGTATTGAAGTTTGTAAATATAAACAGCGATTAATAGACTGTCATTTCAATCCGATTGAGATCTCATAAACGTAGTCTATCTCAGTCTATTCAATAGTGAATTTCAAAGTCCCTCATAAAAGAAGTTTTTAATAATAATCTATCAAAAGAAATACTGTAATAAATAATTTCTTAATTAATAACAAATAAATAATAAATAATTTAACTACAATTTATATAAATTTTACAGTTTTTATTTAACGTTAATCTGGCAACACTGTACGTGTATTGAATCTACCACTCATATGAACTACTTTATACAACTGTTTATCTACTTTTTAAATTATTATCAATAAATAAATTGCTGAAATTCTATAAATTATAACATTTCAAATGGTTAATTTCTAAAAAAATACTTTTTATATTTATAGATTTATATCCAAAATATTGTATATAATAGTTCCATTGTCAGGGTAGTTCATTTGTATCTTTCTAACCTAAGTTTTTCTTGTGCATAATGTCGTTGATTGCTAGAATTTTTCCAAATATTTTAAACAATTTCAGGTAATTTTTCTCGATCTTTTAGGTTTTGAAGCTTCCATAAATTGTACATGAATAAAAATGTTTGTTCAAATTGAAGAAATTGTAAAAAATTTGAATCGAACGAATAAACCCCCAGGCGGATTGGGGTAGATGATAACGTCCAAAAAATCTTATATTCCGAGTAGAATATACGATTAATAACTACAAAAAATTAATTTATGTACAACTCATGGAATTTTTAATTAATTTAATTAACACTAATCAACTGTTGAATTGTAGACAAATCTGTGAGCCACCGATCCGGACTTATATTCGTGACCATTTTCCACGTCCTAATGAACGTAAACGTATCCTACGACATGGCTGGAAGAAACGTATGTCGACACCAGGTGGACGTCGTGTTTTAATGAATCGTATATTAAAAGGACGTTTTGTTTATTCACATTAATTAAACACAAATTTTAATTGATTAATTAATTTTATTTTCTCATAGTATCACGTATCCAATCTAAATGTTTTGCTACATCGGTAAAAACAGCATAATGTTGTGGATCACATACACCATATCCTTGTAATGCAACACCAACACTAACAATACCACGTATTTGCCATATTTTATTATGTCCATCATTTGATTTTGGTAAAATTAAACCACCACCACTATCACCATTACATACAGATGTACCATTTTTAAAACCAGCACAGAAATTCTTTTCAAATGTAAAACGTGAGAAAAATTCCCGATTTGAATAAATACATTTAACCGTTGATACAATTGGCATTTCAGTTTGCATTAAATCATTTGATAATACACGTTCTTCATTAAAACCCCAACCAACAACAATACCAACTTGTCCAATAACATTATCTAATTCGATATTATGATGATTATTATCATCATCCCATAAACAACAAGGACGTACATAATCATTAATTTGTACATTACGTGATAATTTTAATATAGCAATATCATTAAATAGATTACTATAATTATATTTTGGATGTATATAAATATCAGATACATCAATATCTTGTACTTCAGGACCGAATTTTTTCAAATTATATTTACCTAAATAAACAAGTATATCATTTGAATTGATTGGATTATTTGTTTGTGGTTTTGCTGTACAATGTGCTGCTGTTAATATATGTTTATCTGATATTAATGTACCACCACATGTATACATTAATTGTGCACCACGTGAATGATATAATGCAGCATGCCATGGAAATTGGCCTTTTGTTGTATTTTGTCCATATGATATTAATGGTGATGGTTGGATAGCAACACGACCACATTCAATTTGTTGTTGTTGTTGTTGTAATGATGATGTTATTGATGTTATAGGACGATTTATTGATGGACGATTCACTGAAAAATCACCAGGAAAAAAATCAAAACCATTATCATTACTGTTGGGTTCTTCAAATGACAAACCATTTGTTGTTGTAGTTCTTGTTCTTGTTGTTGTTGTTACTCTTATTGGTGTTGTTGTTGATGTTATAATTGGATCAATTATTGGTTGATTATCACTGAAAAAAAAAACAACAAAATTAAAATTGGAACAAATCATTTATGTATTATAACTCACTTTTTTTTATTACCATTATTACTGAAACTGTGTGCTGGTCGTCTGGAATTCAATCAAAATTTTAAATCAAAACTATTCGATTATAATTATTTATCCAACACCGTTTTATAAATATACCGATTTTAAATCAATAGAACATTTTATAACACCCTAGTGTGTTATATAAATTAACATTTCTATTGGTTGTGATATTAGTATTACTTATAGTAGGGTGTGCTGATGCGCATGATTTTGTAAAACCACAGTATAGTGATAAGATAGTAACTTTCCATGTCAACTAAAAATCAAGCCTTCTTTGTTCTAATTTTCTACTTTTCAAATTAATTTATTAGAAATTAACAAATACTTTTCAAAATTATTCAAAATTGTGTACGGTGTTGGATAAAATTTTGTATACAACTTTTGCGTTAAAGGGCAAATAAGACGCGAGAGAAAAACGTTTACCCACTAGGCGTTAGGCGAGTTGAGTAATTTTTTCGAGCATCTTATTTGCCCTCTAACGTAAGAGTTGTACAAATAATTAGTATACAACAAGTGTGTTATGGAGCATAAAAGACACTTGAGAAAATTACTCCACTCGGTTAACACCTCGTGGGTAAACGTTTTCTCTCGCGTCTTATTTGCTCCTTAACACACATGTTGTATAAATAACTATTATCCAATGTCGATTATAATTACACCAATTTTAGTGTATAAAGTACCCCATAATATACTAGTGTGTTATATAAGGTTGCTGCTGTAAATATACCAAATTCATATAAAAGTCTTAGTAGTTGGAGAGAGATTCGAATAATACTTTAAGGATTTTTAGGGGAATCCCTGGAGAACATTTTAGCAAAATTAGAACCTCATTTGGAAGTTGACCAAAAACGATGAATTTGGACAATGTCGGAATTTTCAACAACGAGCAACGTAGGCAAAACAACTAAGAATGACTCGTAGACCCTTCCAACATTGATTTTTTTTTGTTTTTCTCCATTTTATTCTGGAACAGGGGGATACATATGTTTCGCATGTTTTCTAGTGTGCAAAAAACAGCACTATTAGAAGGGTCTACGAGTCATTCTTATTGTTTGTCGTTTTGCACGTCTTTGAAAATAATGACATTGTCCAAAACGATCTTTTTTGATCAACTTCCGGATGAGCTAGAAGGTTCTAATTGGCATTTTTACAGCAGCAACCCTTATCATGTCAGACAAGAAATTCTTATGGTAACTCCTACTATTTGGTGAGCGATTCTAAAAATATTTCAAGGATTTGCAGAACGGGCCTTAGAGAACATTTTTGCAAAATTAGAGCCTTGTAGTTCATTTAGAAGTTGGTCAAAAAATGTCAATTCCGACAACATTGCAATTTTCGCTAACCAACTACACGCATAAACCGACTAAGACTGGCTCGTAGAACATAGCAAAATTGATACTTCCCGATTTTTGCAATTCTATCACGCAAAAATTGAAAACCGAATTGTAGTGGAGATCAGTCGTTGAAAAAAATGAATGAATCTAATGTGGACAACCTTCTCTCTTAACTACACATAACTCTTTTTAACACGGTCTTTTGACGCGATTTTGATACAACACGGTTTACTTTTTTTACACGAATTATTATTACTTTTATGCAGGTTTTTTTTTGGGAAAATATTTAGTTTTTCCACCTTATACCATTTTTCAAAGTTGTGGTACATATCCCTAAATGTATTATACATACATATGTGGCATATATTTTTTTTTGCACGGTTTTCTAAAGAACGTATCTACCGTGTAAAAAAGAGTAGAGTGTATTTTCAACAATCGATCTTTACCACGTCTTTTTCAATTTTTTAAAGATACAAATGAGAAGAACATTAAAATCAATTTTACGATAGTCTATGTGGCATTCTTAGTCGGTTTACACGTGTAGTCGGTTGGCGGAAATTACGACATTCTCGAAATAAACCGTTTTTTTTTTTTTATTAACTTTCCCATGAGCTACGAGGCTCTAATCTTGCTTAAATGTTCTTCAGGAGTCCCTCTACAAATCCTTAAAATATTTTTTAAATCTTCCGACAACTATTAAGAGTTTCGCTGTATGTACAACGAGATTTTACATT
The DNA here is from genome assembly GCA_039776855.1 of Mylabris sibirica. NCBI lineage: Eukaryota > Metazoa > Arthropoda > Insecta > Coleoptera > Meloidae > Mylabris > Mylabris sibirica. The sequence goes on along the minus strand of CM077840.1, from coordinate 9,609,979 downwards.
ATAGTTGGCCATGCCTTTGGGTTACGTAGCATCGTAGCTTGATTCATATACGATACTTATTATATGACATTTGTTACATCTTAGGCATGAACAACTACTCGGTAAATTAACATATACAGGATGAAATCGAATTGCCTTTAAATATTTAAAGAACGTGTTGGGTCCGAAAAACAGCCAATTTGTATGATACAGGGTGTATTATTTATAAAGTCGTCAATTCTTATAAAACTCCTACTAGTTAGTGAGCGATTCAAATAATATTCCAAGAGTTTGTCGGCGTAAGTCCACAGGGAATATTTTTGCAAAATTAGAACCTAGTAGCACATTTTGAAGTTTATCAAAGAAACGATCATTTTGGATAAGGTTGCGATTTTTACCAATCATCTGCACACTTAAAATGACTAAGAATGACTCGATTCTTAGTCGTTTTTAAAACTTGCAACATTGTTAGAAACGAGCCTTTTTGACCAACTTTAGTTACGAGATTTTAGTTTTGCTACAATTATCTTGAAATATTGCTTGAATCGCACTTTACTCATTTTAAATTTATCAAAACGGTCTTGTGTCAGGTGTTGGATTAAATCTGCGTTAAAATTCTCATGCGTTATTTGCCCTATAACTCACTTGTGTTGAAAATAAACTTACTTATTTTGTCCTGGTGGGATTTTATTTTGGTTTTGTCCCCTAAAATTGACAAAATTTTAACAAACAAACACTCAATTCTTTACAACTACCATTAAAATTTACCTTTTATCATTATTTCTATTATCATAATAATCATTGTTTCTATTACCATTATTATAATTATTTCTATTATTATCATTATTATTATTATCATTCAAATTGAGCCTTATCTCGCTTAGATGCAATGTAGGTGTTGTTGACGTCACTGCTTCTTCTATACCACATATTGTTTTACCATTTAAACGTATATTTCTTACACTTGGTTGAGGATAATCAGGATTATAAATGACAAAGAAACGTATTGTGATTGGTGGACCAACTTCTAGACGATATTTCGGATGGACTATTATAAATTCACGATTATCCACATTTGTAGTATTACCAAACCAATTCTAAAAAAAAATTTAATTTTTCTTTTTTCTTCATGAATTATTGTAACTTACACCAAGTTGTAAAGCAGACCGGTCGAGTATTACATGTATCCAGATACCATTCAATTCTTCATTTGTTTGTATTGATAAGATACCATACCAACGGTCCAATTCGTTTGTATTCCTTGTTTCATAGTTGAAAATGTGTGGACATGGTGATGATGGATTTTGTGCACTCTCAACCAATGTTGTTAATAAATTGAGAATTATTGGTAATAACAACAACATTCTGGAATTTAATTATTATTTTTTTTGTTCTTATTTGATAAAGGCTACGACCTTTATGTGATAAAAATTGTCACTTGTTTAGATCGTAGAAGTGTTGAGAATTATACGGGATGGTTTTTTTTTTTAATTAATGAATAATGAGGGAATTTTATAGAAAAAAATGGTAATCTAGCAAACTTGTCGTTTGTTGTTTATTATTATTTGAATATCTCGACAAATTAAAATTAAATATTTCAATGGTCAAGGTCTAACCACTCATTAGAATTCATATTTTTATATAAAAGAGTTTCACCATATACAAAAATTTATTATTGATTAATTAAAAACGAATATTTATACTTACATTGTTTCCTGTCGGTTAATTATTTTAATTATCGTTAATTATAATTAAACACGTCAATTTAATGTAATTAAATTTGATTTCTTTCCAATTTTTATTGTAATTGAAATATTGTTATTGATGATATTAACACAGAAAGAACTGATCTTTGAACGAAAAACCAGTTTTGTTTACTAAAGATTCAAGACAAATTCTTCTACATATGTATATTTTATTTATTCTATTTTTTGGAAATCCCCAAATTTTATAATGTTTAACAAATCTTAATTATAATTTTATAATAATTAACGATTCCATAAAAGTGGCAATTTCATTGTTTGTGTATGTATTATAAAATTTCAAATTTTGCTCCAATAACATTACAGTTTCCTGTTTGAACATATTTTTAATCGTTTAGTCCATCAAAAGATGTCGCTTTCATTTGTAACTAATGCCCATATTTATAAATCGAACTTGAGACGGTCTCAAGTTGTAACTGCCTTGAGACGAGCTTGAGTTTTATTGCAGAAAGTGCGCGTGCGCACCAATAGAAAAACGTGACCCTGTAGACTATAACTAGAATTCGCCAAGTTCTCAGCCCTTCATATACTCAATCCTGACTTTCGTCGAGAATTCCCGAAGCAAGACTTATGCCCGTATTTATAAACTGAAGTTGAGATGATCTCGAAACTTGAGCTTGGCCTTGAGGCTAGCCTATCTAACCAACTCAAGATTGGATTGTAGCTGCCTTGAGACGAGCTTGAGTTTTGCAAAAGATGCGCGTGCGCACCAATAGAAAAACTTAATCCTCTAAAATGTAACTAGAATTCGCCAAATTCTCAACCTTCCATATACTCAATCCTGACTTCTGCCGAGAATTCCCGAAGCAATAATTATAAACCAGAACTCTTGCTTGGATGTTAGACTTGAGACAGCGTCTGAGATTGGTTTTGATTTATAAATACGGGCATAAACTACAGTTACTAAATATACAGGCAAAGACTGTTTCAATAGATATAAGGTAGAAACAATGGTCCCGCCCATGTTCCTTCTTTGTCAAATCACATGTTTCATGAATAACAAACAGAGATAACAAATCCATAAAACACATCTATTGTTAACTTTTAAAATAGAAAGTTTACAAGGTTCTTTCGTACAAAAGAGAGTGCTTTGTTTGGTCAAAGGACTAAGGGTGGATGGTAATATCCGCTATAATTTTTAATTTTTAGACCACCTACGCTCTGTCTATCTCTTTCTAACTAGTATGTGAGTAGTATAGATGGGCGGGACCGATTTTTTTCTCATATACCTATTTCAAATCGGTCCCAAGCTGTATACAGTACCGTAATTCTATGGGCCAATGTGTTAGAGAGAGAAAGCTAATTTTTTTGACCAAAATGGCGGCATTTGTAATAATCTGTCATACTATTGGCTGTATTCAATAATCTGTCATGGAGTCAGATATCTTGATTTTAAATTCAAGTTGTCAATGTCACCAACTTATAGTTTCAAATTCAAATGTCCCCGTAAATTTCAGAACCAAAATGGCGGATATTGCGGTACTGTATATATTTAGTAACTATATAACTAAACGATTATTTGTGATATAAGCATTAAAAGTGAGGTTTTGCTTGCGAATAGTAAAATTTACAAAACAAGCCGTTTTAAACGTTTAATACATACGGTATTTAATGTATTTTATAACTGTATTATACACACTCATCACTGTGTTACAGGGATCGTAACGTCAATCAATATGGTGCAAGTTTGCTTCTTTGTGACTGTTTTTGTATATGATTTTCTTCAATTAAATCCCATTATAGTATCGAGACCTACAATGAATTCATTATAGTCCTCGGTTCGATAAGGCAAATTAATTTAATCTTCAAATTTACTGAAATACAAACATATTAATTTTTTTTCTATTTTGCCTCAAAAATAGTGCTATTTTTAAACTTGCTAATGTATCGAAATGAGTTCATTTCGATACACTGTATCAAAATAGTAAATGTAGTAAGTTTTTTTCCTTAAAGTTGGTAACGTTTTCATTGTTTTCCACAACTGTTAAAAATCATAAAAACAAAATAATTGACTAAGAGTAAAAAATAAAACAATTGAAAAGTTTCCCGGCTTAATGTTTAATTGTTATATCACTAACACCAACTTCCACCAATATCCCTAAATTTCAAAACTCCCAATGTTTTTTGTAAAAAAGGGCACAAAATAGGCATAATAGAAGAAATAGTATAAAAAACTCGCGTCAGAAGTCGTATATTGCACTCATCCTTAAGAAAGCGAGCGGCGAATCAATAATAATTGTCGACTTCTGGCACTTGTTTTTTTTAATAGACTATTAAAGATTTGTAGGAGGGTCCTTAGAGAGCATTTCAGCAAAATTGGAACCTCGTAGCTCATTTGGAAGTGGGTCAAAAAACGCTCGTTTTGAACAATGTCGCAATTTTCAAAAGTGAATTAAGCACGCAAAACGACAGAATGACTATAGGATCCTCCCAAAATTGATTGGAAATATTTCGTATATTATCTGGAAAACAATGGAGAAAAATGGAAAAAATCAATGTTGAGAAGATCTTCGAGTCATTCTTAGTCCTTTTGCGTGTTTAGTTCGTTTTTGAAAATTGCAACATTGTCCAAAACGATCGTTTTTTGACCACCTTTGAAATGAACTACGAGGTTCTAATTTTGCTAAAAAGTTCCCTAGGGACACTCCTGCAAGTTTTTGAAATATTTTTCGAATCGCTCGTCGACTAATAGGAGTTTCATAGAAACGACCATATTTAAATAGAACATCCTGTATGATTGTTGTTGGTTCAACGTTTCAAACTTGGCGCTCAATTTGTGGTGGCGCTGCAGTTTTTTCACTTTATCCAACAGTAAATTTCAAAATTCCCCATATTAGAATTTGGCGCTAATTATAATTTTCTATATTTTCTGCTTGCGCATTTGAGTAAGAGATGTCGCTAATTTTATTATTTAAAAAATGAAATTCGTTTTTTCATTACAAGAAATTAATCATTTATTTGTGATAAATGATAATAACAAAGTCGACAAGTAACAATGATTTATTGCTTTGAATAATTAACAAGGACAAGTAAATAATTTAAATTGAGTTACAGTTACAGATTTCTATATTTTTATAGTTTGCTATTATGACAATAGATAATGCAATTTTTGGAAATAAATCTAATTATTAAATTTTTTTAATTTACAACGTTCAAAGATCAATAATATCAAAATTCATAGAACTACAGAATTTATTGTTTATAATTATAATTATTATCATAAAAAAGATGTAGACAATTACAGTTTTCTGTCAAAACAATCCGGCTTTTGTGAATTAGAACAATAGATGTCACTTTATATCTTTATCGTTTACACAATTAATATTTGTTAATAATAATTCATTTTTGTTCGATAATCCATAATTATTAAATAAATCTAATGTTTGTTTTAAATATTGACTGGTATTAATTAATTTTTGTGATTTTAAAATTGGCGCCACAATTATGATGGCGCCACTATCACGTCTTTGTTCATCTCAAAACAAATACCAATAATTTCTTCTTTGTCTTCGAAATTGAGGTCATCCACCTCTCCTCCACTACCCCACCAATCCCATCATCGTCATACTATCCGAGTACAGTCAAACAATTAAACCAGCCTAGATCTAGATATCGGTGTCATATTTAACCCAACAGCTGATTGGTTGATTTATTTCTAATCTAAATTCGGATTGGTTAAAATACATCAACATCCGCCTATCTTTTTCTAATAACAATCGTGTCAATATTGCCGAATCTAAACGAATCTCATTTGTGGTCTCATCGCCAAAGAGAACAGTCGGGGTTGTTAATGTTTTATATAATTATTTTTTTATTTTATTTTTTTAATTAATTGACAAATGTACAAATTTATTATTTATTTATGACTATATAGAAACACATATTTGAGACGATCTATAAAACACCAAAAAAAAAAAAGACAACACAAATTTTGGTGGTTGATCAATATGCGTAATTATGTTAGAGATTAGGTCTTGTCCTTATCAAGTTTGATAGAAACCGTTTGTTTGGGCTGCTTGAAATCGAGGACAGGACAGGATTGATTGATTTTTGATCGTCACAAAAAAAAAACACATCTGGACAGTGCTTTTATAATAGTGATTTTTTTTAAAAAAGAAAATTTAACAGACATCAACATATGCTAATTTATGTAATGTACCAGCAACGGGCCAAAAATTAGTGTTTTTTCTTCGGTAAAATAGGAGGAAATTCATTTGAAAAAGTAATAATCACTTAAAAGAATAATTAATTAAAAAAAATAAATAAACAGGAATCATAGGAGGCTGTTGCACATCCAACGCCCAACGGTCGCTACATTTAATCTCGGTTTTGGGAAAATGGCGCTCGTTGAACAATGTTGTGACAATGATCGAAAAAGGTTTGCATTTATTTAAAAAACAAAACAAAACGAAAATCAAAATTTATCGACAACGAATTAATTTCTTTAATTAATTTTTTAAATTTAATTTAATTTTATTGAAATTTTACCGTAAAAGCCTTGATACAATAATTGCTGTGTTGTATGACACGGATACACGTATCAAGACGGCTGCTTGTTTGGTGTGAAATATGTTTGGAATTGTGGAATTTTGGGGGTTTATTTCTTTTCTACATTTTGCCTTTACGCGTTTTTGTGAATGAAAATTCGATTTTCTCAACGTTAATTCGTGAGAATTTTCCAATTGGAAATTCTTTGAAACAAATTAAACAAATGAAAAAATAAACAGGAAAGTCGCCATATTTGTCTACCATGTTTATTGACAATTTCAATAAGGTAACTTGATCAATAATATTCTCGAAAATAACAAAAGAGAAGAGACAATCAACCTCCATTTTTTCTATAAATTTAAAACATATTTCCACCTACAAAATGATCGATTTTAATTAAAGAAAATTCGATTAAATTTCCCCACAATAGTGTTTGTGTGTATATGTTGTGCAAATTAGAGTTAAATTGATAATTTTTGTATCAAGTCGGCAGACATTTATCTTTTGTTTTTATTCTGTTCTACCACCAAATGGCTGTGTGCCAATCCGCAAATAACTCTAATAATTCTATTATTATTGTTTTTAATCTATATTTAAATTTTATTTATTTCTTTATCAGCTAATTTTTTTTTTAATAATTTTCCGGTGATTTTATTGAAATCTACATAAAATATCAATTCAAGGTCATTTGGAGGTGATCAAGAATTAGCACACAACCACTAAAATGACGTCATCAAAATTCGATAATTTCCACGCAAGGAATTTAACGGAATTTGATAAGTGCCATCTATTGATGATTATAATCATTATAAAAAGGCGCTAATTTTAAATAATTTTTTTTTTAATTTAGTGATACTGAAGAGATGAATGACGATAAATTAGAAGATAAACAACATGAAAATAATAGTAATGTTGTTAATGATAAACAAACAATCGAACAAAAAAATGAACAACAACAAGAAAATGATGATTTGGAAGATGGTGAGATTGAAGATGATGATGGTGATGATGAAGTAATTATTGCAACAACAACAACAACAACAGCGATAATAACACAAATTGAAGTTGATAAAACAAAACCATCCGATCCTTTGCTATTATCAACAACAACATCACCAACAACATCAGTACATAAACAGAAAGATCGTGATCGTGAACGGGATAGAGATCGTGATCGTGATAGTAGGAATCGTGATCGTGAACGTGATCGTGATCGTCGTTCACGACATGATGATGGTAGTAATAATAAAAAGAAACATTTAACAGAAGCTGAAAAGAGTATTTTACATTTACGTAAACGTGAACGTATGCAACGTGAAAAATGGGAACGCTATAAGAAAGAACAAACAATAATACAGGATACACCAGGTATATTAAAATACATTTCATTATATACCGGGTGTACCACGATATTTAGCAGTTGGCTGTGCTTTTGGTTACGTCGTATCGTAACTTGGTTCGGCTATTTGGAAAACACATTAACAAATATAGGGTGTGAATCAAGTTACGTTACTACGTCACCAATGATAGCCAACTGTGAGAATAAATACTGTGGTAGATCTTGTACATGAGGTATCACGATATTTATTCTCACAGTTGGCTGTGCCTTTGGTGACGTAGTATCGTAGCTAGGTTCGACCAATTGAAAAATTGCATTAACAAATTTCAATTGTGAATCAAGTTACGTTACTACGTCACCAATGACACAGCCAACTGTGAGAATAAATACTGCGGTACACCGTGTATAATTAATTAATTAATTAATTAATTGACTAATTAATTGGAATTTTATAGTTGTTGATGATTTTGCTATCAATTTAGAGAAGCAAATTGCTAGTGTTTTAAAGAAAGATAAACAAATTAGTGATGATGAGAATAAAGAGGAGCCAGAGAAGACACGAAGTAGTCGGAAGCGTAAGAATCGTGATAAAGATCGACAAAAAGTAATTAATTTTTTTTTTTTATTAAGGGGCTTACGGACAAATTACTGGCTTCGGCGTACGAAAATTATTAATTTTCAAACGTTAATATCTCGCTTGTTTTTTAAGATATTGAAAAAATTAAATGTGGGTTAGATAGAGAATTTCAAGGTGCATGCTTCAATATTGGAAAATTCTTTAAATATTTTCTTTATTTTCCTGAAAGCCGACAAGTCTATCGAGAAAATTCTTGAAGATTTGGAAAATTTCTTGCTCTCCGTCTGGTTCTGCTGTGGCTTGCGGCGACCGGAGTCGTACCTCTTTACTCTCCGCTCGATTCTGCTGTGGCTGTTGGCGACCGGAATCACTTCGTTATCCGTCCGACGGAATCTTTTCCCGTTAGTGCCGTCTTTTTTTTCTTACCAAGATTTGTTGATGATAATTCCTCTTACATCAGATTTCTCACTTTGAGTATGATTCTCTATCTTTAAAATGATGTAAGTCATCAATGTTGGCATTTTTTTTTATAATTTTCTTCAGTTATCGGAAAACTAACAAACCTAACAAGAAAATTCTTGAAGATTTGGAAAGCTCTTACAATTTTCTATCTAAATTCACTTGATAATTAATTAAAATCAATAATACTGGCTATATTTTAGACAGTTATGAAGGAAGATGTACGAAAAAAACAAGATCCAAGATTTTTCTCTGCCATTCAGAATTTCATCACAACTTTCCAAAATAAAATGCTTGAGAATATGCACCTTGAAATGGTCTATTTAACGCACCTTTATTTTTTCTACTACCTTAAAAAATAAGTGAGATATCGATGTTTTTAAATTGGCAATTTATGCACACCGAATCGAGTAATTTGTCCAAACGCCCCTTAAGAGGAAGCTTGAGACAGGTCTCGATTCAATGTCTAGAAACGTAACAAGTTTTAATCATCGATTTCTACCTTGTTTATTGAGTTATTCAAACTCTGTAACCAGTGTTTGGGGGAGTTCACGGTGCATCCGATGGAGTTTTCTATTTTTGGTAAATTTTCACTAAATTCTAAAACACAGAGAAAAATACCAGAGCGTCTCAGAATTTTCCAAATCACGTCATTACTAATTTAATTTTGGAAAATCAAAAAAGAAAAAAAAATAAAGAAAATTTTCCAACTTTTTCAATTTTCCAAAGTAGGATTTTTCGGGAACCGTCTATGAAAAAGCTTTCAAACAAATTATAAAATATTTTGTCTTTAAAATTGTAGACATGGTGAAAATTTTTGATATGCTCCAACATTTACCTCTGCATTTTAGAATTTAGTGAAAATTTCCTTAGAAATTGATGCATCGGATGCACCGTGAACTCACCGATTCAATACTAGTTGCAACGTTTGAATATGTCAGAAAGCAAGCAAGAAATCGATGGAAGATTACATCGGATGCATCGTGAAGTCCCCGATTTAACTTTAGTTACACCGTTTGAATATTTCAGAAAGCATGCAAGAAATCAGTGATTATTACTTTCCCAAGCATTGAATCGTAACTTGACACTCCAACTTCCCCTTAATTACCAATAAAATTAAATTTTTAATTTTAATTAATTATTTTAATTAATTTTAATTAATTATTTTAATTAATTTTAATTAATTATTTTAATTAATTTTAATTAATTATTTTAATTAATTTTAATTAATTAATTTTAATTAATTATTTATAGAGTAAACAACGCCGTTTAGAATCACCGTTAAGATCTGATGATATTGATGAGAATGAATTATTAAATATACGTGGTGGTAGTCCATTAGAATCACATCGTATAACAAAAGATCATTCATTATCACCACAATTAACATTAATAAAAAGTGATGATTCATATGATACAGATTCATCAGATGATCATCCACGTATACGTGATCGTGATCATCGTCCAAATATTAATACTAATACTACTAATAATAATAATAGTAATAAACGTGATTATAATAAGAAAAGACGACAGAGGGATCGTGAACGAAAATTTCGTGATCGTAGTCGTGAACGTGATCGTGATAAAGATCAACAACAACAACAACAACAAAGACGTGGTGGTGTTGAACAACATTTGAAAGATTCACAGGGTGTTTGTGTGTTCTTTTTACAAGGGAAATGTCAAAAGGTATTATTTTTGTTGTTGTTTTTTTTTAAATTGTTGTTAATTTAGTGATTTTTTTATTATAGAATGATTGTCCGTATTCACATGAAGCAGCACCACCAATGAAATTAGAATTATGTAAATTTTATTTAATGGATTGTTGTGCAAAAGGTGATAAATGTTCATATATGCATTCAGAATTTCCATGTAAATTCTATCATACTGGTTTACAATGTTTACAAGGTGATAATTGTAAATTTGCACATGGTAAACCATTAACTGAAAATTTAAAACAAATATTATTTAAACATATTGAAACAGCACCTAGAGAAATCTTAGGTACTGGTTTTCCACGGATGAGTCGTGAAGAAGCATTAACAAAAATTAATATAACACAACATAATTTAATGTTGAAATATAATTTAATAAATCCACCACAATTACAACAACAACAACAATTAACAGAACAACAAAGTTTATTATTAATACCAGAATTATGTGGTGATAATCCATTAACAAATTTGATAACAACACCAAATATAACAGCAACTTCAACAACATCATCATCATCATCAACAACAACAACAACAAATAAAAGAAATCGTCCATCACGTTGGCAAGATCCAGATCCAACACCAATACAACCAACAATAATAACAACAACAACACAACCAGATTTAAGTACATTTAATTTAAAACCATTTAATCAACCATTTGATCAAGATATGCGTATAAATAGTAATGGTGATATTGATATGAGAACATTACAATTACCTGCAATTATCAATAATAATAATAATAATTTAATAACAACAACAACAACAACAACAGCAGCATCAACAACAGTAATAACAACAAATACAAATGTTATAACAACACAATTATTAAATCCATTAATAGCACAAACAATAAATCCATTACAGTTGTTATCACAACAACAACAACAACAAGATGTTGATATAAGAAATACAAATTTATTGGGTATTAATTTTAATAATCCTATAATTAATGATAATAATCGTGGTGATATTGATATAAGAAATGATCCAAGATTATTATCAATAAAAGATATAGATATAAGACAATTGCCTGGTTGTTTTGATATTAATACAAATTTACAACAATCACAATCACAACAACAACAACAACAAAATGAACAACAAACTGATACAGAAGATGAAATGAAATTACAAATTGATACAAGTATAATAAATGATAATAAAATTATTGATGATAATGATGATAATAATAATGATGATGATGATGATGATGGTAATAATGATAATGATAATAATATACCAATAAATTTACCAAAAACACAAAGAGATTTATATTTACGTATACAAGCACAACAAAAAGAACCAATTGATTTAATAAATCAAGATACATTTGATATTGATGATAATATTAATTGGTATTCAGATGAGGATGATGATGATGATGATAATCGTTTAACAATTAAAGAGAATGATCATGATGATAATAATAAAGAGAAAGATGATAATAATGGTAATAAGAATAATGATGATGATGATAATGAGAATGATGATGATGGTGATGATGATGATAATAATGCAAGGTAAGATTTTTTTTATATCTATTGTCTTTGCTAAAACACGCGCCATTTTTTTTTTAAAAAGACATCCATAGGCGACTTTTCTAAATTATTTAAATTCGCTTTGAAAGTAAAATGATTAATTTAAATTAACAGTAAAAATTAATTTTTTTATTAATTATTTGAATGAAAAGTAAATTAGTTTCTTATTAGTATAGAATATAGTAAAGATATAAAAATGGAAGTTTTATTATTGAAAAGTATTTGTACATCTAGTAGCCTTTGCCAAAACGCGCACCGTTTTCAAAAAAAAAAACCATAGCCGACTTTTCTAAGTTATTTAAATTTGCTTTACAATTAAAATAATTAAGATTTATAATAAATTGGGATAATTATTAATTATTTAAATGAAAATTAATTACAAAAATTAAAGTTTTATTATTGAACAGTATTTTTGCATCTAGTAGCCTTTGCTAAAATACACGCCATCTTTAATAAAACAAAATCCATAGGCGTCTTTGCTAAATTATTTAAATTCGCTTTGAAAGTAAAATGATTAACTTGAATTATCAATAAAAATTAATTATTAATTATATTAATGAAAATTAAATTGATTTTTTTTATTAGGATAGAATTTAGTAAAGGTATAAATATTACAGTTTTATTATTGAAAATTATAAAGTAATTTAGATTATTAAAAGATTGGGATAATTATTAATTATTCAAATGAAAATTAATTAAATTAATTTGCCTTATTAATGTAGAATGTGGTAAACTTGTAAAAATTACAGTTTTATTATTGAACAGTACTTTTGCATCTAGTAACCTTTGCTAAAATACACGCCATCTTTAATAAAACAAAACCCATAGGCGACTTTGTTTAATTAGTTAAATTCGCTTTGAAATTAAAATAATTAATTTAAATTAACAATAAAAATTAAGACATTTATTAATTATTTGAATGACAATTAATTAAATTGATCTTTTTGTTAATGTGGAATATGGTAAAGGTATAAAAATCATAGTTTTATTCTTGAACAATATTTGTACATCTAGTAGCCTTTGCTAAAACATGCACCATCTCTAATAAAATTTAAAACAAAAACCATAGCCGACTTTGATAAACTATTTAGATTCGCTTTTTAATTAAAGAAATTAAATTAAATTACTAAATGGGTATAATTATTAATTATTTGAATGCAAATGAATTAAAATGATTTTTCATTGATGTAAAATATGGCAAAGTTGTAAAAATTACAGTTTTATTATTGATCAGTATTTGTGCATCTAGTAGCCTTTGCTAAAATACACGCCATCTTTAATAAAAACAAAAACCATAGGCGACTGCTAAATTATTGAAATTTGCTTTGAAATTAAAATAATTAATTTAAATTAACAATAAAAATTAATTATTAATTATTTGAATGAAAATTATTTAAAATGATTTTTTCTTGATGAAGAATGTGGCAAAGATGTAAAAATTACAGTTTTATTATTGAACAATAATTGTGCATCTAGTAGTCTTTGTTAAAATACACGCCATCTTTTAATAAAATAAAAACCATAGGCAACTTTTTTAAATTATTTAAATTTGCTTTACAATTAAAATAATTAATTAAAATAATAAAAAATTGAGGCAGTTGTTAATTAATTTAAAAAATTTTTTTTATCATACTTGTGTATAGAATATATGGTAATGTTGTAAAAACAACACAAATACTATAATTTAATGAAGGATTCATTTGTTAAAAATGGAGGAAATTGACAAAGGCTACTAGATTCGTTTAATTATTATTTTAATGGGGCAAATTTTCAGTATTACAAACAAAAATTTGAAATAACTTAAAAATTATGAAAAATAAGTATAGAGAATCGATGTAGAATTAATTTCTCTATCCAAATTTGATAAGAAATCCAATGTTTGATTAAAAATAAACGAAATATTGCCATTTGAAAATCCGCTTGAAAAAAAAAATTCAACTAAACCATAAAAAATAATTAAAAGTTAGATAATTTAATTATCTCAACTACTTAAATTCTAAATTGGAAAATTTCAATTTTAGTAATTTTCGACATATGAACTCTACTTTTAAGTCATTTCTATACCTAAAAAATTGAATATTGCCAATTCATCAATAATACCAACTTTATTAAATTTAATATAACCTAGAAAATAATAATAAATTACAATTAATGATTAAAGATTCCATATAAGAATGCCAATAATCCGTCTTTGTTATTATTACTATTATTATTATCGATATTATTATCAATATTATTAGTTTCGGTGGTTAGATGTGCTCCTGGATCTGGATTAGGACAATTATATCTAGCATTAATTTTCAATATATCACCACGACTGAAACCATCACGTTGGCCCATTTTGGTCTTTTTACTAGGATCCTATATATTTAAAATAATTATTTTTATACAACAAGTGCGTTATAAGGCAAATAAGTCACGAGAGAAAATGTTTACACATTGCACGTTAGCAGAGAGTGGAATAATTTTCTCGAGTGTGTTATTTGCAATAATTGTTTAGAAAATCTTATCCAACATCGAATACAAGACCATTTTATACAATTTTGGTAATTATTTATTAAATTAGAACAAAGTAGGCTTGATTTTTAGTTGTGATGCGCGTTGATATAACATACCCATCACGCACGCTCTATAACACCCTAGTGTGTTATAAGTATAAGGTGCTCTATTGATTTAAAATTAGTGTAGTTATGGCCTTATAATACAACGACGTTGGATGATAATATTAATAAATTAATTAAAAATCTTACTTTTGGTACAATAGTTGGTTGTCCATTAATTGAAAATGCTGTTGGTGAATAATGTAAAACTGAACGAAAATCATATGGTATACCATATGAATTAGTTTCATCATTTTTTGCTTTATTAAAATTATTTTTATGTTGTTGTTGTATATTTGACCATATTATATTAACATAATCATCACGTTCATAACGATTTTGTTCATGTAAAAAACCTAAACAATGCATTAATTCATGTAATATTGTACCAATTTTTGTTGTACAATATGGTGAATATAAATTTATTTCTTGTTTTTTACCAATACGTCCAACTAATGACCAACAACCTGTATTACCATTAACAATATGTATATAATCTTCATCATGACCATTCTTTGGACGAAATCTAATCAAATAAATAATAATTATTTATATAACAAGTGTGTTATAAGGCAAATAAGTCACGTGAGTATCTTATTTGCCTCATAACATAACACATTTGTCTTATACAAAATTTTATCCAACACCAAGACCATTTTAAGAATTCAAGTACGCCATCCTATAATACTCTCATGACTAGTGTGTTATATCTATCGATAACACACTAGTGTGTTATAGGCCTCTTTATACAATAGTGTTGTTTGAACAAATTCATTAATTAAAATAAAATTATATTTACCGTATACAGGTGTATTTGTGATAGATATCCATTGCTTTCTGGATCATATCCAGATCTTTTTGTGGAAAACTTGGATCTATTTTATATGGTACAATACCATTTGGCCATAATGTTGTTTGATCAACTAAACCATTACGTTGTAATGTTGTTGGAAATAATATATCACCTTCATAATAACCACTTAATTCTTCTGGATTTTGTGTAGAATTTTCATAGATTTCTTTAGATTTTTCAATTGGTTTTCCATAAATTGCTGAACGATCTAAATTTGTTAAATCTATACCATTATTATTATTATTATTATTATTATTATCATCAATTAATGGTAGATTTTTTATATTTCCAATTAGTAAAAAAATTGTAAAAATTTCGAATTTTATCATTTTTGTTGTTTATAGTGTTTTTACATAAATATAAGTAGGAAATTGTCTTGTATTTATATAGTTGAAAATTTGGGCCAATTTTTGAATTAGTTTAAATAAATTTTGCATAATTTCAATTTGATAAGATACCAAAAATTTGGTTAATTTATTATTAATAATTAATTATATTTCATTCAAACACCATCATTGTATCAGGAGGTCATATTGTGTATAGTTATGACTTATGACTCATAACTATACACAATTTTAAATAAAACATCCTATAACACACTAGATAAAGAGCCATAATAAATGTCTGACCATGTTGTTCTAGTTGAATATGACGTTAGTAAAAATTAACCGCTTATTTTAAAATAAGATAATACTATTTACAACTAACCTCACTAATATTTTGACATTTGATATATTTTTCTTAAAAGCTTAGAAAATTATTCAATTTTTCTTGAGTAATTAAAAAAATAAAAATATTCTAATATGAATAGTAACTCAAAAAAAAATACCAATTAGTTAACGGAATATCATTGGAACTTCGCATTTAAAAATTATACCAAAGCATATTTCTAAAAATTCATTAGATAATAAATTATATTAAGGTTGGTATTACATACAGCTAACTTCATGATATAAAATGGAACTAACTGTTAGCAAAACTTGTAGTGTTTTTCAATCAGTCATTTTTGATGGTACTGTGTAACACACTAGTGTGTTATAGAAATTACGCATTCCTAGTGGTTAGATTTGAGTATTTATAATATGTTGTACTAACGCGCATGATTTTATTTAACCTTGGCAAGGCCTCAATTCAACGCCTGTGGATTTAATCTAAATTGCTGCTTTTGAGAAAACGTCAATTTTGGCCGTATTGGCGGTAGTTAATACCACAAAAAAAGAAATAGCTAGTAATTCCATCTCTATCTTACTCATACTTGCGTGACTCAACTGTCATAAATTATGACAGTATAATAGAGACAGGAATACTAACTATTTCTTTTTATGTGGTAGTAACTAGCACCAATGCGGCCTCAATTGACATTCTCATAAAAGTTTTCTTATGGGATTTTTTATAAAAAATGCAATCGTATTAAACTATTATCCAAAAACATTGGTATTAGGAGGTTATAACTACACCAATTTTAAATTAGTAATGCACCTTATAACACACTAGTGTGTTATAAATGTATACATGATCCATGGAGGTAATCAAATCTTGACATGAATCTAACAAACTTAGATTCTCTAATTATATCCGTCAAAATCTAGGAATGATCGTGAGGTTGGTAAAATATAGATACATAATATATTTACATGTCTAGTAATTTTTCTGTCAATGAAAAGTTTATTTACCTCCATGGACCGAATATAACACACTAGTGTGTTATAGAAATTATGCATTTCTATTGGTTAGTATAGGGCTTGATGTGAGTATTCAGATGATTTTATCAAAATTAGAACCTCGTAGCTTATTTGGAAGTTGGTCAAAAAGCGCTCGTTGCTCACGATGTCGCGATTTTTAAAAACGAACTAAATGCACAAAAAGATTTTGAATGACTCACAAATCTTTCCAATATTAATTTAATCGTTTTTTTTTTCTGGAATAAGTGGAAATATTTGCATTTTTTCTAGAATGCAATGAAGAAAAACGGAAAAAATCAATGTTGTGAGGGTTTAAGAGTCATTCTTATTCGTTTTGCGCCTTGAGCTTGTTTTTGAAAATCGCTACCTTTACAAAAACGAACACTTTTTTCCACATGAGCTATGAGATCTTAATTTTGCCAAAATGTTCTCCAGAGACCGCCCCCCACAAATCACTGAAAAAAAATTCAAATCACTCACCAAAAAAAATAGGAGTTGTCATAAGAACTTTGCGACTTATGTGACTCATCCGGTGTAAATGTTTTTTCTCGTGTCTTATTTGCCCTATAACGCACTTGTTGTACAAGGTTGCTTCTGTAAATATGCCAAATTTGTATGAAACTCCGATTAGTTGACTCGACTAATACTTGAAGGATTTTTAGGGGAATCCCTATAGAATATTTTAGCAAAATTAGAACCTCGTAGATTATTTCTGAATATGTCGCGATTTTCAAAAACGAACTAAACAAGCAAAACGACTTAGAATGACTCGAGGATCCTCCCAACTTTGATTATTATTTCATTTTTCTTATTTTTATTGTAGGTTAAGTGGGAAAATTTTTCTAGAGTGCAATGAAGACAGATGGAAAAAGTCATTGTTGGGAGGATCTACGAGTCATTAGTCGTTTTGCTTCTTTAGCTAGTTTTTGAAAATTGCAACCTTGTCCAAAACGAACGCCTTTTGACCAACTTCCGAATGAGCTACGAAGTTCTAATTTTGCTAAAGTGATCTTAAGTTACCCTTCTACAAATCGTTGAAATATATTTCGAATTGCTCGCCAAATTATGACAGCTGTCATAACTACTTTTCGTCTTACGTGATAAACCCGGTATAAATGTTTTCTCTCCTGTCTTATTTACCCTATAACGCACTTGTTGTACAGGGTTGCTTATGTAAATATCCCAAATTCGTATGAAACTCGTATTAATTGGTGGGCGACTCGAATAGTACTTGAAGGATTTTTAGGGGAATCCCTGGAGAATATTTTAGCAAAATTAGAACCTTATAGCTTATTTCGAATTTGGGCAATGCTTGTTTGTGAATATGTCGCGATTTTCAAAAACGAACCAAACACGCAAAACGACTTATTGTTAGAATGACTCGAGGGTCCTACCAATTTTGATTTTTTTTCTTTTTTTTTTTTTAATTTTTATTCTGGACTAAGTGAGAATGTTTCGCATTTTTTTTAGATTGAAATGAGGGGCAATGTAAAAAAATTATTGTTGGGAGGGTCTACGAGTCATTCTTAGTCGTTTTGCGTCTTTAGCTAGTTTTTGAAAATTGCAACCTTGTCCAAAACGAACGCTTTTTGACCAACTTCCGAATGAGCTACCAAGTTCTAATTCTGCTAAAATGATCTTATGCTACCCTCCTACAAATCTTTGAAATATTGGGAATTACCATAAGAACTTTTAGTCTTACCTGACACACCCGGTATAAATGTTTTCTCTCATGTCTTATTTGTCTTATAACGCATTTATAGTATAAATAACTAATATTTTTTTTATTTTATCAATTACAGTATGAATATCATGAGTCCACCACAAGTTAAACCGATTGATGTTGTTGAGAAATTGGGTGATTTATCTAAAATTGATATCTCAGCAGAGGTGACGAAATTATTAACATCAATTGGACAAACTGTTGCAACAACAACAACATCTACAACAGGGGGTGTAACAACAACAACAACAACAACGAAACCGATATTGAGAGATCCACGACAAGCCGGTGTACTAGCTGGAGATCCACGCCGTTATCGCGGCAATTCTACTGAAGAACAACAACAACAACAACAAAAGATTAGTATTTATGATCAAGGCAGTATCAGTGATAGTGGTGATGGTACAACAATAGACGATGATGTACCGTCAAAGTCACAACAACGTCCCGATGTTGATTTACGTAATTTACAATTACCATTTAAAGGCATGTTGAATTATACACCAGCTAAAGAGATTGATGCTAGTATCAATTCACACACACCACTACAATGGAAGGTACATATTGTTGATATACCACGTCCAGATTATACTGGTTTAAAATTGAATGTACAAGATGCTGAAAAGACCGGTGATCCACGTTTGAAGAAGATATTCCGATTGAATAATGATGATAAAGATAGTCCAGCTAGTCCGCATGCTAGTCCTAAATCTGGTAATACTACAACAACAACATCAACAACAACAAGTGTTAGAGTTGATCCAAGATTGAAGAAATTGGAAGAATCCAAACAACAACAACAACAACAAGAATTATTAGGGAATACAAATAATTTAACATACAATCAACAATTGAATATTCTACAAAGTTCAGCATTCTTTCAAAGTTTAACAAGCAATCAAAAATTGTTGTTAAATCAAGAATTAGCAAATCGTACCGAACAAAATGGTACAAATGATCCATTCCTTATCAGTTTATTATCAAATTTAAATTTAATACCACAACAACAACAAACAATAAATCCAACAACATTAAATTTATTAAATCCAGTATTGTTAAATCAACCACCACCAACACCACAACAACAACAACAACCACCACCATTAATGACACAAACAATTCTACAACCTGGTTTATTAGGTGCAGCACCAGGTATACCAAATTTACCTAGTGAATTTCAAATAAATTTCGATCCACGTAATGGTGGTTTATTAGGTAATGCACCAACATTACCACCACCATTTACAACAACACAACCTTATCCACAACCACCATTGCCACCACAACAACAACAACAACAACCAGTGGATTTAATCAATGATGATTTCTATCAAACAACACAAGATAATTATAATAATAATAATAATAATAGGGGTGGTAATAGGAATGATCGTAATGATCGACGTAATCATCGTGGTGGTAGGAATTTTAATCGTAATAATTCGAATCGTAATTTTCGTAATCGAAATAATCGATCGAATCATCGTAGTCAAACGCCACCGTAAATGCTCATTTAAAAAAAAAAATCAAGTTTGAAAGACTGAACTTTGTAAATATTACCCTCAATTCACACAACAACCCCTTTAAAGTGTAAATAGTGTCGTGTAAATTTGGTGAATCATTCCTTACATAAATTAAGGAGAAAATTGCAATATTTGTATATAGAATTTAACGATTAAATAGATTAATAAATAATTGTAATGATTGTATTCTATTATATATATAAAAAAAATTATTTATTATTTTTTTATTATAATTAATAATAATGTACAATACTAATTTATCAAGTAGTTGGCTATGTTTTTATTATATCGAGTCGTAAATTAGTTCACATAAATGTCTAATCAAAGTTGGCTATGAAAGTTTCGTTGTGAACATACCAAATGTCAAACCAGTTTATGTACTACAGTATCTATTCTCATAGTTGGCTATTTTTCGTGACGTATAACGTAACTTGATTCACATTTGCTATATGTTAATGTATTTTACTACGTCATCAAAAGTACAGTCAACTGCGAGAATAAATACCGTGTGCAGTAAATGGATCAAAAATTGTGGTACGTTTACAACTAAACTTTCATAGGCAACTTTGACTACAAATTTATTAGATTTGATGTGTTTGAGTGAAATAAGCTACGAGCTACGTAACGAAATTTATGGTCAATTGCGTAATGAAATAGGGTTGTACATCTTGTATGTGATGTATTATATGGATTTTTTTTTAATTTTAATTAAAATTTAAAAAAATAAATTAATCGATAATGGTTTTATTCTGTTGGTTTTACAAAAATAATTATTTTTTTTTTAAATTTAATTACAAAACAAATCGGAATGTTTGTTATCAATTTATGGATTTTTTTTATCATCATTTTTTACTGTCAATTCCGATAATTTACCAACAATTTCCTGTTCTTTTGTCACCACATTTTCATCATCATCGCTACTATCATCATTATCACTACTATTATTACTACAACTATCATCGAAATTCTCCTTATCACATTCACCATTATATAATTTACATTTAGTTTTAACGATATCCTTGGCCTCGTCGAATTTTGTCTTGAATAAATTTGCATCTAGAACATAATTAAATGTTAAAATAAAAATTGTAAGGGGTTCATTCACAAATCCTTAGGGGCCCCAAAAGTGAGCTACCAAGAGTAAAAATATTCAGGAACATCCCTTAAAATCTCTCAACTTTGAGCCAATTTTAAACCATGCTCTTGAATAGATTTTCTAAAATAACAGTTGGGTTATATTGGGTGTACTACAGTAATTCGTCTCGAAGTTGACTGTGCTTTTCGATTTACGGAACGCCGTAGCTTTGTTCAGCCGCTCGAAAAATAAATTAACAAATGTCAAATGCTATGACGTATGAGTAAAGCTACGACGCTACGTAAAGAAGAGTTAAATCCCTGTGGTTTTAAGCCATTATTTTGGCCAAATCTATGGCTTAAAATCGGCTCAATGACTTAGCCCATTTCTGCTCTCCCCTGTCAACTTTGAGTCAGTTTTAAGGGTTGCTCCTCAATAGATTCGGGCAAAATAATAGTTGGCAATGCCTTTCGTACGACGCTACGTACAAATAACGAGATGCATAGCCAACTACGACATTAATTACCGTAGTACATCTGATATAGCCCAAATCTATTTAATAAGATCCCTAAAGACTGGCTCAAAGTTTTTGTACACCTCTCAACTTTAAGCCAATTTTAAGCCATGATCTTGAGTAATTTGGTCAAATTTCTAGTTGGGCTATATCGGGCTTCCTACGGTAATTTATCTCACAGTTGGCCATGCATTTCGTCATACGTAGCGTCATTACTTTGTATTAAAGTATGAATAAAGCTACGACGCTACGTAAAAAAGCCATTGCCAACTGGATAAAAATGAAGAGGGACTGAAAACTTTTCAGCATAATTGTCCGGCCTTGTAGCCCATTTCTACTGGAGCGCCATCCACACTTCTCAACTTTGGGCCAATTTTAAGCCATGATCTTGAGTAGATTTAGCCAAAATTATAGTTGGACTATATCGGGTTTACTATGGTAAATTATCTTACAGTTGTCTATACATACGTAGCGTCATACCTTTTCAGTGAAGTATGAATAAAGCTACGACGCTATGTAAATAAGCCATGGCCAAGTGAGAGCTAAATTACCGTAGTACACCCGATATAGCCTAACTGTTCAGGAACATCCCTTAAAATCAGCTCAAAGTTAAGAGGGCTTGATAGAGCTCCAGCAGATTCGACCGAACACTTAGCCCATTTCTGCTCGAGTGTCATTCATCCTCAATTTTGAGCCATTTTTAAGGATAGATCTAGCAGTTGGCCATGCCTTTCGTTACACGTAGCGCTGTAGCTTTGTTCGGCCGTTCGAAAAGTGAAGTATGAATAAAGCTAAGACATTAAGCCAATTGTGAGGTAAAATACCATGGACACATGTTATAGTCCTTCTGGGGCCCGTGGGGACTTGTAAATCAACTTTTTTTGGGTAAAATTTACTATCAATTGTAGCGAATTTGATCGCTAGACATTCGGTTTTCGGTTGTTCATCAGCAAAATCAGCCGGTACTGTATACAAGAAAGCTTTCTCATTATTAGCAAATGGTTTCAATACAATCCATGGTGTTATAAAATGATTTGCACAAACTTTAAATGTTTTATCGCGTCTCATAACAATCCTAACTGAATTATTCGTTTCATTTTGTAAAATCTTCAATTCACCAACACCACGTTCCTTCCATTCGTACGGTTGTTCAGTTTTATCAAAACGAAACAATTTCGCACGAATCTTCAACAATGCACGTTCATTCTCCTCATTTGTCTTCACCTCAACTTCCGGTAATTGAATAATCGGCTTAAATTGTGGATCGTATGTTGTTTCGTTATCAGATAAGGAATTCTCGCTTAATTTGCGTTCGCGATAGTCGATTTTCTCGTCCGGTTTTGTAGTAGTCTGTTAACACAACAACAACATGAAAAAAGTGAGGTTATGTTTGTAAAAATTAATTCAATTAATTTAATTCAACTTATAATTAGTAATAATAATAAAAATACTTACTTCTGACATTTTTTTAGTGTTGAAAATCGATTATTTCGAGGGATAATTCGATGAAATTCACAACGTTATTCGTTAACCTACAAGTTTTAAACGAAGAATTGCTACCAACTTTGACACAATTAAAAACAGTAAAAATACATAAATTTTAAGAATTATTATAATTTATAATATTCGAATATAATTAATTAACGACAAAATAAACAAAAAATAATCTAATCAGTTGAAAATATTTACAATTTATTCGAATACAACGCAATAGTTTTATCAGATTTAAGGTTAACCAGTTGGCAACAATTAGTCACTAAATCACAACGCATTCTAACCAGTGGCGTTACCCACAATATTCCAAATGTAATTAAATAAATTAAGATGACTTAAAAAAATCTTTAAATTTACTAATAATTATCAATTATCATAAATATTACCAATCAAATTCAAGAATAAATAATTATCGATTTTTCGGACTTTTACCAATACTCACTTGATCGTTATGACATTTCATATAAAAGTTCAAAATCACTTATAAAATCCATTTTTAGCTCTAAGCTCTAAACTCTCTATAAATGCCTTTTCGTTCTAACCAATCACAGCGCTTAAGATCTCCGCTTGACATTTGTTTGGCAGCGTTGCCACTAGAACGATGATTTGATGTAGACAACCCAACACACACCACCCAGAATATATACAGCGGTTTGAGTAGTGACACTGTCAATTATATGTCAAACGGACATTCTAAGCGTGGTGATTCGTCAGAAAGCAGGTGCTTTTTTAGGGATTTTAGAAACAAAATTTCGATTAGGCACAGTCAGAAATGGATTCTAGAGTCCTTATCGCTGTAACCAATCACAGCGCTTAAAATCTTTGCTTGGCAGCGTTGTCGCTTAAGATTGACATTTGTTCGGCAACGTTGCCACTAGAGCGATTGGTTTGATGTAGACGTAGACAATCCAATATACACCATCCAGAACTGAACTATTGCTTGAGTGGTAACAATGTCAATTATACGTCAAATGGAAAGCTAAGCGTTGTGATTGGTCAGAAAGATGTTTTTTTTAAATAACTTTAGACGTAGTGAGAATTTCAAGTATCCCGGGGGCAAGCTGTTAAGTGGCACCACCACACGGAGTTATTTGCGGCTCACATCCATGTTACGCCACTGTGCGAATCATAAGCAAAATGGGTTAAGAATTTATAATTTATTATATAAATTCTATCAAAATGGGAATTAAAACACGGCAATTCACAAAAAAAAATCGATTTTCTTCCCCTGCTTAAGCTCGCCTCAGCAAGACCTTGGCTTAAGTCGACCCAAATTTGACCTAACAGACATTTAGATAAGAATCTATAAATAACAAGACTCTTCGCCTCTTAAATTGTGTATAAACCTACTGTTAGCTGGATTTAAGCCGGATTCTTGCTAAAGCGCGCTTAAGTAGGGCAAGGAAAACCAAGCCTAAATCGTTTGTTTCACAATTCTTATTTTTCATAATTTGGAAACCTTCAAGTTAAATGACATCTTCATCTTTTAAAGTCACATAGCATATGTTACCATCTTTAGATAAGTAAATAATGGAGGCCCGAAATTTATAGTTACGCCACTGTTCAATCTAGTAATTTTAGTGTTAATTTGGTGAAATCACTTGGAATTCTGGCGGTAATTTTGAATTATTTTCGTAAATTCAGCAATATTTTGAGAAAACGCTTAATTAACACTTGAAACATGTGGAAATTCGTTGTTTTTCTTGCATTTTTATCAATTTGTAATTGTTGTAAACAACTGAAAATCGAAATAAATATCCGTCGATATCTAGATGAACGTTTATTGTTAAGTAATCAATGGGAAATTGTTGTAATTTGTGAATTTTCATTTCGTTGTAATCATAATGGTGGAATGATTCATTTTAATGATAAGAAATTAACGGCACACATCAATAATAATAATAATAATCATCAAATGATAATTGGTAGAATAGCGCCAAATAAATATGAATTAACATGGATTGAAAAAAGTAAGGAACAATCATCATCAATTAATACAATACGAATTTTTAATGATAATGTAGAGATTGGTACAATAATTATCAATAATCTACCATTGATAAGAAATAATACAATTGATTATGGTAGAATTATTCGTATTTTATTTATATTTATAGCAATTGTTGCTATTCATTTGAAGAATGTGGTGTAATAGGGGATTTAATTTTAGTAATTTTGGCACCATTGTTAGTTCAATAGTAATAAAATCGATTGTCTACTATTATAATTGGAAGTTATAAATATAATGGTCATGGTCAATAAAAAATAAAATGGAATGTTTGTGGTTAATTACAATACACCCTATAGCCTATATTTAGGACTGTGTGAATAACATATTTCGAATCGAATATTTATTATTCGATTCGATTCGATATTCGTTCGAATTATTCCAACTATTCAAGTCGAAGTATTCGAACCAAGGCGTGCTTGATTTTTCAGTTTAACCCATCTAACAGGCTGTGCATTTTTTTTTAAACACCATAAGAAGCAAACTGTCAAGAAATTGCTAGTATTTCTATCTCGATTTTACTATCATAATTAGAGCATGGCGTTTCACTTCCTACAGCGAGTGATGACGTCACCGCTTTATACTACGATCAAAGTTAGCGCGTCGTTTTAGCCGCTGTACCACCTAACTTTACCTATAGTGAAAATAGAATCAACCACTCGTAGCTTCAACATGACCTTGTTACGATGCAACGAAAACTTAGACGGTCGATTGCAGTCAATTTCAAGTCCTTCACTATCTACCGGTGGAGAATATAGAACGGAGAAAACATTATATCAAGTCTCCAGTATTTAAAAAGAGACCTTAAGGCGAGTTCACATGCTTGCTCTAGTCATAATTTGTGACACTTCAAGTATGAGTAAGATAGAGATGGAAATACTTGCTGTTTCTTATCATGCGGTAGTAATTAGCGCCAATGCGGTCAAAATTGGCATTTTCTTAAAGGTTTGCCACAAGGCTTACTTGATTATTCAGCTAAAAACTGTCTTAACAGGTTCGTGCAATTTTTTTTTTAAATTCCATAAGAAGCAAAGTTTTTGAGAAAATACCAATTTTATCCGTATTGGCGCTAGTTACTACCGCATGAAAAGAAATAATACTTCCATCTCTGTTTCTACTACCATTTATGACAACAGGTCTACAACACAGTATAAGTAAGATAGAGATGGAAATATGTACTTGCTACCTTTTTTTCTTGCTATGGCAATTAGTGCCAATGCGGTGAAAGATTCTATTTTCTCAAAAGCAGCAATTCAGATCAAATACACAAAGCCTGTTAGAGAGCGTTGAGTTAAGAAATCAAGCATTCTTTGGTTAATATAAGTGGCTGAACCAAGCTACGACTTTACGTAATCCAAGACATGACTAAGTGCAAGGTAAAATACCATTGTACACCCTGTATTAATACATATCTCGATATATTTCCATCTCTATTTTACTCATTACTGGTTAAATTGACACTAATTATGAGAATGAAAACAAAGATAGAAAATACTACCTATTTCTTTTCATGTGATGGTAACTAGCGCCAATGTGGTCAAATTTGGCTATTTCCCAAATGTTTGCTCCAAGGATTATTTGATTTTTCAACTAAACGCTGTCCAACAGGCCAGTGCATTTTTTTTAAACTCTATAAGAAACAAGTTTTTGAAAAAATTCCAATTTTGTCCGTATTGGCGCTAGTTACTACCGTCCATCTCTATTTTTACTGTCACCATTTATGACAGTTCATTAACACAGTATGAGTAAGATAGAGATGGAAATATGTATAGTAGTAGTCAGGGCGTTGTGAATTTCGACTTATAAAAGTCAAATTACTTTATGATTAAGGGACACAAAGAAAATTGTCTATGATACTTTCTGTGAATAGCAGTGGATAATTTATAACTCACGTCAAATCTTGTAGGGGTAAGATTATCTACTTTTGGTATGACTTGTGGACAATTTTCTTTGTGGCCCCTAATCATAAAGTAATTTAAGTCGAAATCCACAATTGCCTGACTGCTACTATACATACATGGAAAAATCAAGCATTCTTTGGTCAATTTAATTGTCAAGTGGCCGAACCAAGCTACGACATTACGTAACTCAAAACATGACTAACTGAAAGGTAAAATATCGTTGTACACCCTGTATGAATATATTTCCATCTCTATTTTGCGTGGTTAAGTTGACACTAATTATGACAGTGGAAACAGAGATAGGAAAGATTACCTATTTTCATGTGGTAGTAACTAGCGCCAATGCGGCAAAAATTGTCGTTTTTTCAAAAGCAACAATCAAGATCAAATGCAATGGCATCTTAGATAGTGTTGAGCTGAAAAATCAAACAAGCCTTGATTTGAATAGCTCGAACGAATATCGGCTCGAATTTTATTCGAATAGTTCGAACAAATATCGAATTAATCGACTCGAATCATATCGAATTATTCGACTCGAATCGTCTCGAATTACTCGCACAGTCGTACTTTTATATTCTGCAACATATCACATAGAATAATACAAATTACCATTTGAATCAATATCGAATTTTGGTAAATCAATTGTTGAATTATACAGCAATTGGTTCATTTGTTGTTGTATTGCTAGTTGTTGCGGACAATGCCATTTTCGATAACGTTGATAAACTACGCCGAGGAAAACTGTTAGAGCTGCTGGTACTACCAGTTTCTGAAAATATCTTCCGAAAACTATAACAAAAAACAAAAAAAGTATTAAATCATAATCATAATGATAAAGAGATAGAATACAATTTCCTTATGCCGGAATCTGTAGCCTTCTTCCATGGCGCATCGTCCGGCTCGTACGGCAATGGACCCTGTACTGGCGCTTCTTCTTCTTGTTGCCCGTGTTGCTGTTGTTTCGGCAACGGTTCCTTCGGCCGATACGTCTCCAATTCGTCCTCTAAATCACTAACACGCGCTTTCAATTCATTCCTTTCATTAAGAATATCTTTCAATTCTTGTGTTGTAAATCGTGGCCGATTCGGATCATCTAAATCGTACACAGCTTTATTGCTTGGAAATGGTGGATCATACTAGAATTGAATTCGATTAAAAATTTTTTAAACAATTACAAAATTATAATAAAATTTACATTAACTAAATCTTCATTTTCTTTCTGTGCTAAACCGAGTTGTTGGCGTAAATTTGAAATGTCTCGTTGTTGATCTTGAAGTTGTACCAAAAAATCAGCTCGTTCCTCACACAGACCTCTAACTTGATTTTGGAATGTTTTGTGTTTGCGACGTAAGTCTTTGCTTGTTACTGTCAAACGTTCCACTTGACTCCTCAACTGTAAAAACAATATTGTAAATAATGTACAACGCTATTTCACCTCTCAGTTGGCCATGAATATATGGATTACGTATGAACCAAGCTACGACACTATACAG
The DNA here is from genome assembly GCA_039776855.1 of Mylabris sibirica. NCBI lineage: Eukaryota > Metazoa > Arthropoda > Insecta > Coleoptera > Meloidae > Mylabris > Mylabris sibirica. Next base: position 9,581,243 of record CM077840.1, on the reverse strand, counting down.
GGTTGTACAGCGTTATTTCACCCCACAGTTAGCTGTGCTTTTGTTACGTGGTATCGTAACTTGATTCATTTCTTATTTATTTGTTAATGTATTTTGGAAATGATCGAAGCACGCTATGAAGATAGTACGTAAGAGATGCACAGCCAACTGCGTGGTGAAATAACGATGTACGCCCTGTATAGCAAAGGCATGGCCAATTGGGATATTTTTTAATTTACACGGCGCCCAATGCTATTTCACCTCGCAGTTGGCTGTGCTTTCTGTCACGTATGAACTAAGCTACGATACTATAGAATTAAAGCATGGCCAACTAGAATATTTTTAATTTAAATGGCGTACAACGCTATTTCGTCTCGTAGTTGGTCATGCTCTTGGTTATGTATGAACCAAGCTACGATACTATAGGGGATTATATATCGGTATTTCACCTCGCAGTTGGCTGTGTCTTTCGTATCTAGTATCGTAACTTGGTTCATACTTTATTACATTTGACATTTGTTGATATATTTTTCAAGTGGCTGAATCAAGTTACGATACTACGTAATGAAAAGCATAGCCAACTGAGAGATTTTCTATTTAAATGGCGCTATATCACGTCGCAGGTGGCTTGTCTCTGGTTACGTATGAATCAAGCTACGACACTATGAGAAGTGTATAGCGGTATTTCACTTCGCAATTGGCCATGTCTCTGGTTACGTATGAACCAAGCTGCGATACTATACGGGGTTGTACAGTGGTATTTCACCGCCTAGTTGGCTGTGCTTTTGTTACGTAGTATCGTAACTTGATTCATACTTTATTCATTTGTGAATGTGTTTTTGAAATGATCGAAATAAGCTACGACAACAGGACGTGAAAAATGCACAGTCAACGACGTGGTGAAATATCGATGTATAGCAGAGGCATGGCCAACTGAGAAATTTTTAATTTACATGGCGCCTAATGTTATTTCACCTCGCAGTTGGCTGTGCTTTCTGTTACGTATGAACTAAGCTACGACCTCATATAACAAAGATATGGCCAACTGAGACAGCTTTAATTTAATTGGCGTACACCTCGCAGTTGGCCATGTTTTCGGTTATGTATGAAGCAAGCTACGACACTATATGGGTTGTATAACGGTATTTCATCTCAAAGTTGGCTGTTTTTCTTACCTAGTATCGTAACCTTTTTCATACTTTATTATTCATTTGTTCATGTATTTTTAATACTGCCGAACTAAGCTACGACGATAGTACCTGTATAGCAAAGGCATGGCCAACTGAGATATTTACAGCGCTATTCCACCATACAGTTGGCAATACTTTCAGTTATGTATGAACCAAGCTACGACACTAAAAGGGGTGTACAATGGTATTAGACCTCATAGTTTTCTGTGCCTTTTTTATTTAGTGTCGTAACTTGTTTCATATTTTACTATATTTGACAATTGTTGATATATTTTTCAAGTGGCTAAATCAAGTTACGATACTACGTAATGAAAAGCATAGCCAACTGCGTAGTGAAATACTGTTGTACACCTTGTATAACAAAAGCATGGCCAATTGAGATATTTGCAATTTAAATGGCATACAACGCTATACCATCTCGCAGGTGGCCATGGCTCTGATTATGTATGAATCAAGCTACGACATTATAAGAAGTGTACACCTCGCAGTTGGCTGTGCTTTTGTTAACGTAGTATCGTAACTTGATTAATACTGTATTATTCATTTATTAATGTATTTTTTGAACTGACGAACCAAGCTACGACAATAGGACGTAAGAAAAGCACAGCCAACTGAGATATTTTTAATTTACATGGCGTACAACGCTTATTCACCTCATAGTTGGCCTTGCTTTCGGTTATGCAGGAATCAAGCTAAGACACTATTAGCAATACATGGCCAACTGAGATATTTTCAATTTATAGGGCGTAAAACAGTATTTCACCTAGCAGTTGGCCTTGTCTTCCGTTACATATGAATCAAGCTACGACATATAGGACAAGCACAGCCAACTGAGAAGTGAAATAGAGTTGTACATTTTGTATATAAAAAGATTGAAATTTTAACAATTACATTATCGATATCACAACATTTCTCTTGTAATAATTTCTCTTTTAGACGTAATTCATCTCGTTGTTTCTCCAATGTTGTTTTCAATTTTTGTAAAATATCACCACTATCATAATCACTATTATTACTATTACTACTATTATTGTGATCATCATTATATTTCAATTGTTTACTTGGACTGATATCTTTTAATAATCTACGATTTTCTTCTTGTAAACGTGTTACCATTGTTAATAATTCTTTTGTTTCATTACGCCATTGTTCTTCAATTTGTTCTAATTCTTTATCAAATTTTTTACGATATTCAGCTTTTTCTAATTTATCATTTTCCAATTGTTTTATTTTATATTTTAATTCATTTAATTGTTGATTTTCACGTTCATTTTTCGTTGCTAATTGTTCTAATAATTCTAATGCATTTATAACACGTGGCATTAATGATGTTACAGCATCAGCACCATATTGATCAATAATACGTTCACATTCTTTACCAATTTCTGATGCAATATCATAAACATCAACAACAGTAATATCATTATCATTATTATCATCCATTCTATTATTTGTATAATTGTATTTTATACGGGGCATATATTCGAGTACTATAAAATAAAAAAATAAATAAGATAAAATTGAGTAATTTTATAAATTTCTAGGAAATTTTGTTAATTTCCCATCAAGACAATTTTTAATAACAAATATTTAAACAATTTCTATTGATTTTTCTACCATTGATGACCAATTTTTAACTAGAATTACCAAGAAATTACAACCGAACAAAACGAAAAACACTAGAGTTCAACAAGAAAAATCACAGTAATTTAGTGGAATTTAATTTGCAAGGTTGGTACTAACTGTAAATGACACGCCAGTGCTGTCACAATAAATTATAGTTTACAAAAAATAGTGAAAATGAGCTGAATTCTTGACTAGTTTGGTCAATATTTGGGTAACATTAGAAAAATTTGCAATTTAATGAATTATTCATAGAAAATCACGTTAGAATTGTTGATAATTGTACAATAAACTTCAACGAACGAACGTCACTGAACTTAGTGTTTTTTGTTTCATTGTATTTAGTTACAGGTACTAAAGCTGTGTTCACAATATACGTACTGCTAAGGCTGGGTTCACACTTGGATAAAAATGGAGGATTAAAGCGTAAATGTAACGTAATTTTTTTCAAAAATACTTTTTACAAAATTATAACCTCACTTTACCACTTTGAATATGAGGTATGTCATATTTTTGATAGAAGAGATCCTCAAATTACTAGAAAATTAAGAATTTCCAAGTAACAAAAGAATATTTTAGCAATATTCCATGGGTTTTACTACGATTGATAAAATTGTGCATAGTTACAATGTAACAAAACGATAAAACCCTAGAATCCATCAACAAAATTCATAGTAATTTAGTGGAATTTCATTTTTATGGTTGGTACTAATAATAAATGTCACGGTAGTGCTGCCACTACAAAGTATAATTGACAATCAAGTGTAAATAAATTGAAATTATGACTAATTTAGTAAATATTTAAGTCAAAGTAGATCCAAATAATTATGTTGATTACTAAAAAAAAATGTAAAATTAATGTAACTTTATTTAATTTTTTTTGGATTTTACTGGGGTAACGAGAGAGAAAAACAGAAACAAAGGAAGGACAGCAGAAAGAGAAAGACAGAAGTTGAACGAATAAAAAGGTACGGGTGAGGACAAGAAAAACGATTTAAAAGAACGAATTGTTTTCTAGGGAATTTTTGGCGAGTCGAAGTTGGTAATATTTTGATAAAATTGAAATTATAAGACGAAAAAGGTGTTCGTAAGTGGTTAAAATATTGAAAGCAAATTATTTTTAACCATTAGCGACTCGTGACTTGAATTAGTGGGAGGTGCTGCTCTTACTCATTGTCACAACCAATAGGAGAGAAACAAAGATGGAAATTAAGTAAAGAAAGGCAAAGAAGAAAGAAATATAGGAGATAGAGAGAGAGAGATAGAGAGAGGATGACAAAGAAAGAAAACAACAAAGAAAAATCAGTGGAAGAAGAAAGACAGAAGATAAAGGAAGAAAAAGGTAGGAGTGAGAAAGAGAAAAACGTCTTAAGAAACGATTTACTTTTTAGGGAATTTTGGCAAGTCTAAGTTGGTAACTGGAAATTTTCAATTCAAAATTGACCCATGAGTGGTTAAAACATTAAAGGCCAATACGTTTAAGCAGTGGCGGCTCGTGATCAGTGAGGTGCTGCTGTGACATAGAAACATGCCAAGAACAAATGAAAGATAGGAGGAAAATAAAGATAGAAGAATAAAAGAAAGACAGGCTAAGGACTTAGCAATACAGAAGTAAGAGAGAGAGAGAGGGGGGGGGGGAGAGAAAAGAGAAACAAAGAAACAAACAAAGAAAGGACAGCAGAAAGGAAAGACAGAAGACAAAGGAAGAAAAAGTTAGGAGTGGGACAAAGACAAACGACTTAGAAGAACGAAAGATATATAGGAATGTGTGTGTGTGTGTGTGTGTGTGAGAGAGAGAGAGACAAAGAGAGATGGTAGACTTAAATAGATAGGGTGAGGGGAGGGATAGAGATAAATAGAGAGATAGGAGGAATAGAGACAGATAGAGAGAGACATGTGACAGGAAATACCGTGGTACACTTGAGAGAAAGAGACAAGAAGGATAGAGATACAGGGAGAGAGAGAGAGGTAGGGAGGGAGAGAGAGGAGACACACACACAGAGAGAGAGAGAGATAGAGAGAGTGAGAGAGAGATCGAGAGAGACAGGATTGATAGAGATACACATATAGAGAGACACTGTAAAGATAGATACAGAGAGAGAGAGAGAGAGAGAGAGAAAGAAAGAAAGAGAGGAAAGACAGTAAGTTATAAAGCGATAGGAGAGATAGAGATAGATTGAGAGAGACAGGCGAGACAGCAGGGATAGAGATATATGTATAGAGAGACACAGTAAAGATAGACAGAGAGAGAGCGATAGAGGGAGGGGGAGAGAAGAAGAGAGAGATAGAGAGACAGGAAAGATAGAGATAGATAAAAAGGACAGAAGAGATAGAGATAGATAGAGAGAGATAGGAGGGATAGCGATATATAGAGAGACACAGTAAAGATAGAGACATATGAAGAGAAAGAGAGTGAGAGAGAGCGATAAGCGACAGGAGAGATACCTATAGATAGATATAAAGCGAGAGGAGACATAGAGATAGTTAAAGAGAAACAAGAGGGTTAGAGACAGATAGAGAGATAAATAGGAGAGATAGAGATAGAGATACAGGAAAGACAGAGTTAGATATAAAGCGATAGGAGAGAGAGATAGATCGAGAGAGAGACAGGAGATAGATATAGATTGAGAGGAGAAATTTGTAGGGGTAAATGGAGAGACAGGAGAGATAGAGATAGATTGAGAATGTAGGTGGATGGGACAGAGAGGAGAGAGGAGGGGGTGGAGACAGAAGATATCGAAAGAAGAGAAACGAGCGAGAGAGGGGATACGGAGCGGCGGTTGGAGGTAAATAGCAAGACACAAAATGAACAAAGAAAGAAAACGAAAACAGAGGGGTGCTGTCATTTTACAGTGCTTATACATGAGCCATCGTCGCTTTTTTTTCCAGTACTGAGTATGCGCATTACTATTTTTTCCAACAATCTACGCCTACTAAATCAACAAATACAATTCTATATTTAGTCCGTATTTAATTGGGCCAGCCTGTATATAAAAATTTATTATACACATATTATCACTTATTTCCTAATGAATAAACAAAATAAAAATTACGTAAATTACACGACATATTGTGATAATTATAAAAGACTATATAGACGCACATATATTAACAATTTATTATCAATTTTTTTTTTTTTTTGTAAAGGTCAAATTTCGGTCAATAAATCAGAGTCGGCGCATTTACAGAAATTGTCTACCCTCGAAAAGTGCCAAAAAAAAAAACTATGGAAAACTGCAAATATGGATGGAATCTTGTCTTTTGCCCTTCAGTTTGATAACATACATAACATATACATATATTATTATTATTATTATTATTATTATTATAAATAGTAAAATTGATAAAATAGAATATGAAACAAGGCCATTAACAATAATTGACAAATTATCAACCAATAAATGTACGTATTTAAATATTAATCAAAGTCATTTTATGTCAAACTATCAACTAGATAATTATTAAATAATAATCATCGATTTTTGGGGGGTAATTTTTAACGCAAAAAAAAAATGGAAAGTCAACGGGAAATTCGTATAAATATCGATGAGCCACGATATGATCAAGAAACATACATTGGACGTGCATTACAATTTTTTCAAACAACAAATCCATTAAATCTCTTCGTTAGTTCAAAACGATTAGAAGCAGCTAGAAATCTTGTTGTTAGTTACAGGTATTAATTCTAATTAATTCTAATTAAATTTAATTAATAATTGTTAAATGATTTTGTAGATGTGGTGAACCATTACCTGATTGTATAACAGAAGATGATTTATATCGTGCTAAAGTTTTATATGATTCAGCTTATCATCCAGATACTGGTGAAAAGATGAATTTAATTGGTCGTATGTCAGCACAAGTACCTATGAATATGTTGATAACAGGTGGTATGATGACATTTTATAAATCAACACCAGCTGTATTCTTTTGGCAATGGTTAAATCAATCATTTAATGCTGTTGTTAATTATACAAATCGTAGTGGTGATTTACCACAAACTGATAGGTAATAAGATTATAATTAGAATTAATTATAAATTAGTGTACATTTTAAATTAAATTATAGGCAAATTATTACTTCGTACATTTTAGCAACGAGTAGTGCTGTCGCTACTGCTTTAAGTCTAAATCGTGCTTTTCGTGTAAGTACTTACTAAACTTTTTTTTATTATTATACAGAGTGTTCTGTAAGTAATGAATTTTTCTTTTAAGGGTAGTTAGATAGGGGATGAAATTCTAAGACAAAATGTCTTATATTATTTTTTCATCTGATGTACAGGTAATTGGTGATTAATTAAATTAGATAGCCAATATGAGGTGCGTTTTTAATTTAAATGTAGTGTCCGAATGATAGTTCGCTTTCTGTTTCGGCCAGTTTCGGTACTAAATTAGAGTTTCGGTAATAATCAGGCCGAAATTACCACCGAAACATCATTTATGGAATGTCCTACCGCTATCGATGATGAGCGGTACAGTCGATTAGTAGTCATTGCTAGTAGTTGTTGTACACTCAGTGTTACAGATATCGATGCTCAGAATTAGAAGTATTAATTTTAATTTGCTGATCTTCTAAGAGCATTAAAGCTATCCGATTACTAGATAGGTTAATTTTAATAGAAATGTGGACATATACTAGAAAATTTATTAATAAATTATATTGAAAGGAAGATTCGGTTTAGGTTTCGGCCGAAACTGAGACAGTAGTATAAACTCTGTTTTGGTTTTGGTTTCGGTTTCGGTTTCGGTCAGTTCCGGCACTAATTTGGAGTTTCGATTTGTTTCTGTTTCAGTAGTAAACCGGCCGAAACTATGACAGAAATCATTTCTTACTGAGTACTAAAGTTATTCGATTACTGAGTAGTTTTTTAATAAAAAATAATAAATGTATTAAATGGAAGTATCGGTTTCCCTTTTGGTTTGGGCTGAAACTGAGATAGCTCTAAGTTTCGTATGAAAGCCAAAAATTCGGTTTCAGCCAGTTTTGACATTAAATTGGAGTTTTGGTTTCGGTAGTAAACCAGACGAAACTATGACAGAAAGGGAAATTTATTTTATAACATGCCGTATGCGTTTTAGATATCTATGCTCAGAATTATTTTGGTGTTGTGATAGGAAGAGTAACTTTCGTTTTTTTTATTGAGCACTAAAGTTATTTGATTACTGAGTAGTTTTTTTTAATAGACGTGTAGGCTTATTATAAAGAAAATGTAATAAATGTATTAAAAGAAAGAATCGGTTTCCGTTTAGGTTTCGGCCGAAATTGAGATAGTAGCCGAAATTCGGTTTCTGCTTAAGTCAGTTTTGCCATTAAATTGGAGTTTTAATTTTGACAGTAGACCAGCCGAAACTATGACAGAAAACGAAATTTCTTTTATGACATGTCGTATTCTTAGCGTTGTAGATATCTATGCTCAGAATTATTTTGGTGTTGTTATAGGATGAGTTACTTTTGTTTTCTTATTGAGCACTAAAGTTATTCGATTACTGAGTAGGATTTTTATACTAAAAAATGTATTAAAAAAAGTATAGGTTTCGGTTTCGGTCAAAACTGAAATAGCAGCCGAAATTCGGTATCGGTTTCGATTTCAGCCAGTTTTGGCATTAAATTGGAGTTTTAGTTTCGACCGAAACTATGACAGAAACCGAATTTTTTTTTATGACATGTTGTATTCTCAGCGTTGTAGATATCTATGCTCAGAATTGTTTGATGTTATGGTAGGAAGACGTACTTTTTTTTCTGATTACAGAATAGAGTTTTTTTTATAGAAGTTTCGGTTTCGGTTTCGGCCGGAACTGAGACAGTAGCAAAATTTTGGTTTCGATTTCGGCCAGTCCCGGCACTAAATTGTAGTTCCGGTTTCGTTCCAATTTCGACAGAAAACCGGCCGAAACTACAACCGAAACCTAAACTTCACTTATGGAATCTCCTACCGCTATTGTCTATAAGCGGCACAGTCGATTTTTAAACACTCCTAACAGTCGTCGTATCCTCAGTGTTATAAATATCGATGCTCAGAACTGTTTAGTGTTGTAAAAGGAAGACGTTCTTTTGATGTCTGACTTGCTCAGAGTACTAAGTCTATCTAATTACTGGATAGGTTTTTTAAAAAATACAAATGTAGGCGTATCCTAAAAATGTAATAAAGAATTATATAAAAAGGGAAGTTTTGGATTATGTTTCGTTGTCGGCCAAAACTGAGAAAGTAGCCGAAATTCGGTTTCAATTTTGGCCCGTTTCGGCACTAAATTGGAGTTTCGGTCACTACCGAAACCAGAACTACACACAATTACGAAAGGTCGTACCGCCATTAATGGTAAGCGGCAGCGTTATCGATATCTGTGCTCAGAATTGTCTGGTGTTGTGATAGGAATACTTACTTTTGTTTTCTGATTTTGTGCCAAAACTGAGATAGTAGCCGAAATTCAGTTTCGGCTGTAAAAACTAGTTTCGATCCGACACTATCATGTGAACTATTGTAGCGGCAGCTTGATAACTCGTGAGCGCATATAGAGCGCATCTGATTGGCTACTCAATATTTAATTAATTACTACTTATCTGGGCGTCAGGTGAAAAAATGGTATAAGACTTTTCATCTTAAAATTTCATCATCTATCTACCTCTGAAAAGATGTGCGTTACTCACGGGACATCCTGTATATATACATATACATATACAGGGTGAGTCAAGAGGCTTTGTTCATTAAAAGTTATAAAAAGTTCTGATTGCTCGAAATTTATGAAATTTGGTATATGGCTATTCTTTCACCTGAGCTACCTTTGGAGAATGTTTTTAACGTTCTAACAACCCCCATTGTATGGGGTAGTGCATATAAATTTTGAAATTAAAGACTGCAAAATATGAAATTTCACGAAAATTCAAAATATCTGAGAAACTCTGAGTGCTAGACCACGAGTCATATTATCAAAGTCCCCTTTGTTTACCCCAAACAATTCAAAAATACAATAAAAACTCTGTTAATCCATTTAAAATAAGAGAGTAGGGTGCACTACCCCAAATAACGGGGGTTGCTAGAACAACAAAAATATTTTCTCAGGGTAGTTCAGGTACCAAAACGGCTACTCAGCAAATTTCATATACTTCCATTTACATTCAATGGGAATCCTTTTGGCTTATTCTGTATACAAAATAATGTAGTACCAAATTAGTTGAAATTTGTGAATTGTAGAGGGCACCACCATTAGTCGGCCGTTTAGTACCATTAGCGGCGGTAGCTGCAGCTAATTGCGTTAATATACCATTAATGCGCGCGCAGTGAGTCAATATTCAATTCCTTACACGTCATCTTCTTCATAGTTTTTTTTTATTTAATTTAAAGGGAACTGAAGAATGGTACGCCGATTTTCGATGAGAACAACAACAAATTGGGCAGTTCAAGAAAAGCTGCCCAAAGTGGTATCAGTCAAGTGGTGATAAGTCGTATCTTTATGGCAATGCCCGGTATGGTACTAACACCGATTTTAATGAATTATTTAGAAAATCGTGGTACTTTATGTCGGTACCCATGGATGAATCTACCAGTACAAGTTGGTTGTGTTGGTTTATGTTTAACATTTGCTACACCATTGGCGTGTGCATTCTTTAAACAGAAAGCTCAATTACCTTTCAAACATATCGAACCGGAATTGAGGGTAAGTTTTGTGATTTGATTGGTCGAAAATGATGTCATTTTTTACTACTAGTACTATTTTGTAGGAGGAACTTAATAAGAAATTTGGGGGTTGTCCGCCGAAATATGTATACTTCAATAAAGGCCTGTAATTTTTTTACCTTCCTCTAGATAAAACTGCCTTTATTTCCCTTTTTTCCTTATTTTTTTTTCAGTTTGAGATTTTATCAGTGAAAATTGTGACATAAAATGGAATCTATGACAATAATTTTTTGTATATGGTAATAGTTAAAGGTCTAGAACTGTAAATGTTGATGAATAAAAATCATTCCAATGACTAAATGAGTCTACCTTGGCTTGCCAAAAATTTTGGCAGGCGTCTGTGTCACCGTTGAAGTGACATCTGAATAGAGAACTGATCAAATCAGATCAACATGTCGTAAGGGAGGCATTTTTCCACCCTACGACCTCAGAAGACTCTTCCATATTGAGTTTATGAGTCTACCTTGGTTTGCCAAAAATTTTGGCATGCGTCTGTGTCACCGTTGAAGTGACACTGGGAAAAGAGGAATGATAAAATCAAATCAACATGACGTAAGGGACGGATTTTTCCACATTACGACCTCAGAAGAGGCTCCCAAATTGGCTTTGTGATTCCATCTTGGCTTGACAAAAAATTTAGCATGCGCCTTTGTTATCGCTAAGTGACATTAGTAAAAAAGAAATGCCAAAATCAAATTAACATGACGTAGGGAAGATATTTTTTCATAAGACAGGCTTTCAATAGTTGTCAAAAATTGAGTTTTTGTAAACAATAAGAGTAGAGTAAGTATTTTGCTAGGCAAAAGTTTGGACTTCATTTTGTTGAATTTGGCCGGTCAACAAAGCATTTTTCTAGGAGATGCCAAAATGAAACACTGTTCCTACATCTGTGAGACTAACTACGGAGCTACATTTTTTGCCAGTTGAATTCAGACAAGTTTTGGTTTCTTATTTGGTAAAATCACAACTTTCTTCACTTATTGGTCGATTAGAAATCATTTTAGAGCATCTTTAGCCCGTCTACTTTCATAAGCATTTTGTACAATTTTGATATATGTACTTACCCATTTTTCTTTCACACTTAAGTTGTGGAATCTTCAGAAAGTGACAGATTTATCTTCACCAAAATCTCAACAGAGAAAATTCTTAGTTCTCTGCTTTCTAAGGAGATGTCAAAGCACACAATTGAAACTTTACTAAGCCTTATTTTGGTACTAACAGTCCGAAAATGAACTTCTGTAATTTACAATATGGAGCTAAAATTTTTTGCTACCTAAATTTAGACAAGTTTCGGCTTAAATTTGGTAAGTTTACAAGTTGATATAAAAGACACATTTGGACATTTTACTTGTGACATTTTTTCTTAGCCTTTCAAAAGAGTCTTCTAATGTGTCATGAAGACCTCAGTACGGATTTATTGACCTTTAGTTTTTTGGGTTGTAAAAATGCTACACAATCAGTTTGTTGGGCATTTTTTTCGTATTACATATAAGAAGATCAGCTTCTGTTCATTATGGAGCAACCACTTTTGCAGGTTGAATTTAGAGAAGTTTTGGCTTAAATTTGGTAGTTTTCTCCATACTGATAGGTCAAAAAGCATTTTTCTTGTGACATTTTTTTCAAAAGAGCATTTTTCTTGTGACATTTTTACTTTCTTGTGAAAATTTTATCACTTTTAAGATGTTTTATCTTCTGTGGAGATCTCAAATGGCACACAATTGCTACCTTTGCGAGACTTTTAAGCATTAACTGCTAGAAAATAAGTATCTGTACCTTTCAGTGATGGAACTACCTCTTTTGCTCATTGACTTTTGTACATCTTGAGTACAAAAACACTAAAATAGGTCAAACGTCATGTCATAAGCATGAGTACAAAATGCCAAAATGAGTTCACATACTTTTTGTATGTAAAAAGTCTTGCAGATGTTGTATAAGCATAAGAGCAAAATGATGAAATGCTGATGAGAGATAATTTCGTCTTAAGCTTACAAAATTTCACCGTAGAAAATGTATTTGTTTTTACAATTGTTAGCTAGTTCTGATTACTAAATTGAAAAGGCATTTTTGGGCATATTCAAGGTGGCCAGTTCAATAAGCATGAGTGCAAAATTAACAAACATGAGCATAAGATTGAAAGCTACAATATCTATGATGCTTTAAACAATTCACAAATGTAAAGAGCATTATTTGTGTCATACAAAGTAGAGATTTTTATAAGCATGAAAATTAGCTATTTAAGGCTTGTTTTGTACACAATTTTTATTTAGATTTTGGATATTGTTAAATTTGCAAATATCTTCTTTAATTTTGACACACATTTTATTCGGTTAATTTTGATAAGAGTTCTAAATTTATATAAATTAATGGTTTTTGCTATTATTCTTTTTTTTTTTGATAAGAAGAAATCACCGAATAACAATTTACGGTAATCAAATTTTTTTGTTTCCTGAAATTCTTATATCAAAACCAAACATTTAGAAAGTCAAGGATGTTCAAAAAATCTATCCAATATCCCTTTAAAAACTACCAAAATTTTGTATTTTAACAAGACAATTGAATTTTGGCAGTCGAATAAGCATTGAATTAATGTGACATTAATGTGACATTTTCTACCGATTTCAACTTTGAGAAAGAGGATCTAAATTTAGTAAATCAGTAAGCATTTAACTACAAATTAGTCTACTGTTACACTCTTGTTAGCATTTATTTATTGTACGATAAGCATAACTTTCAACTTCAATTTCTTAGTGCTGCTGTTTTTATTTTGATGAAGTGCTAAATTCACAATAATTACGAAAACTAAAGTTCATTACAAAAAATTTTGGCAATAGAATAAGCATTGAATTAGTGTACATTAGTGTACAGATTCTAAAAAAGTGGAAATACAGGTTTCAACTTTAGGAAATCCAATCTAAATTTGGTAAAGTAGTAAGAATTAAACTACAAATTAGACTACTGTTGCACTTTTGTTAGCATTTATTTATTGTACGATAAGCATAATTTTCAAGTTTAAATCTTTAATGCTATTGTTTCTGTTTTGATAAAGTGCTAATTTCACGATTATTACGAGGAAATAAGTTCATTACAAAAAGATCGAGTCAATTAATTTTTGGCAATCGAATAATCATTGAATTAGTGCATCATTTGTCGATTAAAATTACATTTTCTGCGGATTCTAAAAAAATGGAAATACAGGTTTCAACTTTAGGAAATACAATATAAATTTGGCAAATTAATAAAAATTGAATTACAAATTAGACTACTGTTACACTTTTGTTAGCATTTATTTATTGTAAGATAAGCATAATTTTCAACTTCAACGTTTTATGGTAATACTGATGTTTATGTTTAAATGAAGTACAAATTTCACAATTATTACGGGCAATTGAATTTTTTACAAAAAAATAAGCATTAATATACAGTGCGTTCGAATTGCTCATTTCATTGGAATACTCTGTACATTTATACGAACATATTGATCTAATTATGGAGAATTTAAATTTGGTAAATCAATAAGCATTTAACTACAAATTATTCTACGTTTACACTTTTGTAAGCATTGATTTATTATACGATATGTATAATTTTCAACTTCAAATCTTTGATACTGTTGTTTCTGTTTTGATGAAGTGCTAATTTCACGATTATTATGAGGAATTAAGTCTTTTACACAAAAGTAAGCATTATTATACAGTGCGTTCAAACTGCTCATTTCATTGGAATATTCTGTACATTTCCACTAAAAAATTGATCGAATTGTGGAAAAGTTAAATTTGGCAGATCAATAAGCATTTAACAACAAATGATTATACGTTTACACTTTTTTTAGCATTTATTTATTGTACAATAACCATAATTTTTAAATTCAAATCTTCAGTGCTGTTGTTTTTGTTTTGATGAAGTGCTAATTTCACGATTATTACGAGGAATTAAGCAGTTTACAAATAAGTAAGCATTAATGCACAGCACCATCAAACTGTGTATTTGACTGGGACACTCTGTACATTTCTACGAAAACAATGGTTCCAGTTATATGTGTAGGTGTTTTTTCGGCAATAGATGATATTCCTTATCAATGCAGGAAACTTTGTTCGAAACTCGCAAAAATGATAGCACCTTGACATATATTTTTTCTCCAAAAAAAAACCACACACACACATCTTCTATTGTTATAAATAGAGGTACTCTTTCCAAATAAGACTCAGTTGTCGATGTTTACGCCAAAAATGTGGCAATTTACTGTATTTTTGACAATTTTTGCCGGCCTAACTGCAATAACAACAGAGTAAGTCGAATTTTCTTCATTTTAATCACTTATCAAAATTTTTGCAAATCTTTTGCTTGCAATTCTAGTGGCCAAATGTACATCCCCAATGCTCTCAAAAATTACTACAGTGGTTCCAGTTATTTAGGGTGAGTTAGTTTCGTATGTCAAATCAAAATCAGAGTTACCATGGAATTTTGCAATAGTAGGGGTGGTGTCAAAACGATTTCCAGCGGTATTAAAACAATCAAATCGAGTTTTGGTGGATTTGGACATTCCCCATCGAGTTCGGGTTGTTCACCACCTTGTGACAACGGTGGCAAATGCGTGGGGATGATGTGCCTCTGTCCAACGGAATTCACCGGACCCCAATGCCAGTACCGTAAGTTTTTGCCTTCTTTGGACTACAGCAAAATTTTTGCTAAACTTACCAATTGCAGGAAAAGACGATTGTAATTTCAAAAAAATGAACTTTAACGCCGCCTACAAATGCTCAGGTAGTGGTGAGAGCATAACATGCTCAGTATCATGTCCTCAAGGTTCATATTTTGAATACACTCCAGCTACGTTGTACACATGCTACTATCAAACCGGACACTTTCAACCCTCAGCCGTACCACAATGTATTTTAAGTAAGTCAAAAATTTTGCAATAAGCATTTTCCTGATTTTTTCGACGATAAAATTGTAGAAGATCCAAATGCTCGTTGGATAACCAGTGGGGTTAAAATGAAACCAGTGAAAGAATCGAAAATTATCCGAATTAATACAACATTGAGTGGTTATCATGGGGTGAAAAGTGTAATAATGAAACAGAAACGTATTCAACCCCAACCAGGGGTGTGTTTCACATGGTCTGGTGCCCATTATAAGACTTTCGATGGGAAAGTCTTCAGTTTCTTATCGAAATGTAGTCATATTCTATTGCGTGATAGTAGCGATAATACGTTCGAAGTGATTGTGAAAAATGATCAACAGAAGCATGCTCTTATCATTCAAATTTACATAAGTGATAAGCAATACTATCTGAGAAGATCTGATGATGATAACACAGTGATTTTCGGTGATGGTGCTAAAGCATTACCAATACCGAGCCAAATCAATGGTCTTAAAGTTTATAAATTAGCTCATTTTGTGATTGTTAGCATTGAAAATTTAGGCTTACAAATGAAATGGGATAGTGAATATTTCTTACAAGTTAATGTTAATGAAAATTTGTGGAATAAAACGGAAGGCTTATGTGGACGTTTAGATGGTGTATCTGTCAATGATTTGTTGATGAGTAATCACAAAAAGACCAAGAATATCTTCAATTTGGCAACAAGTTGGAAGACTGATGATTTCGGTGATGTTTGTAGTGATTTACCTAATGATCAGCATACGTGTAATGATGATAAAGTAGCAGCATTGAAAGCTACAAGCTTCTGTAAGAAACTATTGAACGACGATAAATTCATCCAATGTCAAAAGGTAAGAATGCTTGGTCATTTTTAAGCATGATTCGAGCATGAATTAGAGCAATAATTAGGCTATGATTGGATGAAACTTGAATAAGGCTTGAATGTTTCTTATGGTAATTTGATTTTAATTAATGATTATGATTTGTTGAAGGCTATGGATACCTCAATACTTTTGGATGCTTGTAAATGGGATTATTGCTCGTGCCAAAAAACAGATCACACACAATGCGCCTGTGAGGTTATGAATATTTTCGTTAAGGAGTGTACCCATAAAGGCATCGTTAAATCATTGAATTGGCGAGATCAAAATACCTGCCGTGAGTAGTTTTTGTTTTTCTTGTATTTAGTTCAAAGGTATGAGGGTATCAGGCTTCGTACTCAAGCTTCAAAATAGGTCTCATGCGGTTTAAGCCGGTGTATTTCGATTTCTTCACTTAGATATGAAGCTACCTCAGATCTTCTGAGGTCTTTTCTTTGAATAGTTAAGTACTCTTGCTTTACAACAATGTTTTCTATTTTTGCAAGAGTTAATAAGCTACCTTTGCTACTGCAAAACCAACCTTAGATATTTTGAGGATTTTCCATGGGAAGTTTTTGTTTTTATTGTATTTAGTTCAATGGTATGACGGTATTAGCTTTCGTACTTAAGCTTCAAAATAGGTCTCACGCAGGTTAAGCCGGTAATTTCGATTTCTTCACTTAGATATGAAGCTACCTCAGACATTCTGAGGTCTCTTCCTTGAATAGTTGAATACTTTTGCTTTACTACAATGCTTTCTATTTTTGCAAGAGTTAAGAAGCTACCTTTGCTACTGCAAAACCAACCTTAGATATTTTGAGGATTTTCCGTGGGAAGTTTTTGTTTTTATTGTATTTAGTTCAATGGTATGACGGTATTAGCGCTTCGTACTTAAGCTTCAAAATAGGTCTCACGCAGGTTAAGCCGGTAATTTCGATTTCTTCACTTAGATATGAAGCTACCTCAGACATTCTGAGGTCTCTTCCTTGAATAGTTGAATACTTTTGCTTTACTACAATGCTTTCTATTTTTGCAAGAGTTAAGAAGCTACCTTTGCTACTGCAAAACCAACCTTAGATATTTTGAGGATTTTCCATGGGAAGTTTTTGTTTTTATTGTATTTAGTTCAATGGTATGACGGTATTAGCTTTCGTACTTAAGCTTCAAAATAGGTCTCACGCAGGTTAAGCCGGTAATTTCGATTTCTTCACTTAGATATGAAGCTACCTCAGACATTCTGAGGTCTCTTCCTTGAATAGTTGAATACTTTTGCTTTACTACAATGCTTTCTATTTTTGCAAGAGTTAAGAAGCTACCTTTGCTACTGCAAAACCCACCTTAGGTACTCTGAGAATTTCCCATGGGTAGTTATAAGGATTTCTTAATTAAAAATTTAATTACCTCAGATATATTAAAGTCTCTTCCTTAGATAATTTGGTACTTTTGCTTTGCAACAATGTTTTCTGCTTTTGCAAAAGTTAAGAAGCTACCTTAGCTATTGCAAAGCTAATCTTATGTATTTTTCTTTATTTGTATATTTAGTTAACTCAGATATACTGAGGTCTTTTTCTTGAATAGTTGAGTATTTTTGCTTTTTAACAATGTCTTCTGCTTTGGCAAATGTTAAGCAGCCATCTATGCTATTGCAAAAATTAACCTTAGATATTCAAAGGCTCTTCCATATGAAGTTACCTCAGATATACTGAAGCAAAGAATACATACTCCATAGAAGCTCAGAAGTCGGCTTTTTATGTATCACGAAAATCTTAGTACGTACCCTGAGTCACGAAGGGCGCCACTTGTTCAATGTCGGTATTGTAGGAGATTACCAATAGAACTCAATTACAGTGTTGCCAACTTAACGGATTTACCGTCATATCTGACGGATTCAAAACGAAGGCAACGGAAGAAAATCGTAGTATTTTAGTTTAGTTCGGTTACTTGAAAAATACATTGGCAAATGTCAATTGTTATTAAAATTACGATACTACATTACCAAAGGCACAGCCAACTGCAAAAGGAAATATTATGGTACATCCGGTATAAGTCTTAAAGGGGGTATGTTGAATAAAAGAAAATATTTTGATTTATTATGGAATCTATTTTATTTTACATCTAACGGAAAAATTAGATGGAATAAAACATTGTTTTGGCGGATTTTTAACGGAATTTCAAATTTCTTCGTGGCAACACCGTCGGCGACTGCTATTGAGTTCTATTGAAAAATCACCTACAATACCGACATTGAACAGGTGTCGCCCCCAATTTTCAGGGTAGGTACTAAGATTTTCGTGATACCTAAAAACTCGACTTATGAGCTTCTATGGACTCTGTATTCTTTGACTGAAGTCTTCTCCTCGACTAGTTATTGAGTATTGCTTTACAATAATTTTTTCTACTTTTGCAAAAGTTAAGAAGCTACCTTTGCTACTGAAAAACCAACGTTAGATATTTTGAGGATTTCCCAGCGGTAGTTATGCAGATTTATTGATTAAAAATGAAATTACCTCAGATATATCAAGATCTCTTCCTTAGATGATTTGGTATTTTAGCTTTGCAACAACGGTTTCTGCCTTTTTACAAGTTAAAGAGCTACCTTAGCTATTGAAAAGCTATCTTAGGCAATATGAGGTTTTCTCGCTGGTAGTTAGGTATATTTCCTCAATTGAATATTAAGTTACCTCAGATATAGTGAGGTCTCTTCCTTGAATAGTCGAGTACTTTTGATTTGCAACAATGTCTACTGTTTTTGCAAATGTTAAGCAGCTATTTATGCTTTTGCAAAAATTAACTTTAGATATATTCAAAGGCTCTTCCATATAAAGCTACCTCAGATATTCTGAGGTCTTTTCTTTGAATAGTTAGGTACTTTTGCTTCGCAACAATGTTTTCTACTTTTGCAAGAGTTAGGAAGATACCTTTGCTACTGAAAAACTAACCTTAGATATTCTAAGGATTTCCTATGGGTAGTCACGCAGATTTTTTAATTAAAAATGAAATTACCTCAGATAATTTGGTACTTTTGCTTTACAACAATATTTCTTGCTTCTGCAAAAGTTAAGGAGCTACCATAGCTATTGCAAAGTTAATCTTGGACAATATGAGGTTTTCCCGCTGGTAGTTAGATATATTTCTTCATTTAAATATTAAGTTACCTCAGATATACTGAGGTCTCTTCCTTGAATAGTTGAGTATGCTATTACAAAAATTAACTTTACATATATTCAAAGGCTCTTCCATATAAAGCTACCTCATATATTCTGAGATATTTTCTTTGAGTACTTAGGTAGCTTTGCAACAATATTTTCTACTTTTGCAAGAGTTAGGAAACTACCTTTGCTACAGCAAAACCAACCTTAGAGATTCTGAGGAGATTTCCCATGGGTAGTTATGCAGATTTCTTAATTAAAAATGAAATTGCCTCAGATAATTTGGTACTTTTGCCTTACAACAATGTTTTCTGCTTTTGCAAAAGTTAAAGAGCTACCATAGCTTTTGCAAAGCTAATTTTAGGCAATATGAGGTTTTACCGCTGGTAGTTCATTTGAATAAGAAGTTACCTCAGATATACTGAAGTCTTCTTTTCAAGTAGTTACAGGCTTTTGCTTTACAATGATGTTTTCTAAGTACTTTTGCAAAAGTTAAGGAACTACCTATGCTATTGCAAAAATGAACCTTAGACATAATGAGGTTTGCCCGTAGGTAGCTACGCAGTTCTATGCCATACAGTGTCAAAATTCGAAAGTCCCATTTCTCAAAAATAGGTTATCAAGGGCAAAATAAGGAAAGATGATCTTCTTTTGCAGCTCTTATTAGGTTTCTCGTTTTCTTTGACATCTTCATTCATACATCAAATTATCCAAAATGCAACCAAGCAGTTTAAAATAGTGAGGTCAAGGTCTTAATGTAAGCTTCAAATTTTCAGCAATTCAATGCTCCGGTGGTCGAATCTACAAATCTTGTGGTCCATCACATCAACCAACTTGTGGTAGTGTTTCATTGGAAGTCCAAGAAGATCCAAATGACTCAGAAGAAGCTACCTCCAACTCAGATACATGTATTGAAGGCTGTTTTTGTCCAAATGGTACTATTTTACAAGATGATCAATGCATCCAACCGGATCAATGTAAATGTAAATTACGTGGCAAAAATTTTGAATTTGGTGATATTATCAAAAAAGATTGTAACACGTGTACATGTGATAAAAATGGACAATGGATCTGTACAGAGATCAAATGTGATGCTAGATGTTCAATTGTTGGTGATCCACATTATACAACTTTTGATGGCAAGCATTACGATTTTATGGGACAATGCTCCTATTACCTATTGAAAAGCAAAGATTTAACAATTGAAGCTGAGAATGTAGCATGTAATGGTGCTATTTCCAAAATTTTGGGCTTTGGTAGTGATGGTACTAGTCTTGGTAGCATGCCATCTTGTACAAAATCATTAACCATACATTTGCCAAATGATGTTATCAATTTGAAGCAAAACCATGAAATTTTCGTGAATGGTAAAGTTGTGGAAAAATTACCATACAAACTCAGTGATAAGCTTATCATTAAACGCTTAACTAATATCTATATTGTGGCAAAATTAGCTAATGGTATTGTTGTATGGTGGGATGGTACCAGTAGGGTACACATTGATATACCAGCGAATTTTGACGAGAAAACCAAAGGTCTTTGTGGTACTTATAATGGTAATCAAAAAGATGATTTTTTGACACCCGAAAATGATATAGAAACTACTCCCATACCTTTTGCCAATAAATGGAAAGTCGATGATGAGCAATGCTTCGATTTGCCAAACATTCCACAACCACATCCTTGCGATGTTAACGTTCATAAGAAGCATTTAGCTGAACAACAATGCTTAGTGATCAAATCAAAACTATTCCAAGGTAAGCTACAGTAGTCAAAATTTTTGGCAAATACAAACAAAATTATCTTTTGATTTTCAGAGTGTCATCTGTACGTAGATCCTGAGCAATTCTACCAAGATTGCCTGTACGATATGTGCTCATGCGGTGGCAATGAACAACAAATCTCGAAATGCTTATGTCCAATAATAGCAGCATACAGTGAGGAATGTTCGAGACAACAAAACCTACAAATTGATTGGCGTAATGATGTGAAGCATTGCGGTATTCAATGCTACAACGGCCAAAAGTATCAATTGTGTGGTAATTCGTGTTATCGCACCTGTGCTGATATCAGTAGTGAAACATCAGCATCAGGAAATTGTGATCAACAACAATGTGTTGAAGGATGTACATGTCCAGAAGGGCAAGTTTTGGACAGTGAAGATGGGGAATGTATAGCGATTGAACAATGCGGTTGTAGCCTTAATGGTGAAGATTATCCAGCTGGTTATCAGGAGATACGCAGGAATCTTGGTGAAGCACAGTTATGGTAAGGTTTCTTTTTGCCACCAAGTGACCAAAAATTTTGCTTGCCCCCCTTAGGTGCACCTGCTTTATCTAAATTTGCATTGAAATACTCCACTAATCTGTTGGCACTTTTTTCCCATGCTACCCTTGTGAGGTTCTAGACTCCAGAGCCTCCTTACCTATGGCAAAATTTATGGAAGGCTACTAAATAGTAGAATATGAAAGTAAAGAGCCTCAGGTTTATTTTAACAACCTTACACTCTTCAGTTTCCTGCTGATTACCTGTCAAAAAGATGTAATTAGCATGAAATCTAATTGGGAATCTTTGCAAATGTTCTAGCACTTGTGTAAATGCTATTTGGAGTTGTATTCCGGCCACAATTGAAGATTTAGCCAAATACTCAGAACCAACTGAGCCACACTTGAAATGTAACACATCTGATAATTTTGAATTCACCACATGTAAGGACTTACAACAAATTACATGCAAGGTAAGCATTTTTTTCTTCTTCAATGTAACTTTTCTAATGGCAAATGTTTAGAATATGCATTCTGAGCTTCCGGCAAAAAGTGGTAGTTGTAAATCTGGATGTCAATGCAAAAAAGATTACGTTTTGGATACAACACGGAATCGTTGTGTAAAACCTCAAGAATGCCCTTGTAGTCATGGTGGTAGAAGTTTTAATGAAAATGAGCATTTCAATATTGATTGTAACTCATGGTAATGCTTCTATTTTTTATATTATAAACAATTTTTACTCAAACTGAGCTGAAATTTCTAGTGTTTGTAAAAATGGTAAGTGGCATTGTTCACAATTCGAATGTCCAGGTGAATGTAGTACTTTTGGTGATTCCCATTTCAAGACCTTTGATGGTAAACATTACGATTACCAAGGACAATGTGATTATGTTTTTGCAAAAGGCTCAATAACTCTTGGTTCTTTTGACATATCAATCCAAAATGTACCTTGTAGTACCTTGGGTACTACTTGCTCAAAATCCATAACAATACGTATTAGCCATAGTAATACAAATGAAAAATCAATTTTGACACTCACCAAAGATAAGCCTTTGCCAAAAACTAACAATGATTTGATCCAATTGCGCCAAAAGGGCTTATTTGTTATTGTGGATGTACGTGAATTAGGCTTACAACTCTTATGGGATCATGGTACACGTATCTATCTGAAATTATCGACTCAGTGGAAAAATAAAGTGAAAGGTCTTTGTGGCAATTATAATGATAATATTAATGATGATTTCCAAACACCATCTGGTGGTTTTGTTGAGGTGTCTACCAAAATTTTTGGCGACTCATGGAAATTACAATCCTACTGTCCGGAAACGTTAGAGATTCAAGATACATGTCGAAGTTATCCAGAACGTCATATTTGGGCAAAGAAAAAATGTAACTTATTGAAATCACAATTATTCCAAAAGTGTCACACAGAAGTACCAGTTGACCACTACTACGAAAAATGTATTTTTGATAGTTGCGCTTGTGATCAAGGTGGTGATTGTGAATGTTTGTGTACCGCATTAGCCGCCTATGCTCATGAATGTAACAAGAAAGGTGTACATATCCGATGGCGATCACAAGAATTGTGCCGTAAGTGTATCAAATGTACATCAAAATAATCACGTGATTAAATTATAATTTACAGCAATACAATGCGATGAGCATTGCTCTTCTTACAGTCCTTGCGTTTCAATTTGCCCTATTGAAACATGTGATAATCTTCTAGAGCAACAAAAGTACAAATTTTGCTCAGAGGAACGTGAGCAGAATGATTGTGTTGAAGGTTGTGATTTGAAAGCATGCCCATCTGGACAGATTTACACAAATTCATCATATTTAGAATGTATACCGAAGAAATTGTGTAAGACACCATGTTTGATCATTGAAAATCACACCTATTACGAAGGTGACACAATTGAGGAGGATCAGTGTCACATTTGTCAATGCTTCAAAGGTCAGAAAGTGTGCAAAGGACAATCGTGTAAGAATTTGGAAATTATAGATGAAATTCCACTGGAAGAGAAACCGTTAGATTTGATCCAGTGTAAATCTGGATGGACAAAATGGATAAATCGCAATAAAATTCTGAGCGCTAAGACAAAAACTGCAGCAAAACAGAACGATATTGAAGAAATTCCATCTATTAGATATTTGGTATTTGTGACATTCCTTTCCAGTGACACAAATAAGTGTAACTTTCACGTTTTTTCGTGCAGAGTACTCTGGAAAATTCGGCCGCTTGTGATCGTGCCAATATGAAGCGTATCCAGTGCAGGACGGTACGTTCACGTGTACCTTGGAACGAAACTGGATTGAAGGTTGATTGTGATTTGGATAAAGGTTTGATTTGTTATCCAGAATCAGGAAAATCGTGTCCAGATTTCGAAATTCGTCTCAACTGTCAGTGTGGTTAGTAGAATTTATAACAGAAATTTTCCTAGTGATCAGTCATTTTTACATTTTTTTCCAGAAGAGAAAATCGCCGACACTGTTGCCAACTTTATTGAAGAAACAATTAAACCATCAAGCAAGTATTGATTTTTTTGCCAAAAAAACAAAACAAAACAATAAGAATGTAGTTTTTTATGCAAATGGAGATATTAAATTTTTTGCTGCCAAAAATTCTTTTTCTCTATTTTTTTTCTTCTACCTTTGTATTTTTGCAGAATGTCCACCAGGTCAAATTTATGATGAATGTGCTTTTGATTGCGATAATTTATGTCATTACTATTCGTCAACTGTTAAAGAGAAGGGTTTCTGTCAAAATGGTGACAAATGCAGTCCTGGATGTGTACCAGAAAAGAAACAACAAAAGTGCCAAAAAGGACAATTCTGGATAAATCCAGAGAATTGTCTAAATGTTGAAGATTGTATGTGCCGATCCAGGGATGGCAAATTGGTCAAGGTAGGGTTTTGCCAAAAACTCCTACAATCTTAGAACTTATTGCAAAATTGATCAAAATACTCACTTAGCTTTGCAAAATATTTGAGCAATCTAAGGAGGTATTGGCAAAATTTTAAATGTTGATCAAAATTATGATTTACAGCCTGGAACTGTTTACCAAGAATCTGAATGCGAATTTTGCCAGTGTATTGACAATTTTTACACTTGTGACAAATCAGCATGTATTGAAGAAGAGACAACCGATATAAATGTACCAATAGAAGAAGAAATCCTCCCTATTGAAAGCACAATAGAAGAAGAAGAGGGGATTATGATCCCAAGTACTACTGTAACTCCACCAAACAAATGCGAAGACAAACAGTAAGTAAAGAGATGTCCCCAAGAATACCTTACCTCATGCCAAAATTTTGCAAAACGAAAATTTCAAATTTTCAGCTATGTGAATCTGCTCAGCACTGATCCACTACTCAAAGATGAATCGTTTACAGCTAGTAGTACTCTGAGCAAATACTTTTCCCCATGGAATGCACGTTTTAATCAACCAATCAGCAAAAATTCCGGTGGTAGTTGGATGCCAAAACAATCAACAAAAAATGAGTACCTACAGATCAATTTGAACAATTTAGAAGCAATCTATGGGGTGATTATCGGTGGTAGTCGATTGTACGATCAGTACGTTACAAGTTTCCGAATAATCTACAGTACTGATGGTGTAAAGTACTTCTATATTGTTGATGAAGATGATGAGGAGAAGAAAAAGAAGAAGCAGCCTCAGATATTCCGTGGATCTTTAGAAGCAAGAAGACCAATCAAAGTGATGTTTAGGCAACCGATTGAGGCGAAATTTCTCAGGATTAATCCGTTGACATGGCATGATGAGATTTCTCTGCGTCTTGAATTGATCGGTTGTCGTGATGATTTACCAACAACTACAGGAAAACCAAAAGAGTTGCTGGAAGTTGAAGAGATCAAAACTACGACTGAGTACATTAAGGAACCAATGGGTCTTAGTGATGGTATGCTCTCAGATGAGCAGATAGTAGTTAGCTCAGAATTACGACCGAAATATAATAAGAGTAGTATTAAATTACAAGAGACTAAGAATTTTTGGCAACCGTTAACAAACTCACCAGATGAATTTGTACAGTTCAACTTCTATGAAAAACGTATTTTGACCGGTTTGGTAACCAAAGGTGGTCAAAATGGTTGGATAACTTCATACAAATTGATCCATTCCTCAGATGGTATCAATTGGAATCCATTATTAAATGATATTACCAATGAAGAGATGATCTTCTATGGTAATTATGATAATAAGAATCAACAAGTTAATTATTTCAAAAAACCGATAAAGACTCAGTATTTGAAAATTTTGCCAATGACATGGCAAGAAGATATTCAGTTACAAACTGAGCTATTAGGCAAATACGAACCATACCCAGTGGTACCAACAACAACACCCATCAAAAAACCAAAGTTTCCAACAAAATGTAACAATTGCCCGGGTTTTGACATTACTGAGGAAGTCCAAGATTTGGATAAATGTAAATGCAAAGGTAATCTATGGTATGATGGTGAAAATTGTGTGGAACGTTCCTTATGTCCATGCATCATTGGAAATAATCATTATCCAGTCGGTACAATGTTCGAAAATCATATCTGTGAGCAATGCTTATGCCGCTTAGGTACTTATACAGAGGTCATCTTTTGGGTAAGATCACTGAGTTGTTTTTTGAATTTCAGGCGGAATCTCCTCATGTAAGCCAAAACGTTGTCCAAAATGCGATTTAGGTCTACGTACTACCGTTACTACCACTTGTGATTGTACCTGTGAACCATGCCCAGAAGGTACCACTTTATGCCCAACAAGCAATACTTGTATCAATACCGAATCTTGGTGTGATGGCATCGAAGATTGTCCAGATGACGAAAAAGATTGTGAAATTATCCGGAAACCGGAAGAGCTACTTGTTAAAGATGAACCTCAACCAACGATTGGAGCATGTCCAAAATTGACTTGTCCACCGGGTTTTCGTGTAGTTGAAGATAAGATCACTGAGCAAAAAGATGAAGATGGTACTCAGAATGAATCAGCAATGTTTAGATTGTTTAGGAAAACAAAGAGTTATATCAAAACCAAATATACAGGCATCAAATCAGCTGTAACAAAAGGTATAAATTTGAAGAAACCTGAAAATGTGACACAATCAAATATCAAACGTGTTTGCCCAAAATATCATTGTGAACTTCTTGAAATCGAACCGGAGATTATTGAGGGTAAAAAAGAGTGTCCATTAATGAGTTGTCCGCCGAATTTCAAGAAATTACAAGATCAGCATGATGATAAAGACGCTTGTCCAAAATTCTCCTGTTTGCCACCACCACCACAAGAGGTACTCTGTAATGTAACTGGGAATATAATTAATACTTTTGATGGTGTGGAATTTGAATATGACATCTGTAATCATGTTTTGGTACGTGATTTGATCCATGACAATTGGGATATTTCATGTAAGTAAGGTTAAGGAGTTAAGGCAAAAATTTTGGCAAACTCTCCTTTGATTTCAGTAAGAAAAAATTGTACACAACAATGTAGAAAAACAGTAGTAATACGTCATCAAGATCATGTGATTGTGTTTAATCCAGATCTAACAATTGAATATGACGGTTTTGTGTACACAATTGAGCAAACGAAGAAGATCAGTGAGGATGCACAAGCATTCACAATTGATCGTTTAGGCAAAACTTTACTTTTCACATCAAACTATTACGGTTTTTGGCTACTTATCGATAAGCAAAATAATATCAAAATTGGTGTTGTTGCAAAACATTTAGAAGAAATCGATGGTCTGTGTGGTTTTTACAACAATAATCCATATGATGACAAAAGAAAACCTGATGGTAAACTAGCTAGAACAACGGAAATTTTTGGCAACAGTTGGGCATTACCGGATCAGAGTCAATGTGACACAAAAACTTGCCCAATTGAACAACAAACTAAAGCATTAAAGATTTGCCATAGAATCAAGTAAGTTTGCTTCATGTTACATTAAGTGTCACTTTGGATTTTCTTACATTTTTTGTTCAAGGGATGAATCATTTAGTCTGTGCCATGATAAAGTCAGCATTGATGCTTTTATAACGAAATGTATTGAAACAACATGCTCATGTTTGGAAACCAATAATGAGGATCAATGTAAATGTCAAGCATTGGAGAATTTCGTCACGGAATGCTTAGCAAATGATCCAGATCTTGATCTACCACAATGGAGGATACAACATGATTGCCGTAAGATAACTTACTATTTATATAAGCATACTTTTGAATTTCTCTCTTAGTTCTTGGCTGTTACACGTCTTGTACATTTTGATGTAGCATTTCAGTTTTGAAAATTTTTTAGAATTCATAAAAGTACTATGACACTACAATTTTCGATAGTAGTCCTTAGCAATCTTTGAACATTACCGTGAAATTTAGGCATAATTTTGTAACAATGGAAATGTGACACAATGATACAAGCTCACTATATATCAGCTTTCTGTACCCCATTCTTTAGTTTACTTATCAAAAACATGATCGTATCATATTTCAGCTGTAACCTGTGAAGCACACTTCTTGTACATTTTGATGTAGCATCTCAATTTTGCAAGACGTCCATAAGTGTAACACTAAAGTTTTCGATAATAGTTCTTAATGACCTATCAGTATACCCTGTAATTTAGGCATAGTTTTGTAACAATAGAAATGTTACATAATGCTACAAGCTCACTATTTATCAGCTTTCTGTACCATATTCTTTAGTTTACTTATAAAAACACAAATGTATCATATTTCAGCTGCAACCTGTGAAGCACCGTTTGTGTACTATGATTGTTATCGACGTAAATGTGAACCAACATGTGACACAATCAATAATTTGAATGAAATATGTCCAAAATTACCAAAACTTTGTTTCCCTGGTTGTTATTGTCCACCAGGTTTAGTACGTTACAAGAATCAATGTATAAAACCATTAAATTGTCGTGATTGTGAATGTAACGTTTTACCATTTTTGAAATATGTCACTTATGATCAAAATGATTTTTTGATCAATGGCAATTGTACATATATCATGTCCAGGGATATTTTACAAAATACAAAAAGTGTAAAAAGTAGTAAGGGGCAGCAACATAAGTTCCAAGTATTGATAACGAATGGTAAATGTCGTGGTCATAGTGAAAAAGTTTGTATCGAGAAAGTTACACTTTTGTACAAGCGACTAAAAATACAAGTGTTACATAATGATTTGAAGAAAAATTTGATCGTTTTAATTAATGATGAACCAACAGCAATCAATACAAGTGTTGAAAAATCATTGGAAATTCGCCGAAAACCTAATACTAAGCATTTGAAATTCTTTTTGAAAGATTTACAAATTGATATCACTGTGTACTATCCATCATTGGGTGTTTCAATCAAAGCACCATCACACAAATATTCGGGTAAATTCGAAGGTTTATGCGGTGATTGTAATAAAGATCCTAAAAACGATATACCCAATGATGTTGAAGCATTAACACAATTATGGTCATACGATAATGATCATGATAAATGTAAAAATCAACCGGATAAAAAATGTAAACATTTAGATACAGATCCATGTTTACAATTACTCGATCAGAACAAATTTGGACAATGTTTAAAACTCAACAAACCTGATTTGTTCTTAGAATGGTGTCATCATGATATCTGTTATGATAATGCTGAATCATTATGTACATCAATTGAAGCTTATGCTAACGATTGTACAAGTTCCGGTTTTTGTACAAATTGGCGTACACAAGATTTATGTCCACCGAAAACATGCCCTATTGGTCAAGTTTACAAAACATGCGAATTGGGATGTCAAAAGACTTGTAACAATGATGCTGATGATTGTGAACATTTACCAAAAGAAGGTTGTTATTGTCCAGATGGTTTAGTATTATCGAATAATACATGTGTAAAATCGGAATTTTGTCAAATTTGTGATGATGAAGGTCATCATCATGGTGACATTTGGCAGAAAGATAAATGTACAAAATGTAAATGTGATGGTGTACAGATGAAATGTGAACAACAACAATGTCCAAATGATCCGATCTGTGAAACAGGTTATATTCTAAAGAGATTACCAACAAATGCTGATGAATGTTGTAATAAAACTGTATGTATTAAAGAAGTGGATACTGTAAAATGTACAGAACCACAAGCATTACAATGTGGTCCAGGACAAGTGATGAAATTAGATAAGAAACCAAATGGATGTCAACAATTTATCTGTGAATGTATACCAATCGAAGATTGTGACAAAATTGATAATGTCACAAATGATACACTAAATGATGGTTATGTTAAAGAAATGGACACTACAGGTTGTTGTCCTGTTGTGAAATTGGTGTGCAAGATCGAATTATGCCCGAAACCACCAAAATGTCAACAATTTTACAATTTAGAAAAAATCAATAATGATGAATGTTGTCCGAAATATCAATGTACACCACCTAAAAACAAATGCTTATATGAGACACAGTACAAAATTGATGAGTATAATAAAGAAATTCTATTGGAAGTGTACGAGAAACAACAATTGATTAAAGATTTAGATGAAACATGGTTTGATGGAGCTTGTCGTGAATGTAAATGTACTAAAACTAAATCTAATGATTATGTAGCATTATGTACAAAAATGGAATGTTTAACAATAGAAAAATCACCAGATTTCCATGATTATCAGTTAGAGTACAAGCATAATTCACAGAAATGTTGTCCAGATATTGTACGTACCGGTTGTAAGGATGATGCCAATCAAGTGTACAATATCGGTGAAAAATGGACAAAACATGATGATATTTGTACAATAATTGAGTGTAAACAAGCCGACGATGGTAGTAATGTTAAAAAAGATATTCTATTAACGAATTGTAATAAGAATTGTGATTATGGTTATGAATATCAGGAATCAACGGATCCAAATCAATGCTGTGGTCAGTGTAAATTACAACAATGTATTGATACTGATGGTAAATTACATAAAATCGATGATGTATGGTTATCTGATGATTTTTGTACACAATACTATTGTATTATGGTAAATGATACACCACAGATACAAACAATTTTGGAAAATTGTGACAAACCATCAGAAGATTTACAAAATGATTACAATTATGATATTGTGAAGATTGATGGTAAATGTTGTAAGCAATATGTAAAAAAATCATGTAAATACAATAACAAAACAATAGAAGTTGGTGAAATTGTACACAATGATTATGATAAATGTGAACAAATTGTGTGTAAATTAAATGATAAAAATGAAATCATTAAACAAACCAGTATAGAAACATGCAATAAGGAATGTAAATTAGGTTATGAATATCAAGAAGCATTAGATAAATGTTGTGGTGATTGTGTACAAACACATTGTGTCATCAATGAACAAGAATTACATAAACCTGGCGATCAATGGCAATCTGATGATTTATGTACAACATTTGCATGTGAATCGATCGGTGATCACCAATTAACGATCACAACACAACAAGAATCATGTCCATTTATTGATGATTGTCCCGTTGAGAATTTGTATCAGAAAGGTTGTTGTAAATACTGTAATCTAACATCTGAATCATTAAGTGAGTATTATAAGAATGTTTTTTACATTTGATCATCATTTGTAAATTATGTTAAATCATTAGGTACATGTACACCAACACCGGTAGCATTACCGAAAACTGTCGGCTTAATTCAAGTTAATCACACAAATCATGGTTTGTGTAAGAATAAAGAATCAATAGTTGGTTTTATGGAGTGTCAAGGCAGTTGTTATTCAGCTCATGCTTATAATTCACGTAAGCATTAATGCTGTTTTACTTACTGGTAATATTAATCATTATTTTCTTGTTAATTTTAGTGATTGGTGGCCATGAATCGATTTGTGAATGTTGTCGTGGTATTAAATTTAAAATGATTGAAATTCCATTAGAATGCGATGATTTTGTCACATGGACGAAGAAGATTTCATTACCGATTTCATGTAAATGTCAAGCATGTGGTGG
Source organism: Mylabris sibirica (assembly GCA_039776855.1). NCBI lineage: Eukaryota > Metazoa > Arthropoda > Insecta > Coleoptera > Meloidae > Mylabris > Mylabris sibirica. The sequence continues at coordinate 9,549,638 of CM077840.1, read as the reverse complement.
TATGGTGAAAACGAATGTGAAAACTGGTTAAAATAGCGGAATTATTATGCAGATGTCTTCAAAATTAACCAATTTTTTTGGACTGAATTTCACCGTAATAAGAAACAATGCTTAACATAGTGTAAGAAATATAAAATGTTGAAACAATAGGGCATAATGTACAGTTCTTCAAAATAAAGTAATTTTTGTACATAAATCCTAACGTTCCACGAACTCTAGTGTAAGAAATATAAGATGTTAAAATGATGTCTGTCGTTTGCAACTAACATGAAAATGCTGACATGTAGTGTAAAAAAATGTAAATCATGTTAAGACTAAAATAAAATACCTTTTGTACAGAAATTTAATTTTCGTTTTATTTAAATGTTGAAACCTGGTGTGAGAAGGATAATGTTGAACTGATGGAGCATAATGTAAAAAATACAATGTTAAAATGATGGAACCTCTTGTACTTTTGTTCTTGGAGAAAAATGTAAAAAATTCAATGTTAAAATGATGGAGCATAAAGTAAATGATGTAACCTCTTGTAATTTTATTCTCGGAGAAAATGCTGAAGCATTATGTAAAAAAATGCAATGTTAAAATGATGGAGCATAATGTACAAAGGGTAATTTTAAAATTAGGAAGCATTCAGTAAACATGATGTACCTTCTTTACAGTCAACCAGTAAAAAATGCTGAAACATAATGTAAAAAGTATATAGGATGATAAAGGAATGGTGTAAGTGTAATTTGTAAAGAAAAATACACGTTTTCCTAATAGAAAATTTACAATATTTACAATTTCTCCCTCAAATAGAAAACAATCCTAACAAAATACATGCTTATTTTTTTCACAGTTGTTACTAATCTTGTTTTGTGATTGATTAATTCAATTTTAATTACATTTCTTTATTAATAAATAAAAAATGAAGCATTTTCACCACATTGTACATTCATCATCATTACACTGACATGCTTTGATACAATTTCAGTCTTCTGTTATAAGATTCATATGATTATCACCATTAATAATTAATGTATATAAACTTTCAAAATATAATTGTTTTGCATAATGAATTTGTTGTGAAACAGTTTTAGCCAATTCAATTGTTTTACAACGTACACGTGGCCGTTTTATTGGATCTTTATTTGTTAATAATGAACTACTTGTTGTACCATTTCTTATATGAATAATAATTTCAATATAATAACGACATTCTTGTCCATCACGTTCTGTTATAACATTACATGTTTCTAAATCATTTAAATTACAATCAATTACTGATACTAATTCAGGTGGATGTGTACTAGCAACAATACGTAATTTTAAATTTGATATAATACAATGTAATTCTTGTGATGCACTACCCAATATCTCATAACCAACTAATTGTTCTTTGTAATTTCTACAAAAAAAAGAAACAACAAAATAGAAAAATAAGTGAAAACTTAAGTAAGCATAACTAACTTATCGTTAACAATGTATAAATATTGTTGTCCTTGACTTTGTTTGGTACTATATCTTGGTAATAGACCACCAGGACCATAGATGCAACGTGGTAAACGTACTCGTTCTGGTATTGTTTTACTATAAAGTAAGAAATACAAACTTGAGCATTTTCACATTAATATAAGGTTATAAAGCATTAAATTATTTATAGATGCTACAATATATATAAAATCGATAACAATAGCATGAGCGTTTGCTAATAAATGCCGTAATCTGTAGAACTTTGCTTCAGTACTGCTGTTGTGTAAAATAGAAGAATATAATCATTTTCACGGTAGTAACTAAGAAGGTAAGTTATGTTACTGAAAATTTCGCATCCCTGCCTCAGTGTTTGCTCAGTAAGAACAATACACCAAAAATATCAGTTTTATAAAACTATGCTGTTTTGGTAGCCAAAAAAAAAAAACTGTCCTGGGCATTTATTGATGTAATGGCTGCCAATTTGGATGTTAAGTTTCATCTTCACAAAACTTCAAAATGACTAACCAATAAGTGTCAAAAATCCAAATATGTAGCATGGTTTTTTTTTGAAAGAAATACTCAAAAAATTCTTACAATCGATTATAAGTGTCCAAAGTTTTTGAACCTAGTTACTACCTTACCGTAAAGCAGAAAAATGTCCGTAAGGCACATTAGTAAATTAGTAAAGAATGTATGCTTCAAAAAAGAAGCATCTAACAAACTATACAAAAAAGAAATTTTTCAGATGAAAAGGTAGAAAATAAAGAATCGATAACAGCAGCATGAGCATTTTCAAATAAATATCATAAACTGTTGAGCTTTGTTTCAGTATTGCCGCATTCTATGGCATTTTTACGTTAGCGGTTCTTTTGTATGGATTTTTCTTTATATTTTTTTCACTTTTCCTCTCTTGTGTCGTCTTTCTTTGTTTCTCTTTCGTCTTTTATCTTCTGCTGTTTCTCTTTCTATTTTGCATCTGCCTTTGTTTCTTTTTTCTCGTGTTCTTTTTTCTCCCTTGTGGTTCTTTCTTTTTTGTCATCCTTCTTGTCTCTGTCTCTCTCTTTCTCTCGTCACCCTTTTGTTCTTTCTCTTTTGTCTTTGATTCTTTGCTGTATGTTTCTCATTCCATTTTATCCCATGCTTTGTGTTTTCATTCTTATTACAATGGCAAGAACACCAACCGGTGAAAAAGAATTGAAATAAATAAACATAATGGGAAACGAAAAAAGTAGAAATGAATCGAAAATAGAAGCAGGAGGTGTGGTCTCATTTATAATTGTAAACGACGCCTGGCAACGTAGAATTCTTAAACATATTACAGAGACTGCACCATCAAATCAGTACACTGCGAACTAATCACATAATAATAATAACAAACATAAATGCGGTCTAGATTGAAAAGGAGTTACCTTTTTCTGCTTTGCTTTTTTTATTTCTTAGTACTCTTCATTTCTCTGTCTGTTACTATTTCTTTCCTTTTCTTTAATTTTTCATTCTATGCTGTTTATCATTCCTCATTCCTTTCTTTTTCTCCTGTCTTTTTTTTCATACTTTCACTTCTGTCCTTCCTGCATTTCTTCCCTTTTCCCTTGCTACCCTTCCTTTCTTGTAACTTTGCTTCTGCCCTTTCTTTCTTCCTATCTCTTCTGCTGTGTATCTTTTCTCTTCTCCTGCCATTTTTCTTGCTTTCCCTTAAGTCTTTCTTCTTCACCCTATTCTGTCTTCCTTTCTTTTCTTTCACCTGTTTTTTTCTTTCCTGCCTTTCCTTTTTTTCTCTCTTGTCCTTTCTTCTTTATCTTTTGCTTTTCTTTATTCCTTGTCAACTCTTCTTTATATTTCTTTCGCTCTTTCTCCTCTGTGGCGTCCTTTATTTCTCTTTCTTCTTTTAACCTTTGATGTTTTCTTTCTTTTTTGCCCCTGCCTTTCTTTCTTTTTGTCTTCTATTTTTCTTTCTCCCTTTCTCCATCCTTTTTGTCTCTCTCTCTCTCTCTCGTCACTCTTTCGTTCTTTCTCTTCTGTCTTTCTTTTACTTCTGTCCTTCTTGCATTTTTTTCTTTTTCTTTTGTCACTCTTCCTTTCTTGTGGCTTTTTTCTGCCCTTGTTTCTTCACGTCTTTCTTCTCTGTTTCTTCCTCGTCTTCTCTTCTGTTGTGTGTCTTTTATCCTCTCCTGCTTTCTTTTCTTCCTTTCTCTTCTGTCTTTTTCTTTTTCTCTATCCCGTCTTTCTTTTTCATACACTTTCTTTTCTCTCTCCCTTTTTTCTTTCCTGCCTTTTCTTTTTCTATCCTGTGTTTCTTTCTTTATTCTTTGCCATCCCTTCTTTACATTTCTTTCACTCTTTCTCTCCTGTGTCGTCTTCCTTTATTTCTCTTTCGTCTTTTACCCTTTGTTCTTTTTCTTTCTTCTTTGCCCCTGCCTTTCTTTCTTTTTTCTCTTCTTTTTTTTCTCTCCCCTACTTTCTGTTTTCATTCTTATTATAGCAGCCGTTAATACAACGGCAATAACATCAACCAATGAAAGAAATTGAAATAAATAAACAGAATGGGAATGAACAAGATAATGAATCGAAAATAGAAGCAGGAGGTGTGGTCTCATTAATAATTGTAAACGACGCCTGGCAACGTTGAATTCTTAAACGTAGTACAGAGACCACGCCATCTATTTGGTACATTGCGAACTAATCACAATAAAAATAATAAACAAAAATACGGTCTAAGATGAGGATTTATCGAGACTTTGAAAATATTTATGGATTTTCTAAAGTTTTGAAACAAAGTTATGTTGCCGCTTGGCGCACCCTGAATTAATGATGGGGAAAAATGTACCTACTTTTCTCAATCCTCTCTAAATTTTACAACTCAAAATTGGAAAAGAACATAAAATTACTTACCATCGACTTGAATCCCTAACAGCTCTTGCTGTTTCTGATGCAAAATCCAATACACCAACTACAGGTTTTGTTACAGCACCAACTAAACCTTTACCAATACCAGAAAAAACACCAGGTATACCATCTTGTTGGGCACCATCATAAATTTGTTTAAATATACCAGTTGCACCACCTAATATACCAAAACCTAAACCTTTAACACCAGCAATTAAATGATCACGACTTGTACTTGTACATATTGTATTATCTAAATTATTATGTTGACGTAATATTTTTTGACGTATCTCTTCATGATTATCATCTAATATAATACGTCCTAAACCATCTGATATTGTTTCAGTTAATTTAACAGCTGAATTTGATAAACCATGTGTTACATTATTAACTAATGATATAATATTGCCTTCACTTAAAAAATTTGTAAAACCTTCACTAACATCATTAACAAAACCTAATGGATTACCCAAAAAATCAACAGAACCAAGTATTATACCAGCTTGCCATAATAATTCATCTTTAAAATGTTTTATTATTGAATTTAATAAAAATGGACCTGTTTCAAATGGATGTCGACGATCGAATGGTTCTAATTCAACAGCAGCATCTTCAAATGTTATCAATGTTAAATTCAATTTACGTTTGATCTTTTGTAAATCTTTTGGTAATTTTGTTATTGTTGTTTTCATACTTAAACGTATTTGTCCTAAAATTATTTGTAAAACACCAAAATAATAACGTTTTATATTATTATTATTATCATTAAAATTTGTTGTTTGTATATCTAATAATTCATCATCATTTGATAATTGTTCATCATCATAAATCTTATTGATGCCAATAAAATCGAAGAATTTCAACAATAAACGCTCCTCTAACGATATCGTTAATTTCTTAAATTTAATTATAAAATATTTGAAAATTATTGCATTCAATTGTTGTTGTTGTTGTTGTAATTCACATGTGAAATCAATCGTGGGTAATTTAGCATTTAACACACTCTCATTATCACTTAATGTTGTTGTTGTTGTAGGTGGTGGTGTTGGATAGAAAATCACAGGTACTGGTGTTTCAAACAATTGATTATCAATCTGTACATAACCGATACTAACACAAAATTGTTTCATTTGTGATGTTATAATAGCTTCACTTATAATATTTGAAAATAATCCATATAATAATTCTTCATTATTTTTACGACAAATCAAACTAATACCAATACCATCAAGATTTAATATTAATTGTAATTCTCTATTATTATTAATATTATTGTGATCATCATTGTTGTTATCTTGTGATAAATGTTGTTGATTAAGATTTGGTCGTTGATTTTTTGATATATTAAACCAATCACGATCATCAGAGATTGCATATAATTTAGTTTTTTCTTTCATATCTTTAATTGATAAGACACGTGTTGGACCATCCATATCAATATTAATTGATAACAGACCAGAACCAGGACGTAAACGTTGACGACATATTGCCTGTTCAATTGGTATACCTTTATCAGTTAATATATGTGAGATTGGTTGTGGTAAACCCAAAACTACTGAATTACCTGAAACAAAACAAAAAGATAAAAATAAGTTATATTATGTCACATAAGCATGATGACATTATTTTTAGCATTGCTAATAATTCTGACGATGGACCAAACTTGATGTTTATGTAAATGTACAAAATGATTGAGAAAGTTTACATTATAACAGCATATAATCATAGTGACAGAATTGTAGCATTACTCCTAATGTTGATGGTTTCAGCAAACCTAATGTTAATCAAAATGCACAAAATAATTTTGACGATTTTGACAGAATAGCAGCAAATAAAAATTTGATTGCTTTTAATGCTGAGATTGAACAAACCTAATGTTTATTTAAATGAACAAAACGACTGAAAATTTGTACATTCTATCAGCATATAAACATGATGACAAATTTGTACCACGGTTTTTGAGGCTGAACAATAAGCAAGCTTCATGTATGTTTAAATGTACAAAACGATTGAGAAAGTTTACATTATAACAGCATATAATCATAGTGACAGTATTGTATCATTACTCCTAATGGTAAGAATGTACAAACTAACTTTGACGAGTTTTAGATAATAGCAGCATATAAACATGATGGCAAATTTGTACGATTGCTCTTCATGCTGCCAATTGAGCAAATCTGAGAATTATTTAAATATACAGGGTGATTCACGTCGGACCAAAAGTTTTTATAGCAACTCCCATTATTTGGCGAGCGATTCAAAAAATATTTCAAAGATTTATAGGAGGGTGTCTAGAGATCATTTTAGCAAAATTAGAACCTCGTAGCTCATTTGTAAGTTGGTCAAAAAACATTCGTTTCTGACGATGTCGCGATTTTCAAAATCGAACTAAACACGCAAAACGACTTAGAATGAACCAAGGATCCTCCCAACATTGATATTTTTCGTTTTTCTCAATTTTATTCTAGAACAGATGGGAATATTTTGCATTTTTTCTAGAATGCAATAGAGAAAAACGAAAATAATCAATGTTGGGAGGGTCTCCGACTTATTCTTAGTCATTTTGCGTCTTTATCTCGGTTTTAAAAATCGCAGCCTTGCCCAAATCGATCGATTATAGCACCACATAAGTATTATAACAGATTTGTATTATTTCTCCTAATAATGACGATTTTTACAATATCGCAGCATATAATCATAATGAAAGCTTTGTCGCATTACTGACGATTGAGCAAACGTGATGTTTATTCAAGTGTACAAGATGACTGAAAATTTGTAAATTAAAGTAACATATAAGCATGATAACAAATTTGTACCATTGCTCTTAATGATGACGATTGAGCAAACATAAGTTTTATCTAAATGCTGACAATCGAACAAATCTTATATTTATCTAAGTGTACGAAATGAGAGAATTTGTACATTTAGCACTACATAAGTATGATGAAAGATTTGGCACATGTCTCTGACTGCTGGCTAGTGAGCAACTTGATGTTAATCAAAATGTATAAAATGACTCTGAGATTGTTGACAGTATAGTAGCATATAATCATGTTGATAAATTTGTAACATTACTCTTAATGCTGAGATTGAGTGAGTTTATTTAAATGAACAAAATGACTAGAATTTGTACATTCTATCAGCATATAAACATGATGACAAATTTGTACCATGGCTCTTAATGCTGACAATCAAGCGGGATCGATATTATCTTAATGTAGAAAATGACGTGAGAATTTTTATATTATAGTAATATACTATAAGAATGATGATAGATTTGTAGTACCTACTGTTTTTAATGATGACCATCGAGCAAATGTACAAAACGACCGAAAATTTATACATTATAGCATAACAAATTTGTACATTTAGCAGCACATAAGCATAATGAAAGACCTGTCGCATTTCTCTGACTGTTGACTATTGAGCTAACCTGACATTTATTCGAGTGTACATAATGAACATTGAATATTTGTACATTCTAGCAGCATATAAGTATGATGACAAATTTGTACCATTGACCTTAATGATGGCGACTGAGTACACGTGAGTCTTATTTAAATGTACAAAATGATTGAAAATTTATATATTCTGACAGCATGATAACAAATTTGTACACTGCTCTTAATGCTGACGGTCGAGCAAACTTTATATTTATCTAAATGTACAAAATGAGAGAATTAATATATTTAGCAGTACATATGTATGTATAATGAAAAATTTGTGGCATTTCTTTGACTGCTGACGATTGAGAAAACCTGATATTTATCTAAATGTAAAAATGACTGAAAATTTGTACATTCTAGAAGCATATAATGCATGATAACATATTTGTACCATTTCTCTTAATAATGACGATTAAACAAACCTGATATTTATCTTAATGTACAAAATGAATGAGAATTTTTACATTGCAGTAGCATATAAGCATAATGAAAAATTCTTAATACAACCAAGCATTTTTCACAACATATTTACTATTTACTACTATAACTACTTAATCGAGTAACCAAAGATATAGCAATGCTTTAAAAACAAATACTTAATAATCTTCTTACCTGGTCTTAAACCAAAGAAACCATCTTGTGCTTGTACACACATATTATAATGTGCACAACATAAACGTCCATCATCTGTAAAACGCCATGTTTGTGTTGATTTCCTTCTTGGATCAATACGACGTAACATTAATTTCATATATGTATTAGGTTGTAATGCTGTATTCTCTATATCTAATACTAATATATTATTATTATATTTATATTGTTGTTGTTGTTGTTGTGGTAATAATGGTGGATTACTACCTTCATGTTGTAAATAACCATCAGGTGTCATACGCCATAATTGTGAACGTTTACCATGTTGTTTCTTTGCTAATATAATTTGATTATTTTTTATAACATCTAATACTAATTCTTGACATTCAATATCTGATAATAATGAATCTAATTGTTGTTTATTTTTAATTGTTGTTGTTGTATTATTATTATTATTTATATGTTTAAATGTACCATAAAAAGCAATATAGATGAAATTTTCATATGTTAAACTATTCTGTTGTCCTAATTTATTTAAATCATAATATTCAACAACATTACCAGGTGCTATTAATGTTAATGTTTGTTTATTATTATAACGATTCTTATTCCTTTTATAATTATTACCAATAATCAAATTATTATCATTATTATTATTATTATTATGATTATTATCATATAAAAATGGTTGATCCCATGCATATGGTACACTAGTATGTGGACGTATTAAACTAATTAAATCTTTACAATTTGTTTGACCAAAACGTATTGATACTTCACTAAAATTATCAATACGTATAGGTGGTGGTAATTTATCAGCATCAATAAATATAATTTGAAATGTTATATTATTTTTTAATAAAATTTCTAAACGTAAAAAATACATACGTCCATTTATATCACGTATATTTATATGTAATGAATTAATTTCATCAATTTTTATACCATATGACCAACAACAATCATTAATATCATCAATTGATACACATAATAATAATGGTTGATCAATTCTTGGCCAATTAAATGGTATATGTGAATTTGGCATTGTTTTTATTAAATATTTTTGATTATTATTATTATTATTATTTGATGATGACTGTAAATGATTTTTTATAAAACAATCTTGTGTGAATAATAAACGATAACTACTATGATTATATAATTGATAACGTGGTGATATTGTTATTATATTTGTTGTTGAACGATATTTACCACGACCAGGACGTACTTCTATACCAACAATAAAAACAGTATCTGTTTTATTACCATTATCATTATTATTATAATGATTATTATTATTATTATAGGTAGTATTATCATTAATTGTAGTAACATGTAATTTACGTATTTGTACACCCTTTTGTACATGAAAATTTGTACACCATTGTGGTTGACTATTTTTTATAACATATTTACCAATACGTGCATTTATTGTTGGACTAGCATCATGATCAGAAAAACTAAATAATAATGGATTTACCATACGTGCTAATTCATGTTCATCAAATTGACCAGCACTCACTTGTTGTGTACCAGCTTGTCGGAATACTAATGGTAAACCAGTCTTATTTATTATCCAATAAGATGCTGATACTGTTATCTAAATACCAAAAAAAAAAAAGAAAAATGAAAATTAATTAATAAGCAAAGGATTTGCTCGGATATAAGAGCAAGTGACGTCACTGGTTCGAACTATCCTACATGGAAGCGCTCCACTAAATTCATGAAGCCTACTGAGTCAAAATTCAGCTTCTTTACGATTTAGGGTCGGTTGTTATTTCTCTACTAAGTGTTGATTTAGTTTTAAGTCGAACTAACGGTAGGTTTAAAGGCACTTGGGTGGGTGCCCGTCAATCTAAAAGTCCCCATTTATGTTTAGATTCATTTAAGACAAGGTTAGCTTAAGTAGGGGAAAAACCGGGTCTTAAGTGTCAATTCGTCTTCCTTGGCTTAAGTTTAAATCGAAACAATGATAGATTTAGACACATCTGGATGAAAGTAAATCAATATACTTACAAGTCTCCACTTAAATGTGTGGAAATCCACGTTTAGGTCGACTTAAGCCAAGGACTTACTGAGGCGAGCTTAATTAGGGAAAAAATCGGTTAGTGTCGGTTTTTCTTCCTCTTCTATGTCTCGGCTTAGGTTTAAATCGAACCAATGGCAGGTTTACACACATCTGGATGAAAATCCATCTATGTATGTACTTACAAGTCTCCATCTGTAAATCAACGTTTAGATCGACTTAAGCGAAGGTTTTTCTGAGGCGAGCTTTATTAAGAGAAAAAAAAGACGGGACCTTTATGGCGCAATTTGTCTAGAAAAACTGAGGTCTTTCTAATGCGAGCTTAAGTAAGGAAAAACTGTGCCTTAGTGTCGGTTCTTCTTCCTCTTTTAAGTCCCAGCTTAATTTTAAGTCGAGCCAATCGTAGATTTACATTCACCTGATCTGGATGGGAGTCCATCTATGTACTTACATGTCACCATCCAAATGTCTGGAAATCCACGCTTAGTTCCTGCTGAGGCAAGCTTAATTAGGGGAAGAAGAAACAGAACCTTTATAGCGCAATTTGTCTATATACTGAGGTCATTCTAAGCCGAACTAAAGTAAATAAAGAAGGCCTTAGTGTCGGTTCTTCTTCCTATTTTAAGTCTCAACTTAAGCTTAAAACGAGCCAATGGTAGGTTTACATAAATCCAAATTTCTGGCAATCCACGCTTAAGTCGACTTAAGCCAAGGTCTTGCTGAAGCGAGCTTCATTAGAGGAAGAAAAGACGGGAGCTTTATAGAGCAACTTGTCTCGAAATTGAGGACTTTCTAAAGCGAGCTTAATTAGGGGAAGAAAAACCGAGCCGTAGTGTCAGTTCTTCTTCTTCTTCTGTCAAATCTCGAATTAGGCTTAAATCGAGCCAATGGAAGGATTATACACATCTGAATGGGAGTCCATCTATATATTTACAGATTCCCATCCAAATGTCTGGAAATTCACGGTTAGGTCGACTTAAGCCAAAGCTTCACTAAGTGTAGCTTGAGCAGGAAACTAAAAACTGAGTCTTTTTGGAACAATTTGTCTAAAAACTGAGGATCTAGGATGAAAATGCTTGAAAGTCTGGACTGAAAGAGGTAAATTCACTTGGAAAATTATTTAAAAGTTTGCACATCTCATTGTTACAGTTTTATAAGACAGAAATGATTTAAAACTTAGACTAAGATCACGTTTTTCTTTACCTACTTAAGCTCACCTTAGCAAAACCTTAGCTTAAATCAAGCTAACGGTAGGTTTATACATATTTACGTGAAAAGTACTTTATATAGGAATTCTATTAAGAATTTCCGACAAAACTCTATGAATTTTCATAAATTAAATGTTCCGCCTCTATCGCATACAGGCCCCAACTATAAGCTTTAAAACAAACTATCGTTCATTTCTTCAAAATTGTGCTCAAATTCTTAAAAACGAATTTGTAAAAAGTTCTATTTCGACACCCTTAATTCAACAAAAATTTGAATGTTATAATTTAGTTTAGGACTGTAAAACTACATTAGCTTGTCGCGCGACTATCGTTGACGTACGCCATGGACGTACGTGATTTCGGAAATAATAAAAATAAGTATTTCAATAGCAACATACGTCGATTATACAGGGTGAGCCAAGAGGATGGCCACCTAAAAGTATAAGAAGTTCTAATTGGTGGAACTTTATGAAATTTGGTATACGGTCGTTGTGGCACTTGAACTATCTTTGGATAATATTTTCGTTGTTCTAGCAACCCCCGTTATATGGGGTAGTGCACCCTACTCTCTTATTTTAAATGGGATGGTATATTTTTTATTACATTTTTAGATTCTTTGATGAAATCGAAGGGGACTTTGATAATATGACCTTTGGCTTAGCGCTTCTTATAGTTTTAGGTGGCCATCGTTTTGGCTCACCCTGTATATAAAAAAAAACTTAGCATAAGATGAAAATATCAGATACAGTGGACCATTTGTTTGTTTGCGACCTCGCTCGCTCACTTCATCAACTCTGTTGAGAACGATAGAAATCGAGCGCTTAGATATAGGATAGTTCGGAACATTGACATCAACTGCCTCAATATTGGGGCAAATTCCTCTGCTTAGTTATAACTTAGGAACAGACATATGTAGTTGGCCGCCCTAGATTCGGCTTAGGAACTATTATTAACATTATTATTAGATCTAATATAGTAAGCGGCAAACAGAATTCACGTTTACGTGTGCCGCTCTACTTTCATATAGTCCGAGTTGGGAGATCACTACGTCAAAATCTGTTCCTAAGTTATTACAATAGAATAAAGAATAAAATAAAATGAAATAATTAAAGTCTTTACCTTAAGTTTAGCACCACAATTTGGTTGTACACATACAGTTAAATATAATTTTCTACCACGTTCATCTTCTAATATTAAACGTGATTTAAATTCAATATTACAACCAGATGGTATTATAATTTTATTACTATTATTAAAATTCTCTAATTTTATATCAAATTCAATTATTTCATCTAAATCAATATTATTTGTTATGATTGCATTTGAACCACCATTTATACGTCCATTTATATTACCATTATATAAATTATAATTTAAATCAATTGGTAATAAATTACAAAATTTAATTAATGGTAATAGTAATATATGATGACCTGGTTGTTGATATTGTTGTTGTGATGATGATGATGATGATGATGTTGATGATGATAATTGTTGTTGTTGGTGTTGTAATATCTCACGTATTAATTGTACACAAAAACGATATTTTAAACCTTTATGTGTATGACATGTACGTATTTCGTAGATTGTATCAATATATGTTGGCATTTGTAACCATGATAAAATTGATGAACAATACGTATATTGAATATTTTTACTATTAATTGGACGTATATTAATTAATGAATACACATGTACTAATGGTATTGCGATTGTTTCATTACTATTCAATGTAAATGTACGACTAGCTGCCCATAATGCCACTAAAATCATGTAATTGAAGAAAAAAAAACAGAAAATAATTATTTTTAAATTAAGTAAACTATGATGTAATTCTTAATAATATGTTAATTAAGAATTCAATTATTAAGTCTTACAAGATACAATTAAGGGAAGTTTGGTTTCACGACCATTCTTTAGCTGGACCAGTGCTCTTACCACTGAGCTATTAAGAATCAGGATCCTCGATAGTAGCTTGCCTCAAGCCGAGGCAAGCGTTGTATGCAGTACGTAACGCTCACCTCGCCATATTTATACATGACTTAACGTATACCATTCGTTATCTAGATAACTGCTCTCATTATTAAGCTATCGGAGCCAGTATCCCTCATAGCTCAGTGGTAAGAGCACTTTTATTAAATAATTGTAAATAAAGCATATTTACCGTGACTATCATGAGGCAATTGACTTTCTAATTTCAATTCAACCATTTCTTGTAATTTATTTGTTATCAAAATAGCTGAACGTACTGTTATCAATTTACGTGCTGTACCTTCTAATGAGATATCATAAACGATCCGTGCTGATGGTATATCAGATTGTAACTAAAATCATTTAATTATTTTAATTAATTAATTAATTAATAAAGAATTAATTAATTTTCTATACTAACTCGATGTTGGATTTGTGCTGGTGTTGTACGAAAATAAACACCAACTTTATCAATTGTTACCGGTTGTATTGGTAACCAACCATCTATTTTACAACCAATTTGATGGATTTTCATCTTATGAGAATCTTGATGACGTATTTTACCATTATTATAATTTTTAAATGTAAACGGTATTGTTTGATTCGGTTCAACAATAATCCATTCATTATTACTATTTTTATAATAATCACTATTTGTTGTTGTTGTTTGTGTAATTAAATGTAAATCATTTAGATCAGTAATTAATGTTGTAAAATACAATAATGAACCAGTTTCATTTTTAATTGCATATGGTATAAATGGCGATCTACGTCTTATTGTTTTTGTTATTGTTGAATCTTTACTATTATTATAATAATCTTTCATCCAATTCTCTTTCACTTGATTGAATAATTCGATTATTGTTGATGTTATGTTGATGTTTAAACGTACTGATGATTCAATTTTAAAATTTAAACGATTTCGTTGTAGATCCTTCGATAGAGATTTCTCCCACATTATTCTACATCTATAACAATTTTATTAAATTTCCTACAGAGCTTTTCATATAAATATGGTCAATAACAAGAATCTCGCTGGTAGAGCAATGGAGCCTTACATCAAAAGTCGTAGGTTCGTATACCACCCAGGATTAGAATTTTTTTTTTAATACAATGAACATTTTATGTCTATTTTCCGAAATACTTTTTCCCCTAAATCCAAAAAGTAAATGAACGTTTTTACCCCCAATAGATGTTACCCTTATGCAATTATTTTATTTTATTTTATTGATAAATGAGTGAGTTATAGCCTGATTATTGTAATTGACCATATTTACATGAAACAAGCTGTGTATAAACTTACTTCCATGGTTCAATGAATGGTTCCCATCCTGATAATATACGATTATAATAATCACTAATTAATACACATTGTAAATAACCTTGTGGATAAATTGGATCATTTTGATTTAATTCAGGTAATAATTGTTGTAAATTTAATTGTTGTAATGTAAATTCTAATAATGGTACATCATTATCACCACAATCATCAATTATACAAATTGATATTGAATTAGCTTTAATTTCAATTGATTTTATATTTAATAATAATAAATTATCATTACTATAATTATTGTCATTATTATCATTAATATTATTTGTTATATTATCAATCAATTTAGCATTTTGTGTTAACCATATAGCTGCATCATCTAATTTATTATCATTTATTTCTAATGATTTTATACAATCGTCGATTTTGAAGCCAAGACTCGACAATTTAGCTACTTGATCTAACAAAATTAATTAATTAATTATCTTTATAATGAATCATAAGGTGTACAACGCTATTTCACTTCTCAGTTGTCTATGCCTTTATTACTCACTGTCGTAGCTTACTTTATACTTTACTCAACATCTGACTTTTTTTACTATATTTTTTCAATGAAATACAAGCAGCTGAGTCAAGTTAAGACACTACTTAAATGAGTGAAGGTGACGCTCTTATATACATAGAGACATACGTACAGCATTATCAAGAAAGAGATAGGAGATAGAGAAAGACAGACAACAGAGACAGGTGGAAAGAGGAAAGAAGGAAACAAAGAGTAAAAGGACGAAAAAAGAAGGTAAGTGAGAAAAAAATAATGGCATAAGAAAAAGACAGAAGAACAACAGAAAAAAAAGTAAAAGGTAGGGAGAAGGCAAGAAAAAAAGAGAAACAGGAAAAAGGAAGACTACAAAGTAGGAAAAATAGATGAGAAAGAAAGAAAAACAGACGATAATGAAGGAAACAGAAACAGAAAAGAAAAATTAAGGAAAAAAAAACGAGAGAAAGATACAAAGAAAAACAAAATATAAATAAAGCCGGAAAGAAAGAAAGAGAAATAGAAGAGTGGAAAAAAAGAGAAGGAAATAAAAGAAATCGAGAGAAAAAACAATAGAGAAAGATAGACAGACAGGAGAGACAGATGGAAAGAGGAAAAAAGGAAAAAAAGTTAAAGGCAGAAAGAAAGAAAGTAAGGTTGGAAAGTTAGAAAGAACTAAAGGCATGAGAAAAAGATGGAAATACAAGAGAAAGAGAAAGGGAAAAGGCAGAAAGAAAGCAAAAAAGAAAAAGAAACAGGAAAGAAGAAAGACCACGAAATAGGGAAGATAGATGAGAAAGATGCGCGAGAGAGAAAGCGAGAGTCTGGGAGAGAAAGAGTGAGGAAATGAGGACAATGAAAGAAAGACAAAGAGAAAAGGAAAATGAAATAGAGGAGAAAGAAATAAAAATAGGAAAGAAAAATAGAAAGAAGAAAGAAAAGAACGAATAAAAGGAAGAAAGAAAATTAGATTAAAAAAGAAATTAAGTCATGAGAAAAAGATGAAAAGACAAGAGAGAGAAGGATAAAAAAGACTTGACAGAAACAAGAGAAAAAAAGAAATAGGAGAAAAGGAAGACCACAAAGTAGGAAGGATAGATGAGAAAGAAAGTGATAGAGAGACAAAGAAAGAAAGGCAGAGGAGAATGAAGGGAAGACAAACAGAAAAAGATAAAGAAAAAGACAAAAAAGAAAAATAGGAAAAAGGGCAGAAGAGAAACAAGGTTGGAAAGGAAGAAAGAAAGAGGAATAAAAGAGAAAAAGCAATGAAAGAAATAAAGAGAAACAAAGAAGACACAAAGACAATAGACACAGAAAGAACGAACGAAGGAGTCGGAAAGACAAAGAGAAAAATTTAGGGAGAAAGCAAGAAAGAAACAGAAAAAAAGGAAGACCATAAAGTAGCAAAAATAGATGAGAAAGAAACATGTGAGAGAGAAAGAAAGAAAGACAGAGGAGAATGAAGGGAAGTGAAACAGAAAATAAAAATAAGAAAATGGCAATAGAGGAAGATAGAAAAAAAGACAAGAGAAATAAGGCAAAGAAGAAAAAAGCAGAGAAAGAAATAAAGAGAAAGAGGAAAAAATAAAAAAGAGAAAAAGAAAGAAAGAATGAAAGTAAGAAAGAAAGAAAGAAAGAGGAGACAGGAGAGATAGAACGAAAAAGGATAGGAAACAACAAGGAAAAGAGAATCAGCAAAGAGAGAAAGAATAAAAAAAACCATATCGAGCGAGAGAGAGAGAGCGAGAGAACATAAGAGAGAGGTATAGAAACTGTAATTTGCTAAATTTTGAGAGAAAACAAGGGGTGCTGCAGTTGCACAGTGCTTACACACGAGCCGCCCCTGATGTTAAGCAACGAAAAGCATGGCCAACTATTATGTAAAATATCGTTATACATCACATATACACCCTGTAAATTAATTGATCAAATTACCTTTAATTAGTTGATTTTGTGGTTGTTTAGTTTGTTGTTGTTGTTGTTGTGTTAACATTTGTTGTGGTAGTGAATTTAATATTTTCATAAATATACACATATCATAATATGATAATTTAATATTTAAATATTGTAATTGTATATCTAATAAATTATTTTTATTAATATCAATATTTAATGTAACTGGATCAATTATTGATAATGCTGTTTCATCTTCCATATCACCTAATATACATGAGAACATTTCACAATTATTTAAATTACATGATAAGATCTTTTCCAAATTTGTTGGTTTATATGTTACTACAGTTGTTGACTGGAAAAAAAAACAAAAAAAATCAAGTTAAATAAGTCGATATTCAAAAAACTGTATCGTAATCAATCTTATTACAATACAGTTTATGATAATTTATGATACCATCAGTTTCACAAGAAAGTGACCATTTCTTTTTGGATTATGTAAAACAAACTTATGAGGATGGTCGTAACAGAATTTTTAAAGTTAGAGTTTGAGAAGTATTCAATCAAAAGAAGGAGGTGGGGGAGGTTTTTGGTGTTATTGGTATGTGGTATGATATAAGTTTCTTTTAACCTCACAAGACTCGATCACTTTTTCCTGTAACCCACTACATGTACATACAGTGACGAGCATATAAAAGAGACCACAAATTGTGTGGCTGTGTAAAACAGGCTTATAATGTCGGTCATCATTATGTAACAGAATTTGACAAGAAAGATATGCTATCAAAAAATGAAGGTGTGTAACGGGTACCGTTTTGGGGATTTACCCGAATAGAAAAATATTCTGTACTATTTTAGTATAGGTGAAAACTCGTACTAAAAGCCCCTTTACATTATCCGATTTTTTATTCCGAGCAAATAAAACAAGAAATTTATGTCTTTATACCATCCGATTTCTTATCCGAGCCGTTATATCCTAGAAATTTCATCCGATTTTATCAAAATAGAACGTTCTCTAATTTCATCCGACTTTTCGTCCGAGGCCGTAAACAGTGTTATGCGCAGTATACTGTTTTGGTTCTTTGGTGATGTCTGATGTCGTATGGTTTAGTATCAGCTTGACTCACCTGTGTGATGATTCGGATGTAAAATCGAATAGAAAAATCGGATACAAAAGTCGAACAATGCAAAATGCAACCTGACTCACATGAATGAAAATATTGGAAATCCTAGCTCAAAACTCGATCTCTTTTATGTGCTCCCCACTGTATATACATCGTTTCAATTTAAAAATCTCTTACCTTCAAAATAACAGCATTAGAATCGGATTGGGCAGCATTCTCAACTACAACAATTTCCGAATCTGTTATATTCAATTTCAATTCAAATGCTGGTACATTATCAAATTTTCTATTACTATTATTACTATTTATTACTGTATTATTCGTAGGAACTGTTTCTAATTGATTATTATCAATAGTTTGAAATAAGAAATTTTGTATATTTAACCACCAATCAAATATTGCCATTAATCTCATATTATTTAATAAAATTGTATATTTAAAATAATCTTGTCGTTTACGACTATGTATTTCAACTTGTACTAAATCATCAATATTATCATTATTATTATTATTAGCCAATTTTGATGATTTCTTAATTGGTTTTAAAATATTTAAAAAAACATTCGTACAATTCTCATCACTATTTGTGATTGTTGTTGTTGTTGTTGTTGTAATATCAAAACGATTATCAGTAATTAAAATTTCTTGTGATATCAAATCAATATCTTGACTAAAATTACTAAAATTCTCAACTGTTAAATGTGATTTTATAAAATTTATACAAGTTAATGGTGATTGATTATAATTATTATATAGATGTAATGTGACATTTTGTAAATTAAATTTCAATGATAATAAAGTCCATACATCACGAATATTTGGCTGTAATTAAAAATAAATTATTTATAATAAATATAAGCAATAATTTATGATACAAGTAATTCATGAGAAATTTTTAATATATATATAAAACACTAGTGTGTTATACATTTGTGACACACTAGTGTATTATGCCATCTATAACACACTTGTGCGTTAAAAAAAATTACACACCAAGATCTGCTTTGACAACATGTATCAAGTTTATAATGAAGGGGCAGGAGGTATCCTACGATTAAGTTCAATTGAGAGAGAGAAAGAGAGAGAGAAAGAGAGAGAGAGAACCAATAGCTAAACCACGTTGTTTATTATAACACACGTTTTACAAGTAAAACAATAATAAAAAGTGAAGACAAAAAAAACATTAATAAATTCTACGGAGTAATCAATTTTGCTTTTTCTAACTACATATTTTAGTTTATTTATCTGAATTATGTAGGATATGATTAATTTACTATACATATGTACTTCACTGGAAGGTATTGACTATTTACGTGCAAGTCTCTGATAAACAACAAACATGAATGACAATACGAATTGATAATACGCTTTGAAATGTGTATAATGTGTTATAAAAATAACACGCTAGTCCTAGTGTATTATAACATCTATAACACAGTTGTGTATTATAGAAATAGCACACTAAAGCCCGCTTTGGCAATAAATACCAAACTTACAGTGAAAGGGCAGAGGCATCCTACGATTAATTCCAACTGAGAGGGCGGGAGAGAATCAACCAGTGGCGGCGCTAAGCTGCGTTGGTTATTATTACACGTGTTTTACAAGTAAATCAATAATAAAAAGTGCAGACAAAAGTACATAAACATTAAAAAATCCTATGAAATAATCAATTGTGATTTTTGATTCATTTACCATACTTATGTACTTCACTGAAAGGTAGTTAAATGCAATACAATTGACTATTTAAGTGCAAGTCTCTGATAAAAAACAAACATGATTGACTCGCTTCGCCTACAAATTGATAATACTGTTTGAAAAGTGTATAATATGTTCTAGTGCATTATAATATGTATAACACACGTGTGTGTTATAGAAATAAGACACTAAAGTCCGCTTTGGCAACATATACTAAACTTACAGTGAAGAAGCAGGGGAATCCTACGATTAATTTCAAGTGAGAGAAAGAGAGATAAAGAGAGCGCAATTAGCTATAATGTCACATCTTTACATGCAAGTCTCTGATAAGAAACAAATATAATTGATTCGTCCCGTTTACAGATTGGTAATATACCTTGAAATATGTAGTGTGTTATAAGAACAACACACTAGTGTGTTATTAGGTACTTTATTTATTTAAAATAAATAAAAAAAATACTTACTTCAGCATTAATTGGTGGTGGTTGAATTGTTAGTAGAATGCATTCAGTATCTTCACTTAAATTAAATGCTAATAAACCACGAATTAAACGATATTGTGATAGATCAATACAGCAATCTAATGTTGATAATTGACCAGAAATACTCATATCTGGAACTATATACAAATTTAATTAATTTTATAATTAATTCATTCATTAATTAATTTATTAGAAGATATACCATTATGACATACAGTTGAATGAAGATTACGTACAACTTGTAATTCTAATTGGAATTTTTTTTGTAATAATGATGGACCATTTTTTGTGAAAAAGTCACAAATTTCATCATCATCATCATCATCATCATCATCAACAACATCATATTTTTTTTCATTCTTATAACCGGTATATAAATCAATATTTTCTAAATCAATTAACATTATATCTAATAAACATTTTCTTTGATCATTATTACTATTATCATTATTATTATTTGATAATTCAAAATGATTAGTTAATAATAATTGTCCTAAATCGATAATTAATAAATCAATTGATTTCGAACTAACTGGTAATAAAATTATTGATTGTTTTGCTTTTAAAATTAATGATAATTTAAATGGTTGTTCATCGATTTCAATTAATTCCTCTTCTGTTGTTGTTGTTAATGTTGTTGTATTACGTAAAGTTTTCATAATTGAATATAATTGTGTGAAGTGATTGAAAAATGCTTGAATTTCAGCAATAAATCGTTTTGTATGAACATACATTACAGATGACATCTCTAATGTTAATTGAGCATCTGGGTGTAAATCATCGCTAGTTTCACTCCTACAAAAAAAATTTAAAAAATCTCTGTATTGATCTAGGCGTGTTAGAAGTTATACTTGTTTGGTGTGATTAAAGGGCTTCGGACAATTTTAAAACATTGATATCTCGCCTGTTTTTTAAGATATTAGAAAAAGTAACAGAGGGCTAGATAGAGTGTTTCAAAGCGCATGTTTTTAGTATATTATACAACTCGCTATAATGAGTGGTATTATTATCAAGAATGAAAGTTGCAATCAATCGAAGTAATAATAGCACACATTATAGCGAGTTATATATAAAGTGAATATTACAAACGCGCCAGTAAAAATAAATCAAACTAGTAACTCACCTGACATATTTAAATTGTAACGCTTGTTTACCAATCGTTAAAAATCGCTCCCTATACAATTTACCATGTGTTGTTAAATCTAATAAAGACATTGAACCTAACATACCATCAATATATTGTTTAAAATCGATAGTTTTCAATAAAATTTCAATATTTGATATATTTGCTTTAGCAATTTCAGTATCTGAACGTAATAATATTATTGTTAATGATTTTATATTAATATCCATCTCTGAATTTTCACTATTTTGTGGTTGTTGTTGTTGTTTAATTTGTTGTTGTTGTTGTTGTTTTGGTGATGGTTTTTTATTAGAATTCTTGGATGAAGCACTAAAAAAATCCAAAACAACCATCCACGATTCAATATTAACAATCAAATCTAAACAATTAAAATCAATTGTTGTTGTTTGTTGTATTGATTTATAATTCTTATCAAAATCTGGTATTAAAGGATCAATTATTGTTATATTGATTAAAACTAAATTACGTTCAGATTCTAAACGTTTTGTTATTGTTGTTGATATTGATGTAGGTGAAGGTGGTGGTGTTGTTGGACAACTCTCATCAATTATCTCTTGTTTCTTCTTCTTTTTCTTTTGTTGTTGTTTTTGATGTTGTTGTACTTGTTGATGATTATCATTCTTTCTAAATTTATCTAAACCGAAAATACGTTGTGTTTCTAAATGATCAGGTAATGAACCATATGTTGTTTGATAAAAATCACAATAATAATGTTTTAAATCTGGACAAGAATGTGAAATACATCCAATTTGTTGTTGTTGTTGTTGTTGATAAGCACCTGTTGTTGTTGTAGATGATGATATAACCATATAACGATATTTTGAATTTTCCGGTTGTAATAAATCTTCAATTAATATTGAACGTAACGATATTTGTAAATTAGTTTCATAATTATTAATTTTTTTATAAATCATCACAAAATCATTGAATGTTAAATCAATTAAACTCTGTTCACCGATCGGTGAATCACCTAATAATTCTACAACAAAAATCGGTAATTTAAACAATAATTTTAAACCTATTTGTTGTTGTTGTTGTTCATGTTGTTTTGTTGTAAACAATTTAGCACGAATATGTGGATCCATATTCAATGTTGTAACACCTATATCTTCTTCTATAATATCCGTTAATACCCGTTGTTGTTGTTGTTGTTCATCTACTTGTTGTTCAATTGTTGTCAAATAATCTAATGTGTTCAATAATTGTTCATATTGTGTTCGTGATAATGATACTTTTAAATCATTCATTATAACACCATTAATATCAAAATTCTCTTTAAAATCATCAATATTACGTTTAATACAATGTTGTATTTTTAATTGTATCCGTGTATCATATAAAATCGGTTTTGCTATTGTTTTACAATTATATAAATATTCCGGTTTATTTATAAAATAATTCGAATTACGACGTATTGTTGTATCAATACTAAATAAATTCATATCACGAATTTCAATCAAATATTCACCAATTCTTGTATCAATCACTTCAACATCATCATCATCATGTTGTTGTTGTTTTTGATTATTAACATAAATTTTACCTAAATGTGCCACAAAAACTTTGGGACTATCATAAAATTCCGGTAATATAACAATTGGACTATCCAATTCAATATCTAAATTGATATTATTTAAAAAATTCAAATAATCATCATCATCATCAATATCATTAAAACCATCATCAATATCATCGAAATCTACCGGTGTTGTTGTTGTTGTTGCCGTTGTATCAAAGAAACCACGTCTACGTTGCATCGGTTTAGGTGTTGAACATTCCGAAATTGATGTTGTTGTTGTTGTCATTGTTGTTAATAATCGTGTATTGACTAGATTTAATGCCATATCAGTTGCTGCAATACGTATCGATTGAGCTAAATTTGTTAAATATTGTTTAAATTCAGTGGCGCATGATTTTAATTCTTTTAAAAATTTCGGTGAATGTGTATAATATAATGATGCCATACGTATACATATATCGATATTATCATTGAAATTTTTTACAATTTTAAAATTAAAAGCTGTCTTATCATTGATATTATCATCAATTTTTGGTTTTATATAAATTTGTTGTTGTTGTTGTTGTTGTACAAGAATATCACGGCCTACACTTAATATTCTTTGATGTAATTGCCCTTCTGGTGTTAAATCCAATATTTGTAAACCACCTAAACTACCTTCAATATCATATTTTTGTTTATTTTGATCATAAATTGATTGTATTTTTGCATCACACATTGTTGCTGTACAAATTTTTTTACCACTATTACCATCATTATCGCATATACCACGTAATAATAAAATATTTAAACGATGAAAATCGAATATTAATTCCATTGAACCTAATGTTGTTTGTTGTTGTTGTTGTTGTGTTGATATACTTGGTACAGGTTCTTCTAATAATGATTCAGTAGATTCACGGATTATTTTCGATATATTTGATGTTGTTGTTGAAGTTGTTGTTGTTGTTGTTGTTGTAGGGAAGACACGTTTGAAAAAACCCATCAATTCAACTATAGTCTCTTGATTAGCTACAATTAATTTTAAATTAATAAAATTTAATTTAATTACAAATAAACTTACCAATAATATCTAAATTATTAAATTGTATATTTGCTATTTTGATAGGTTCATTTCCAATTATTATAATTATTTCAACTGTTATTAATGCTTCATTATCTATAATTGTTGATTTTGGTATATTTAATAACTGTTGTTGTTGTTGTTGATATGGTGGTGATGTTGATAGTTTACTTAATGCTTGTGTTACTGTTGCAAATGCTGTTGTTGTTGTAGTTAATTGTGTTGTTGTTGTTGTTACTAAATTACCAATAATTGATGGATCTGGACTAGATGGTGATATTGGTGATGTTGGTTCACTATCATCACGTAAACTACCCGATGTTGTGTCCATTCTATCATCAAAAATCAAAAAGAAAAAATTAATTACACCAATTTTAGTGTATAATGCACTTCATAACACACTAGTGTGTTATGTAAATTATACACTCTTATTGGTTAGTATCTGGATGAAATTGTAACTTTCTATGGCAATCCAAAGTCAAGCCTACTTTGTTTTAATATTTTACCTGTTACATAATTTTTTTGGCAACAATTATTTTTTTAAACTGTAGGTAAACTTTTCTCGCGTGTCTTTTTGGCCACTTAACACACTGGTTGTATAAATAGCTATTTTAAATGAGAATTTCATATCTCCAAACTGAATTTTTTGTTAATTTCCAACGTCATTATTATAGAAATTTAGCTTACTGCATAAAAATTGAGGATTTAGAATGACTGTGTCTTAAAACCTTGATTAAAAATGAAGAATTCAATTCTAAATTCTTATAAAAGCATTTAATTAGACCGATTTTAGTGTATAATGCACTTCATAACACACTAGTGTGTTATGTAAATTATACACTCTTATTGGTTAGTATAGGGATGAGATAGGAACTCTCTATGGCAATCAAAAATCAAGGTCATTTTGTTTTAATATTTTACCTGTCACATAAATTTTTTGGAAGCAATTATTTTTTAAAGCTGTAGGTAAACTGTAGGTAAGGTGTTTTATTAGCCCCTTAACACACTGGTTGTATAAATAGCTATTTTAAATGAAAATTTCATATCTCAAAACTGATTTTTTTTGTTAATTTCGAACGTCATTATTATAGTTTACTACTTAAAAATTGATGATTCATAATAATTGTGTCATAATGGTGTGGGCTACTACTAATAATAATAGTCGATATATGGCGCTAATGGTATTTTACAAGGCGGTATTATTTATTATTTGGGCTTTTGATTACGAAGCAATAAGTAATCGCTTTAGTATTTTTGTAAATTCGACCCCTAAAGAAGTGAAATAAGGGATGAAAGTTTGAATGGAAATCCGTCATTTTTTAAGCTAGAAGCATGAAACTTTATACATATTGATGCTTTTGATCAGACAGAAATAAAAATTGTTTTCCAAACTTTTTTTTTAAATTCCACCCTTAAGGAGTTGAAATAAAAAATGAAGGTTTAAATGGGAGTTTTGTCATTTTTGAAAATCCTACCCTCAACAGAATGAAATAACAAATGAAGGTTTGTATAAGTTTTGTCATTTTTGAAAGTCTTCCTCTTAAGGGGGTGACATGAAGGATAAAGTTTTGAAGTTAATTGAATTTATGAAACATAAAACATTATTACTTGGGCTTTTGATTACGAAACAATAAAAAACCGCTTTAGTATTTTTGTAAATTCGACCCCTAAGAAGGTGAAATAAGGGATGAAAGTTTAAATGGAAATCCGTCATTTTTTAAGCTAGAAACATGAAATTTTATATTTATGCTCTTGATCAGACATAAACAAAAATGTGTTCTACCTTTTTTTCTAAATTCCACCGTTCCACCCTTAAGGAAGTCAAATAAGGAACGAAAGTTTGGATCTAAGAGTTCTGTCATTTTTGAAAATCCTACCCTTAAGGGGGTGACATGAAGGATGATTTTTGAAGTTAATTGAATTTATGAGGCATAAAACGTTATTACAATTTGGGCTTTTGATTACGAAACAATAAGTAATCGTATTAGTATTTTTATGAATTCGACCCCTTAAGAGGTGAAATAAGGGATGAAAATTTGGATGGAAATCTGTCATTTTTTAAGCTGTTCCATATTTTTTTAAATTCAACCCTTACAGGAGTAAAATAAGGAATGAAGGTTTGTATGGGAGTTCTATCATTTTTGAAAATCCTACCCTTGAAAGAGTGAAATAACAAATGAAGGTTTGTATAAGTTTTGTCTTAAGGGGGTGACATGAAGGATAATGTTTTGAAGTTAATTGAATTTATGAGGCATAAAAGTAATTTTACCATTTTTGTAAAGTCGCCTCCTAAGAAGGTGAAATAAGAGATGAAAGTTTAAATTTATGCTTTTGATCAGACAAAAATAAAAATGTGTTTCACCTTTTCTTTAATTGTACCCTTAAGATGGTGAAATAAGGAATGAAGGTTTGTATGAGAATTCCGTCATTTTTGAAAATTCCACCCTTAAAGGAGTGACATGAAGGATGATTTTTGAAGTTAATTGAATTTATGAGGCATAAAACGTTAGTACTATTTGGGCTTTTGAGCGTGGCTAAGGGGGTGAATTAAAGGATGAAAGTTTGTATGGAAGTCCTAAGCAAAGCTGTGGGCAACAGCTAAATTAAATAAAAAATAATACTACTAATAAAAAAAAAGAAACTTACCCAACATGTTTATGACTAGCAACAAGTAATTCAAAATCAGGTCCATATGTTTGTAATGCATCAACTAATAATAAACTATGTACAGTTAATGTTATTGTTATATCAAATGGACGTTTTGTAAATATCATTTTAACACCAGATACTTGTAATTCAGCAATACATCTACCACGACTTTGTAATTCAATTGATAAATTATCAATTGTAAATTGTAATATTAATAATTTTGACATTTCAATACTTGTTGTTGTTGCTTCACTTTCATCACCACCACCACCACCACCATCATTATTATCATCATTATTTATATTTTGTCCTATATCAACAACATTAATCTGTTCGATATTCTCTTGTTGTTCACATTCACGTTCTTGTTGTATTGTTTTAAATATTGTTGGTAAACCATTATAACGTATTCTATTAATTAATTGTCTTATTGATTGGATTTTATTTTCATTTAAATGTACAATTAATTTTGGTAAATTTGTTTGTATTATTAAATTTGGATATAATGGATCATTTGTTTTTATTATACGTTTTTCTATATTTAATAATATATTAAAACGATCTAATATATGTAATGTTGATGTACCTTTATTTAATGCATAACGCCAATTATCTTTAACTTTACCAATTAATATTTGTAAATCAGTTAATTCAATACAATAACGATCATATAAATGTAAATATAATGATTTCTCTGTTACTGTTGATGTATTTGTTGTTGTTGTTGTTGTTGTTGTTGTTATTGTATTTTTTATATCATTATTTTGATAATTTAATACATCTATATTATTATCAATATCATCATCATCATCATTATCACTAGCTTCACTAGCTGGTGGTGTTGAACATGGCGTTAAAAACATTTCTAAAATCAATAAAACATTATTAGAACATGTAAATGTATGCTATTAAATATGTAATACGAGGTAGTGTCGTAACTTAATTCATATTTTGTAACATTTGGGATTTGTTAAGGGGGAACTGGAGTCAGGCCTCCACTCGGTGTCCGAAAAAGCGACGATTTTCAATCATCGATTGTCTACTGATAGATTTAAACACTGTAAGCAGCATTAAATCAGGGAGGGTTCACGGTGCATCCGACAGAGTTTTCTATTATGGAAAATTTTCACTAAATTCGAAAGTGTAGAGGACAATGTCGGAGCATGTAAATTTTTTTATAACTCCTGCCATTTCCACAATTTCAAAGATAAAAAATCGTACAGCAACTTGTTTGAAAACTTATTCATGTATGGAGGGCATATAGAGTCCGAAAAAATCCAATTTTGAAAAAAAAAATGGATTTTCCAGGCTCTATCTATAGGATGTGATAAATATTAAACTAACATTTTTATAAAAATAAATTAATTAAATTACACTAGTTATAAAAGAACCCAAAAACAATGCTTTAATAGGTATTAAAACAATGTTTTTGATGCTATTATAGATGTGAAATAAAAAAAATTTTAATTACCGTCATCTTCTGTGGATTCTCTCGTTGTAAATTGTGGTTTTGTTGTTGTTGTTGTTGTCATCATTGTTTTTCCATTTCTTGTACAACTTGTTGTTTGTTCTAATTTATCTGGACGATTAGTTAATTGAAATCGTCCAAAATCAATAATTGCCATAATTGAATTTAAATCATTAAATTGTTCAACAAATATTATCTGTGGTGCTGTTATATCAAATTCTAATGACCATATTTTATGATTATCAATTAATTTACTATTATTATTATTATTTTTATATTGATTATGTCCATTATTATTATTATTACTATTATTATGTCCATCAAATATATGTTCCCAATTTTTTATTAATTCTTTCTTTGTACGATTCTTCATTTCTTCTAAATTCGTATAAGTTAAATTATTATGAAATGGTAATGATAAGAATTCAATTAACCAATTGATAGCATTTGGTTGATAGACAATATCTAAACATTTCGAACGTATACACAACCTATAACAAAAAAAAAACACCACACTTTTATTAAGAGAAGTAGTTCAAATTGAAGAAAATATGAGTTGTGAGAAAATATTAAAAGTAGGTATTTTAAAAATCAAATCAACATTCCTGAGAAATATGAGAATAAGTAGTAGCCACTTTATACAGGGTGTAATTGAATTGCCTATAAATCTACAGACTGTGTGAAAGGCCCGAAAAACTGAGCCGATTTGTATAATATACATAGATACAAAGTGAACCAAGAGGATGATGGTTTAAAAATATAAGAAGTTGTAATTGATCGAATTTGATGAAATTCAGTATACCGAGTCGTTCACGTTCACTATAAGAAGATCATTTAGCAAAATTAGAACCTCCTAGCTCATCGAGAAGTAGGTCAAAAAATGTTCGGTTCGAACGGAGTCGCGATTTTAAAAAAAAACAGCTGAACACGCAAAACAACTAATTGTAAGAATGACTCAGACTTTTCCCAACATTGATTTTTTTTCGTTTTTCTCCATTGCTTTCTAGATAAAATAAATGCGGAACATTTGCATCTGTTTAAAAATAAAATTAAGAACGAAAAAAAACAATTTTGGGAGGAGCATCCATTCATTCTAAGTCGTTTTGAGTGTTTGACTCGTTTTTGAAAATCACGACATCGTCAGAAATGAAAGTTTTTTTGGCCAATTTCCAAATGAGCTACGAGGTTCTAATTTTGCTTAACCGATCTCCAGGTAACCCCCTAAGGATCCTTGATTTTTTTTTAATCTCTCGCCAAATAATGAGAGTTGCCATAAGATCTTTTCGACATACCTACGTGGATAACCCTGTACCCAATTCTTATGAAACTCTTATTGTTGGTAGTTGACGGGCAATTCGAATAACATTTCAAGGACTTTTAGGATAGTTCTTGGAGAATATTTTAGCAAAATTAGAACCTCCTAGCTCATTTGGTAATCGGTCAAACAATCGTTTTAGACAGTGTCGGAATTTTTGAAAACGAGCAAAAATGACTCATAGACCCTTCCAACAGTTTTTTTTTTTGTCGTTTTTGTCCATTGCATTGTAGAAAATATGCGAAACATTTCCTCCTGTTTTAGAATAAAATGGACAAAAACGAAAAAAATAACCGTTGTGAGGGTCTACGAGTCATTCTAAGTTGTTTTGCGTCTTTAGCTTGTTTATAAAAATTTCGACATTGTCCAAAACAAATTGAGCTACGAGATTCTAATTTTGCTCCCCAGAGAATCCCCTAAAAATCCTCTGATTATTATAGGAGCTACAACAAATAGGTGCTTAATACGAATTTGGCACATTTACAGCATACCGGGTGATTCACCTCAAACGAATAGTTCGTATGGCAACTCTCATTATTAAACGAGTGATTCGAAAAATATTTCAAGGATTTAGAGGGGCATCTACAGAGAATATTTTAGCAAAATTAGAACCTTGTAACTCATTTGGAAGTTACTCAAAAACGTTCATTTCTCACGATGTCGCGATTTTTAAACAACAGACACAAAACGACTCGTTTTTCTCTATTGTATTCTAGAAAAATTGCTAAAGGAAAACGAAAAATATCAATGTTGAGAAGGTCTACGAGTCATTCTAAGTAGTCGTTTCGTGTGCTTTGCTCGTTTTTGAAAATTGCGACATTGTCCGAAATGAACTTTTGTTTGACCAACTTCCCAATAAGCTACAAGGCTCTAATTTTGCTAAAATGTGTTCTGAAAACCTCCTATAAATCCTTGAAATATGTATTTTTGGCACCATTTTTTCACCTGACTCACAGGTAATTGTTAATTCATTAAATAGCCAATCAGGTGCTCGCTATAACGATAAAAAAAAAAACAAGAGACTTGACGGTATGATGAGGGAAGCGACCAATTAGCAAGCTGGCGCGACAACCATTCAAACTAACGGAGCATCTGATTGGTTACTTAATTTAATTAATTGTATAGGACGTTTCTTCTTAAAAATTTCATCTAGTATTTGCCCCTAAGAGATTGTGCAAGACTTATGGGTCATCCTGTATATTTCCTTAAATATTTACCTATAATCACAGCTAATATTTTGTGGTTTCTTCTCATAACCAATATAAAATAAATAATCATTAATACCATCATCATATTGTTGTTTTAAATCAACACGACTAGTTCTAGGACTTGGTCCTTGTTGTTGTTGTTGTTGTTGTCGTCCAATAAAACGTTCAAAACTAGGTGGTCCAATCAATGTTGGAAATAATGTATTTTCAGTTATTTTATCTTTCAATAATAAACCACCTAATGATAATTCAATTAAATGTGATGATGTTCTTGGTTTTGATAAAATATTCAATGTTAAATTTTTAAATTCTAATTCTAACATTATTGATATTTCATTATTATCATTTTTCATTGTACATAAACTTAAACAACCACGTTTTAAACAAAAATTAAATTGTCCAAATACAATATCACGTTTTAAAAATGTATTATTCTCTGATGAATCTTGTAAGACTTGTAATAATTCACCTTCTAATTGTTCAGTTTCATTATCACTAATATCATTAATATCAAATTCTTGTTGTTGTTGTTGTTGTGTTGTTGGTGTTGTTGTTGAATACCAACCCATCCATTGTGGAAACCATCGTACCAACATATTTCTACCTACTGAATTATTAATTTGATCATTTTGTGGTAAAATTTTTATATTACGCATTGTTAATTCACGTAAAATTTTCAATTCATCAAAACTACGTTCCCATTCAATTTCATCTTTTAATTTCTTTTCATCTATTGTTAAAATTATATTTGGTTGTAATAAGATTTTTTTATAAATTTTTACATATTCAACATTTTGTTTTGCTAATTTTAATAAATCATTAAATGTTAATTGACGTCGACAAAATTTTCGTAAATGTTGATTTGGATAAAAACAATAAATTGGATATAACCACCATAATTTTGGATTTTCTTTTATTGTTATTGATGGTTTATAACGACGATAACTACGTAAACGATCAATTGTATCTAACCCTTTTATACACTTTATAATTTGTTCATATTGCCACTACAATAAAATCAATAATTATTAAAAAAATAATAAAATATTAATGATTGTTAATTAAAAAGCATTCAGCCTATTTATCACCGAGAAATAACTAAGAAAAGTTCGAACCCATGAACTTTGGTTCTTACATTCTTGTTAGTCGTTTTGCATGCTTCGCTCGTTTTTGAAAATAGCGGCGTTGTCAGAAAATATCGTTTTTTGACAAACTTCGAAATGAGCTACGGGGTTCGAATTTTGGTAAAATGAACCTATTAGCTGAAATGGTATACAAAACCAAAGGTTGTGGGTTCAGATCCCAACTTAGTTGCTTGGTGGTGCTAAACATGAATGCTTCTTAAGGGGCCTCAGCAGACATTACTCGATTCGGTGTGCGAAAATTATCAATTTTCAAACATCGATATCCCGCTTGTTTATCAAGTTATTGAAAAAAGTAAACGTGCGCTAGATAGAGCAATTCAAGATGCATATTCTAGTACTTTTTATTTTAAAAAAATGTGATAAAATTTTGAATGGCAGAGAAAACTCTTGGACCCTGTTTTTGTCGTACATTTTTCTTCATAACTCAACTAATATTATTGATTTTTAATAATTATCAATTAGCATTCCTCTGCCATTCAATATTTTATCACATTTTTCTTCAATGGAAAGCTCTAGGACATGCAATGCTCTATTCAAAGCACGTTTACTTTTAACAATATCTCAAAAAACAAGCGAGATATCACCGTTTGAATAGAGTAATAGGTTCAAAGTCCCCTTATTTACTTAAAAATATAATACTTAAATAAAATTCTAGAAAAACTTACATCAATTAATATTAATGGAACTTCATCTAATAATAAATCACAAACAATCCTTGGTGTATCAATTGTACGTAATGGTTGTTCATTACGATTACGTTTAAAATGTGCTTGACAACTTACAGGTATTAATATATAATTTTTTATATTTTTTCTTGTATTTATTGGTGACATAGCTATAGCCAATTCACCTAAACTTAAATCAGATAAATATTGTTGTTTATTATTAAATAAATCAATCCAATAAATAGCGAAATTTTTTAAATCTAATAATTTTAATGATTCATTGCCTTTTGTCCATGATGAAAAACCAGGTAACCAATTATTATCACAACTTTGTGCTGTTAATGATTCCATTGTTATACCAAATGCTATACATTTATTTGGTATACTGTATTTGTCTTCATAACGTATATGTACATCGAGAATTTTTAACTGAAATATACGAGGATTGGAAATTAATCAAGATGGAAAAAAATAGCTTTGTTAACAAAACGTTCCCAGGTGTCCCTCTCCAAAACACTAGTTCCAGACCTCAACTTTGACGCTCAAATTTCAGCCCCTAGAACTGTTTTACTGTCAATAAAAGAAAAGAAAAAAGGAATCTCTTCAATTTCAGTGAATAACAACATAACTAATTGTAAGTCGCATCGAAAATGGAGAGGAACACCTGGGAATGTTTCCTTGTAAGTTGTTCCATTCGAATGATTTCTTATTTGAATATGAGAAAGAAAAAAAAAATGCTCTATCTACATAAAAGTAGGACTTATTCAATATTTTGATGATTATTTTCTTTGCTTAAATTTTAGACAGCCTGTATACCGGGTGGGCCAACTAAATATTCCTAGTTCTTACGACAATTCACATTATTTGGTGAGCGATTCGAAAGACAGACATTTCAAGGTTTTTTAAAGCAGTCCCTGGAGAACATTTGAGCAAACTCAGAACCTTGTAGCTCATTTGGAAGTCAGTCAAAAAAACACGCTGATTTCTGATGATGTCGCAATTTTTATAAACTAGTTGAGCACCTAAAATGACTTAGAATGACTCGAAGATTCTCCCAATATAGTTCTTTTTCTCCATTCTATTCTGGAGCAAATTAAAATGTTTCGTATTTTATCTGAGATACAATAAAAAAAAATCAATTTTGGAAGGTTGCCAGTAATTCTTAGTCGTTTTATGTGTTTATCTGGTTGGTGAAAATCACGATATTTACCAAAACGAACGCTTTTTGACCAAATTCTAAATAAACAACAAGATTTCAATTTTACTACAATGTTTTCCAGGAATTACCTTATAAATTGGTGATTTCACGTTTTTTACCAACTAACTGTACACATAAAACGATTAAGAATGACTCGAAGACTCTCTCAACGTTTTATTTTTTTCCATTGCATTCTGGAAAAAAAGCAAAACATATCCACCTGTTCCAGAATAAAATGGAGAAAAACGAAAAAATCAATGCTGGGAGGGTTTAGAAGTCATTTTAAATCATTTAAATGTATACAGCTAGTTTTAAAATCGCGACATCGTTAAAAACAAACTTTTTTTGACCAACTTCCAAATGAACTACAGGGTTCTAATTTTGCTAAAACTTTCCCTATAAACTACCCTACAAATTATTGAAATATTTTTAGAATCACTAACCAAATAGAGTGAGTTGTAATTAGAACTAAGAACATTTAGATGGATGGACCACTCGGTATGTATGTCTACAATTCTAAATACGTCTGTGATAATATCAGCAATGTGTAATTTTTATTTTTATATCGTTTTCTAATTAATTCATATTACGTCATTTAAAATTTAAGATCAAGCAGTACATGGGGCAAAAGTCACAAAACTTGTCTGTAATTTCGGATAAAAATCGCAGAAAAATATGATAAAATAGCTCAAAAATCAACTAAAGTTCCTTCTTTCGAAAACTAAAGAAGACAATCGTCTAAAAATAAATCAGAAAATTAAATTAAATTAATTAAAACATTGAAAAATAGCATTCATCTCCCCTTTCTTTCGACTTAGCCCCGGTTCTTCCTCCCTTGCTTAAGCTCGCCTTAGGTAGACGTTGCCTTAAATTGACCTAAGAGTAGATTTACAAACATTTGAGAGGAGACCTGTACATGGACAGACTCCCACTCAAATGTGTATAAGCCTACCGTTAGCTCGATTTAAGGCAAAGTTTTGTTGAGGAGAGCTTAAGTAGGAGAAGAAGTGGGACCTTAATAGCTCATATTGGCAAGCAAACAAACAATCACTTAATGCAAATACTTCGTGAAATCTAGGATACAAGTCCAAAATTCAACAAAAAAAAACACAGTTTTTCTTCCCCTACTTAAACTCGTTTTACCAAAACCTTGGCTTAAATCGAATTCGTGAATTTACAGATATATGAGTGAGAACTTGTACATGGATGAACCCCCACCACCACCAAAATGTGTGTAAACCTACTGTTAGCTCGATTTAAAGCAAGGTCTTGCTAAGGTGATATTAATTAGTGAAAAAACAGGCCTAAAAGTGTCTAACGCCCGGTTTTTCATACCTAATTAGGCTTAAATCGATCTAATCATGGACTTATAAATATTTGAGTAGGGACCTGAACATGGACGGACCCTCATACAAATGCGTAAGCCTAAAGTTAGCTCTATTTAAATAGAATTTGAGTTGAAAACTCCCTAAAGTATGTCAAAAAATTTACTCAAATTTGTTGGAAAAACAACTCAAACAGTTTTAATTATCCAGCTTTCATGATAGTCGCTGGATCCTTGCTACGCCCCTCTTCTCAAACAACACATACAGGATGGGTGTACAACTCCATTTCATCCAGTAGTTGGCCATAACTTTGTTATATCAAGTCGTAGCTAAATTCATACTTTACTGTATTTGACAGATGCCAATGAAAAAAATAAGCGGTTGAACTAAGCTACGGACATACGTAACCAAAGCCATGGCCAACTGAAAAGTGAAATTGCATTTTATACTCTGTATACAGAGTGTCTCATTTAAAAACTTCGATTTAAACATACAGATCTGGCAATTGAAATAATTATTCAATAAATAAAACTTACTTGTAAATTTTCAACAATATCAGCAACAAGTCCAGCCCCAAAACTTAACCATGATGAATAACTTGTCGTATAATAATTTGTATTTGTATCTTTTGATTCGTTCTCTAAACGCCATTTTGCTTCAATCAAATCTAATGCATTTAATTTTAATTCATGTGCTGCTAATTTCTCCGATTCAGCATCCCACTATAAATCATTAAAAAAAAATGTTTTAAACAATTACTTAAGTAAATAAACAAAAACAATAAAGATAAAATACCTCATCTAAAGGTAAAGGTGTAGCAACTAGATACAATTGTTCAATTAAAATCAACCATGGTGCTGAACGTATCTGTCTAACAGGTATTTGTAATTTAATTTTCCCAATAAAACCACATTTTATATCGATTGGTAAGCCTAAATGGCGTAAAGCATCCTTCTTTAATGGTAAATTCTCCAATTCAACCTTCCCTATAAGTACACAATCAATTATATTAATTAGATTTTCAAATGGTAGGTACTATCAGTTTAACAAGAAAGTGACCACATTTTGTTGGGCTTTGTAAAACAAGCTTTATGACAGTGTATGAGAATATTCACAGGCCTAGATTTGGGAAGAAAGATATTTAATCAGAAGAAGCAGGAGGGAAGTTCACCTTCTTATCCTCACGAAAGAAAAAGCCTAACTTACACGAACCGAAAAAAAGAGTCGGTCACTTTCTTGTGAAACCGATGGTGCATTAGTAAAATTTTGAGGGTGTAATGAGGA
This sequence comes from Mylabris sibirica, assembly GCA_039776855.1. Taxonomy (NCBI): domain Eukaryota; kingdom Metazoa; phylum Arthropoda; class Insecta; order Coleoptera; family Meloidae; genus Mylabris; species Mylabris sibirica. The sequence goes on along the minus strand of CM077840.1, from coordinate 9,513,073 downwards.
TACTATTACAAACGTACATCGGCAAGGTCGTTGAAGGAATCAGTCTCACAAGAAAGTGGCCACATTTTGTTGAACTGTGTAAAACTGACTTAAGAATGCGATCGTGACAATGTAACAAAATTTTCACAGGTCTGGATTTGGGAAGAAAAATCTTCAATGAGAAGAAGCGGAGAATAACTCACCTTTTCACCCTCCCAAGAGAAACAGCCTGACTTACACGAGAACCAAAATAAACGATATTTCTCACTCAAGAGTCAGTCACTTTATTGTAAAACCGATGATACATTAATAAAATGTTAGGGATATTATGAGGAGACTTTTAAAAACGTACATGGGCAAATATCAGCCCCCAAGGTCATTGAAGGAATCAGTTCTATAAGAGAGCACATTTTGTGAAGCTGTGTAAAACAGACTTTAGAGGGCGATAGCAACAATTTAACAAAATTTTCACAAGTCAAAATTTAACAAAAAGCCGAGGGGAAACTAATCTTTTTGTATTCACGAGAGAAACAGCCTAACTTACACGAACCGAAAAAAGAGTTGGTGACTTTCTTATGAAACCAATTTTACATTAATAAAATCTTCTGGGTGTCATGAAAATACTATAATAAACTTCCATTGGCAAACAGGAGGTTTCACAAGAAAGTGACCACTTTTTTTGAGCTGTGTAGAGCAGGTTTTGTGAGGCGGTCATAACAATTTAACAGAATTTTTACAGATCAGGATTTGGGAAGAAAAATATTCAATCAGAATAAGCGGGGGGAGGGCTCACCTTCTTACCCTCACGAGAGAAATAACCTGACTTACACCATAACGAAAATAAAGGTGGCATTTGTCGCTCAAGAGTCGGGCACGTTTTTGTGAAACTAATGGTATATTAATAAGGTAAATCAGCAAAATATCAACCCAAAAGGTCGATTCCACAAAAAAGTAACCGCATTTTGTGGGTCTGTGTCAAACAGACTTTAGAAGGCGATCGTAACAATGGAAATTTTCACAGCTCAGGATTTGGGAAGAAAAATATTCAGTCAGAATTAGCGGGGGGAGGGCTCACCTTCTTATCCTCATGAGAGGAACAGCCTGACTTACACGAACTGAAATAAAAAATCGATCACTTTCTTGTGAAAGCGATGGTGCATTAATAAAAAAAAATGGATGTAATGAGGGGACTATTAAAAATATACATCGGCAAATGTCAATTACCAAAATGGTTAAAGGGGCCGGTTTCACAAGAAAGTGATCACATTTTGTGCAGCTGTGTAAAACAGTCTTTAAAGAGCGGTTGTGGCAATGCAAAGTAATTTTCACAGCTCAGGATTTGGGGAGGAAAATATTCAATCAGAAGTAGTGGAGGGGGCTCACCTTCTTACCCTCACAAGAGAAATAACTTGACTTACACTATAACGAAAATAAAGGTGGTATTTCTCGCTCAAGTGTCGGTCACTTTTTTGTGAAACTGATGGTATATTAATAAGGTAAATCAGCAAAATATCAACCCAAAAGGTCGATTTCACAAAAAAGTAACCACATTTTGTGGTTCTGTGTAAAACAGGCTTTAGAGGGCGGTCATAACAATGTAACAAAATTTTCACATGCCAAGATTTGAGAAGAAAAATATTCAATCATAAGAAGCAGGGGAAAAGTTCACCTTCTTACCCTCTCAACAAAAAAGGCCTCACACGAACTGAAAGAAAAAAATCGGTCACTTTCTTGTGAAACCGATCGTACATTAACAAAAGTTTGAAGGTGTAATATGGAGAGATTATTAGAAACATAAATATGCAAATTAATATCAACCCCCCAAAATCGTTGAAGGGGTTAAAATTGTAACAGAAGAATGCTTTATCTCTTATCAATCTTAATCGATTTTTAAGCAAAACCCAAAAGGTCGATTTCACAAAAAAGTAACCACATTTTGTGGGTCTGTGTAAAACAGGCTTTAGAGGGCGGTCATATCAATGTAAGAAAATTTTCACATGCCAAGATTTGGGAAGAAAAATATTCAATCATAAGAAGCAGGGAGAAAGTTCACCTTCTTACCCTCTCAAAAAAAAGCCTCACTTACACGAACTGAAAGAAAAAAATCGGTCACTTTCTTGTGAAACCGATGGTACATCAATAAAATTTTGGAAGTGTAATATTGAGAGATTATTAGAAACGTAAATAGGCAAATATCAACCCCCAAGATCGTTGAAGGTGTTGAAATTGTAACAGAAGAATGTTTTATCTCTTATCAATCTTGATCGATTTTTAAGCAATCCTGGGGGTTGATTTTTCCGATTTATATTTCTAATAATTTCTTCATTCTATACCTATGGAAAATCTAGAATTTTCTAGAATTTAAAACAATTGATATTTACCTGATAACAATGCAATACTAAGCTGATCTGTATTGAGATTTTCCACATATTTCCCTAAATACGTATTCAACACCCATGCAACTAGACCTTCCAACATTTTTCCGTTATAATTTTCCAATTTACACACTACCTAATTGAATGATAATTAAATTTAACACTATAAATAATAATAATAATTAATTAATAAATAAAAATAATAATTGATAAGAATAATCAATTCGATGAAAATTCTTTTAAGAATTTTTAGTTATTTATTTACATCATCATACTCACGTGAATCTTAGGACATAGTACAAAATCATCAAATAATTATATGATTAATTTTAAATAAATAATTTAATTATAAATAATTTAATAATTAATTAAATTTGTCATGAAAATTTCCAAGGAAATTAACAATGAAGGCAGAAAAACTTATCACGCACTTTTCAAAACAAGAGAACAATTTGACAATTTTGGCATAATTTTGACAGACACGACACGCATCAACATTGCCAAGTATCGGCATCTAATCATAGCTCTAATTATATTCTTTCAAAATAATTACTTAAATAAACAATTAAGAAAAAATCCAAAATATTTCATTATTAATCCACAATAATTACGTATTATAAGAGTTGAATTAAGCTCTATTCTAATTATTATAATATTTTTTTTAATTGGAAAATCAGTATAGAGGTCTACATTCAGTTATAATCCACCATTGTTGGATGATGGCAGTAGCGTAACAAAATTATAATTAAAGAATAATTTAATTCAATTTACTTCACTTGTATAATTAGCAAACTATTGTTTAAGTAGCAATCAGATCGCTAAAATTGCGTAATTAGCATTTTATAGCTAATTAGAATTTATAACAATTTATTTATCTTGTTAATTATATTTGAAAATCTCAGTACGCTACTGTGTTGGCTTTATTGATAAAGCGTAGTTGTCGATATTAACACAGCGTTGTCGGATTATAATAAATTTCAGTAATTTGTATGAAAATTATTAAATAAAAATACAAATGCATTTTAAAATTTATTCGAATTAATTTTGGAGCAGTTTAACAACAACAAAATCAAATATGTGTATTTCGATTTTTTTTTCGTTTGTTTATTAGAACGTATCATCTATCCCGGACAAGATTTACCTAAAACAGAAGAAGAAGTTATATTAATTAATTAATTAATTACAATACAACAAAAAAAAATAGAAATACACAAATTAATTATTAATAAATAAATAAATACAAACTTATATTATAGAAAAATTAACAATAATTATAGAATTTTTACATAAAATCACAGTAATTATAATAGTGTTGTACAATTTACAGTCGGGTTCAATTCTCACTGATAATAGTCATACTTTTTTTCTATTTTTTTGATAAAAATATTGATAAAGATTAGAAATTATCAGCAATTTTATAAGCATGCATCGTATAACCGTTTGATACTAATTTTACCGATTTCTTATCATCTATAATGATATTAGAGAAACCTTTTTTATTATTATTATTACTATGATTATGATTATCATTACTACTATAATGATACTTATGATTATTATTATGGTTACTATGATATTTCTTCTGATTATTACTACTGTTATTATTATTATGATGATGATGATTATTATTATTATTATTATTATTATTATTATTATTGCGGCAATTCTTCTTGATCCAATTATTTAATAATTGTTTTTCATTTGTTTCAGCAATTTCTAATTCATGTAATAAATTAAATAAAATACGTAATTCTTTACGTATTTTTTGTTTATTATTCAATTTAACGGACATTTCATTTATTATATTTTTTTGTAATTTTTCATTGTTTTTTATTTGCCATATAATACGACTAAAATCAAATATAAATAAATTATTATCACCACCCTTAACCCTATTATTATTATTATTATTATTATCATTATTATCATTAATTTGCTTATCACCTAATAATTTATGTAAATTTTCTAAATATTTCAAAGAATCCTCGATACAACGGTCACGTTCATCTTTTAAATTTTCAAATAAATCAAATTTTGCCCGCAATTGTTTTTTATCACTATTATCATCATCATTATTATTGTTATTATTATTATTAACAAATTCTAATTGTTTTAAGTAATTAATAATTTTCATTTGTTTATTATCATTATTATTATAATTATTATTAAGTAATTCCTCATAATCATCAACGATACGATTAATTAAACATTGTAATTTCTGTAAACGTATTAAATATTTAATTAATTTATTTATAATAAATCTTGTATTATTATTTTTTTGTAAAATTATTATAATTTTAATTAAAATTTCATCTTTTAATTGTTGTAATTCACGTATATCATCTAATAATGTTAATTTTAAATTATTATTATTATTATTATTTGAATTAATTAAACAATTCTCCCAATTAACAATAAATGAATTTTTTAAATTTTCTAATTTATTTAAACAATTAAAAATTGTTAAATATTCATTTAAATCGAGCGCCATTAATTCTTGAATTTCAACCAATAGCTGTTGTGTACGTTCTTTTATTAATTGTATTGATTGTTCATTGGCTAAAAACGTCCTATCATTATTATTATTACTATTATTATTGTTATTGTTGTTGTTATCATTATTATCGTTATTATTATTATTGATAACGGCCGACTTTGATCGAATTCGATCCTTTAAATCATCAATTTTAACATTAATATCATCATCATTATCCCCATTTTTATCAATAGTTTTTACCCCTTTATTTATATTATTCAAATGTAGAGGGCGTTTTATACCGTTCAATTCAATAAATGGCCGCCCGTTATTATCTAAAATAATCTTCGGTGTTAATTTTTTTATCACTAATTTCTTCTTATCACCACGCATTTCCACATTTTTCATCCCTTTATTATTATCATCATCATTTTTATTATTATTATTATTATTATTATTATTATTATTATTATTATTATTATTATTATTATTATTTTTAAAATTGTAAAGATTATCGAATTTATCGCGCAAGAAATCGTGAATCTCGTCCTCATCGACAATTTTTAACAAATACCGCTTATAACGTCCATTCGTTATAACCGGATTATTATTTAAATATCGTTTATAACGAACATTCGTTATAACCGAATTATTATATAAATTCCGTTTATAACGTAATGGTTTATTAATAAATTTATGATCATTAAAATCACCAATTAGATTCGATGCAATATGAAATAAATCTTTACGAAAATGTCGTCGAAATTCACGTAAATAACGTTTTGATTTTGTGAAAATTTTTGGAAATGTATGAAAAATCGGTTTAATTTGTTCACCAAAACGATGAAAATGATGTAATAAACGTATTGGTGTATTCATTAAATAGAATAAATGTTGTTGTGGTAATAAATGATTGAAATTCAGTGGTTCTAAATAGGTTTGAGCGGTTATAACGTTATTGTTCTTACGATCGATACGATTATCTTGATCTTCATCGTCATCGTCATCTTGATCATCATCATCATCGACTTCAGTCACTTCTAAATATGGAAGTTCGATTTCACCGTCACCGAATAACACGGCTCGTTTTACACGATTTTTATTATTATCATTATTACTATTATAATAATAATAGTTATTATCAAGGTCATTATGATTGAGTTTGCGCAGTTTTTGTAATAGTGTCTTATACGTCAACGGTTTGACAGTTAATTGTTTACGATGACGTAATAATTTCGATTTTAAAGACGGCTTAATTTTCATTTGTTTATGTTCATGACCGTATAAAGTTGGTTTAAAAAAGTCTGGTATTAGATTTAATAAAAATTCGATGGAATTTTTAAAAATTGGTATTTCGCGTTTTATTCTTCTTTGTTGTTGTTGTTGTTGTTGTTCGTGTTGTTCGTACCTGCAACCACATGGGTATCGTTGGTAACCATCATTGTATATTGGTTCCAAAATGGGTTCATAGTTGACTTTTTGTAATGGTCGTTCCATTACTGGAATAGACGGCCATATTGAAACACAAGGTCTGGAAGTTTCAGTTGGACATCCTGTAAATTTAACAATAAATTTATGGTTAGGAGTATAAGTGTCAGTATTATCAAGTGTCATGCGTAGTACATCGGCGCAATTTCACTATTTTCTTATAATGCTATATTTAATGACCCTCGTTTAGCACGAATTTTAATATTGCACTATTGCACGATAATACACTATGTCCGGTAATTGTGAATCACCCTGTATAACATCCAATCACAATTATTTTCTATTCAAGTGAGCCTTGGATGGAGGACATACATAAGTCGTTACTTGGAACTTAGAACAACAAGAATTCTAAGCCAACATTAATTAAAATTTGATCAATTAAAAAGGTCCCATAGTCATGAACCATCCTGTATACATGTGCAATTTAGTTTATATTTAGAAATCTAGTCGCCTTTGTTCTATTATTTTCAATGAAATCAAATTTACTGATCATGCGCAGTATGCAATATCATTAACAAATATACAGGCTGTCTATATAAAGCGTGTGTAACAAAATATATACAGTACGTCTTTTCTACATGTGGTCTTTTTCTGATCACATTTCTGATCAGAATTCGTTTCAATTTAAAGTGGATAGAAAACGTAAGTCGTTACTTGTCTCGAGAATGATTAATTTAGTTGAAAAGAATTCTAATTACTTGTTTTAATATGCAAGTTATTAATTTTAATAAAGCTCTCTTATAGCACAAAACCGTGTTATAAGACGATTGTTTTATATTAATCTTATTACGATATACAAGTTATCCATTTAAATGTCTGGTAGAGGTAGAAGTAATCTTATAGCACAAATATAGCCCTCGTATAGCACAGAAACCGTGTTATAAGAGGGTTGTTTTTAAAATTATTCTTGTTAAGATATACAAGTTATCCATTTTAATGATTGCTATAAGTATTTTTACAACACGAATATAGCTCTCGTATAGTACAAAACCGTGTTAAAAGAGGATTGTTTTAAATTACTCTTATTACGATATACAAGTTATCCATTTAAATGTCTGTTAGAGGTAGAAGTAATCTTATAGCACAAATATAGCCCTCGTATAGCACAGAAACCGTGTTATAAGAGGGTTATTTTTAAAATTATTCTTGTTAAGATATACGAGTTATCCATTTTAATGATTTCTAGAAGTAATTTTATAACACGAATATAGTCCTCGTATAGCACGAAACCGTGTTATTAGAGGGTTGTTTTTTAAATTATTCGTTATTAGTGGTTTTATTACCTGGTGCTGGTAAGACAACACGTTCGGGCATTGTGTACAGTCCAGACAATAGTTTCGGTGGTGATGGTGGTGGTATTAATGGTGCTTGTACATTTAGATCATAAGAGCATAATATCTCTTTATTTTGACATACTGGTGCTACTTTAATCTATAATAATAATAATAATAATAATAATAATGATAATTAATTTAATTTTTTTTATTGTTGTAATTAATTACCGTGTAATCGTGATCTTTCAATACAGGTGGTGATGGTGGTTTAATAATTGGTGCTTGTATTGTATACGGTATTGGTCTTCTACAACACGTTGGTGTATCTTTATAGATCACTTTACATGTAGCATATGGTGGTGAGACTACCCTTAAATTCTTGCAGCACTAGTGTGGAAAAAGAAAATACGATTTGGTATTCGGGTATGTTTGGTGTGTTCGTGTATGGTCTGCTTTAAACTTACCTGTAAACAACCACAATTAGCTGATGTTCCAAATATGAAACTAACAATCAAAATCGAGATGGCTATTTTCTTGAACATTATTTATCAAGATCGTAGCAATCGTTGATTGATTGATTGAGAGACAAATGAATAATTATAAAAAATCATTTTGAATTCATTGCTTTTATAGTAGACTATGATTGTTTATATAAAATAAAATTAAATAAACAAAAGTATATTGAAATAAAATAGTTCGAGTAACTCGTGATATTTTTATTAATTCTTTTTTTTTAATTATTTTTTGTTTTTAATTTGAAGGTTAAGGTCGTTCATTTTATAGGTGTTTTTTTTTATCATACGTGAATTTCCACGTGAAACGTGACTTTATTTGGAAAAAATTAATTAAAAATAGCTACCATAATAATAAAATAAACAAATGATAAATGTAAATATTTTGTCTTTACATCGCATAATAATTGTCATATTTGCTAATAGATGGCGTATTTACGTACACACTAACGTCAATTATTGTAAATTGGTTCTTCCGCACACAATGCGTAATTAATTATGTATACAACGTTATTTCTTCATAGAGTTGACAGTGGAAGTTATACGCATGCGTGTTTGTTTTGATATTATTAGACGTAATATTAGTTAAACACTTAAACGGGATTAGCGTTAACGTGAATATATGAGGACTACACTTTTTGGAAGAGATTTTAGTATTTTTGTTATTAGATTGCGTTACCATAAATAATTAAAAGTTGAAAACGTTAACGTTAATTGTGCAGAAAATTTCGTGTTCTAATATTTGAATAAATAAGTTTTAACATTCTTATGTTTGCAATTCTGTATTGTATAAAATTTAAAATGTGGCATGCTAACTTTAATAATTATTTATTTCTGATTAAGATATAACGTTAAATGCATTAGTGCGGAATATCCGCTTTAATAATGAATTGGATATGGATTGTGACCAGTTGGTTTTTTTTTAGTTATATAAAATTATGTTGGCATTATTGTTCGTTTGATAATTTGTTTTTTTTTCATAGGCGAGTTGATTATAAGCACTGTGGAATTACAGCACCCCCTATTTTCACTTGTCTCCTGTTTTCTATTTTCCTTCCCTGTTTTTCTTTCTTGTCTTTTTTATTTTTCCTTTCTGTCTTTCTTTACTGAATTTCTTTTTCATCTTTTGTCTTTGTTTTCCTTATTTCTTTCCTTTTTTCTGTTTTCTTTCCGTCTTCCTTTCTTTTCTGTTTTTCTTTCGTGCTTTCTTTTTCTGTCATTCTTTCCTGTCTTTTTTTTGTGTGTTGTCTTTCTTTTTCCATTTTTCTTGTCTCTTCTGTTTTTCTTTCCCGTGTTCCTTTCTGCATTTCCTTCTTTTGCATTTTTTCCCTGTCTTCTTCTTTTTTCTCTCTCACATATTTCTTTTTTGCTCTATTTTCTGTGGTCCTTGTCTTTCCTATATATCTTTTTGACTTTCTCTCCTGCCTTTCTTGTTTACTTTCTTTTTTTGCTCTTCTTTCTTTTATGTCTCTCTTTTTATTGTCATATCTTTCTCTTTATCTTTTTCCCTACTATTTTTCTTGTCTTTTTTCCTTTCTGTTTATCTGTTCTGTTCTTCTGCCTTTCTTTCTGTTCCTTTTCTGTATTTCCTTTCCTTTTTTTTTCTCTTTTGCCTTTTTATATTTTCTCCAGTATTTCTAATGTCTTTCTATTTTCTCCTGTCTTTGTTTATTTCTTTCTTTCTTGTTTTACTTACCTATCATTCTTTCTTTCTTCCTTATTTTCTGTATTTCTTTCTTGTTTTTCCCGTCTCTCTTTTCTTTTTTTCCTTGGTTTTCCTTTCGCCTCTCCTTCTTTCTTTTAATTTATTTCTTCTCTTCTTTTTCCTTTATTGCTTATCTTTGTTGTCTTCCTTACTTATTTTTTGCTTTTCTTTCTTTCGTGTTCTTTTCTCTTGTCTTTTCTGTCTTTCTCTTCAACCATTTTTATTTTTTCTCCCTTTTTTGTTTTTCTCTACTTTCTGTTTCTGTCATTCTTTTTTCAATTTCTCTTCTGTCCTTCTTGTTTTTACTGATTTTCTTTTTGTCATTCGTCTCTGCGTTTACTTATTACATTTTTTTTCTGTTTCTAAATAGTTCCTGTCTTCACTATTTTTTCTTTCCTTCTTTCCTTCCTTCTTTCTTTCCGTCTTTCTTTCTTTCTCTCTTTCTTTCTTTCCGTCTTTCTTTCTTTCTCTCTTTCTTTCTTTCCTCTCCTCTCTTTCTTTCTTTCCTCTCTTTCTTTGTTTGTTCCTTTCTTTCTTTCTTTCTTTTCTTTTCTCTCTCTCTCTTTCTTTCTTTCTCTCTCTCTCTCCCATTCTTTCTTCCTCTCTTTCTTTCTTCCTTCCTCTCTCTCTTTCTTTCTTTCTTCCTTTCTTTTTTTCTTTCTCTTTTTCTTTCTTTCTTACTTTCTTTTTTTCTTTCTTTCTTTTATATTATTATCTTTTTCTTTTCTCTTCTTTTTTTCTTTGTTGCTCGTCTTTCTTGTCTTTCTTACCATTTTTTTTGCTTTTCTTTCTTACGTGTTCTGTTCTCTTGTCTCTCCTGTCTCTCTTTTCTATCTTTCTTCCTTTATTGTTTTTCTCTATTTTCTGTCGTTCTTCTTTCAATTTCTCTTTTGTCCTTCCTGTTTTTTTCCTGATTTTCTTTTTTGGCATTCCTTTCTGCGTTAATTTATTGCTTTTCTTCTATTTCTTGTTCCTGTTTTCCCTCTTCTCTTTTGTTTTTCTCTATCCTTTCTTTCCTGTCTTCTTTGTCTTTATTTCTTCTCTGTCTTTCCTGTCTTTCTTTCTTTTCTGTCTTCCTTTTCTTTTTTTGTTTTCTATCTTATTTGTTTTCTTTCTTTCTTTCTTTCTTCTTGTTTCTTCTGTTTCTCTTTTCTGTTTTTTCGTTTTTTTTTCTTTCTTGTCCTTCTTGTTTTTTCTGATTTTCTTTTTTGTTTTTATTTTGTACGTTTATTTTCTTTTGCGCCTTCTTTTTGTTTTTTTGTTCCTGCCTTTCCTTTTCTCTTCTGTTCTTTTCTCTCCTGTCTTCTTTCTCCTTTCATTCCTGTCTTCCTTCTTTGTTTTCTTCTTTTTCTTTTTTTCTTTCTTCCTTGCGTCGTCTTTTCTTTCTTTTTTCCTTTTTTTCTTTATTGTCATTTTTATTTATTTCCAGCTTGTTTTTCCTTTTCTCTTTCATCTGTTTTTCGTTCCTGTATTGTTGTCTTTCATTCTTTCTTCATTCCCTTTGCTCTTTCTTGTCCTTCCTGACTTCTTTTTTCCTTCCTGTCTTTTTGTCTTTTTTTCTTTCCTGTTTTTTTTTTATCCTTCCTGTCTCTTATTTTCCTGTCTTTACATCTTTCTTTCTTTCTTTCTTCTTCTCTGCAGCTTTTTCTTGTTGTTCCTGTCTTCCTTTTGAGTTTTTATTTAGTATGTTCTTTTTTATTTTTTTGTATTTATTTTTTCTTCATTTCCTGTCGTTCTTGTTTTTTTATCCAACGTTTTTGTTTTTCTTTATTTCCTAAATTTTTGTCTTTCTTTCTTTCTTGTATTCTCTTTTATATTTCCTATTTCTCTTTTCTTTCTTGTTTTTTTCCTGTCTTTGTTTTTTCTCGTATGTCTTTGTTTTTTTACTTTTTTTGTCTCTTTGTTTCTCTTTTTTTCTTTCCTTTCCTGTTCTTTTGTCTTTCTTTCTTCCTTTTCTCTTTCGGGTTTTAAATTTGCTGCTACTGTTCCTTATCCATTCAACTGTCAATAATTTAGAAAATGGCGCGGATTTTAAAATTTATATTTAAAAAAAAACACAAATATTTCTCAAAGATAACTATTTATTTGTTTTATTAATTACATTTTAACAATTTAATTAAATCAAAACAATAAAACATATCTTTTTTTTAACAAACATCATCATCTAAAGAGAATTGTTGGAAGAGCATATTCCTATTTGAATTTGAGCAACATGACGATGATGAAGATTGAGATTGTTGAACATATTGAATAGCTGGTGGTACTGGTAGTGGTGGTTTCAATAAATCCTCTTCACATGGTACATATGGTGGCCGTTTTGGTACTGATAATCCATTCAATTTTGGCAATTCAGCAACAACTACAGCACCAGGCACGAAACCATCATTATTATTGGTTGGATCCGGAGATGAACATGATGAATCAAGTTGAACATCAATGAAAGGAGCTGATTTTACTGTAAAATTAAATTACAATTAAATAGGCATTAATTAGTAGATTGAAAAGTTAAGATTACTTTTAGCTGGACCATAGCCGACTTCACCCAATGTTAGAAGTTTAGGAGCACCACTGGCCATCTCTTTTTCTTCTTCTTCCAATGCTGCCAATTCTTCAGCGGCTTCTTCTTCTACAGTTTTCGTTTCACTGCACGGTATCTTCTTTAATTCAACAATTTGACCGTTTAATTTAAATAATTTCTCTTCAGGTACATTATTGACTTTTTTAGCAATTTGTGGTACTTCTTTTGGTAACGACCGGAAACCATAAGCTAATTTATCTTCACTTCTTGTACAAGCCTCTTTAGCTAAATTGTAAGCTAATTGTACTGAAACAGCATCAGCTGGTACTGGTACTTGATCATTAGTTTCATAGATTGCGGCTGATGGTAATGATGGTACTATCACTTCACGGATTGGTTGTGTTGAAAAAATAGCACCAGTATTATCACAACTACCAGTACCACCAGTAGTACCACCAACTATATAATCAATGGTTGATTCTTGATTTAATAAATGTTGATGTTGATCGGAACAGGTGCAAGTGATGCGTTTACAACCGCCACATTTTGGTTTTGGTACTATGGCCGGTTTGACTAGAGTTGTATGACAACTGCATGGTCCTTTCATTGGGGTTAATTTCAATTCAGAAGATAGTACCGGTTTCGTTAATTCCATTGGTCGTACTACTAACGGATGACAATCTTTCTTTTGACAGATGTCCTCACCGGGGCCTAAACCGCAACCATAATATAATGGTGTTGCCTGTAAATTGGAAAACACCGCAATGGTGATCCAGAGATACAAGGAAAACAAAAGCAAAAAAAAAATAATTATTGTGAATTAATTGTGAATGATTTTTACCCTTGTTAGTGTGATAAGAAATAAACCAATGAAAATCTTCATTTTCAGGTTAGTCCCAATTGTTCTACTGTTGTTATCAGCAGTCGAATGGATTGAATGATTTCCATCGATAAATTTTCGATTTTTATATGGAATCGTTATTGATTATTGTTTAGATACGAACAAGGTCGATCATTATCAAACGTGATGTTTTAATTTTTAATTTCGATTATTGATTAAGCCACGTTTTCATTCACGAAAATTTCAAGGACTTACGGTCAATACACTCAAATCGGTCTAACACTATACTTTTATGTAGGTATACATATACAGGGTATTTCATCTAAATATGGTTAATTCTATGAAACTCCTATAAGTCAATGAGCGATTCGAAATTTTTTCTAGGGATTTGTAGAAGAGTCTCTAGGGAACACTTTAGCAAAATTAGAACCTCGTAGCTCATTTGCAAGTTGGTCAAAAAACGATCGTTTTGTCCAATGTCGTAATTTTTAAAAACAAACTAAATACGCAAAACGACTAAGAATGACTCGGAGACCTCCTCAGCATTGTTTTTTTTTTCATTTTTCTTCTTTATATTCCAGAGAAAATACGAAATATTTCCACCTGTTACAAAATAAAATAGAGAAAAACGAAAAGAATCAATTTTGAGAGGATCCTAGAGTCATTCTAAGTCGTTTTAAATGTTCAGTTCTTTTTGAACAACATCCAAATGAGCTACGAGGTTCTAAATTTTGCTGAAATGTTCTCTAAGGACCCCCCCCCCCTACAAATCCTTCACATATTTTTCGAATCGCTCGTCAACTAATAGGAGTCTCATATAGAATTTAGCATATTTAGATGAAACACCCTGTATATACGATAATTCAAGTATTAAGGGCCCGCAGTAGTCAACTCTTGATTCGGTGTACAAAAAAATGTCATTTTTAATCATCGATATCTCGATTGTCTTCTGAGATATTCAAATGCTGCAATTAGCAATAAATCGGGGGGTTCATGGTGCATCCGACAGTGTCTTACGATTTGTAAATTACACAGGAAATTCTGAATTATTAAAGAAAATCTTGGACATATCTTGTGCAATTTTATGGGGAATCATTGATTTTTCGTTTGTTTTCTGATTGTGAGATATAATTGGGCGTTTCACGGTGCATCCGATGGAGTTTTCCATTTTGCAAAATTTTCATTCAAGGGGACTTTGGACATATTACTAGATTCTACGTGCGACAATTGCCAATTTTCAAACATCGATATCTCGATTGTTTTCTGAGATATTCAAATGCTGCAATTAGTATTAAATCGGGGGGTTCATGATGCATCCGACGGTGCTTTCCGATTTGAGAATTACGCAGGAAAACTCTGAATTGTAAAAAAAAATCTTGGACATATCTTGTACAATTTTATGTGGAATCATTGAGTTCTCTCTTGTTTTCTGAGATATAATTAAGCGTTTCATGGTGCATCCGATGGAATTTTCCATTTTACAAAATTTTCATTTAAGGGGACTCTGAACATATTGCTAGATTCAGCGTGCGACAATTGGCAATTTTCAAACGTTGATATCTCGCTTGTTTTTTAAGATATTGAAAAAAGTAAACGTGCGTTAGATAGAGAATTTCCAGATGCATGCTTTTAAGCTTATTATTTTGAAAAAATATGATAAAATCCTGAATAGCAAAGGAAGCTCTTGGACCTTGTTTCTTGTACATTTTCCTTCATAACTGGCTATTCTGTTTATAAGTATTAAATACAGCTATGGCATTCCAAGTGGTGACATAACAAGAAAACATCAGCACCGCCCACTTTTACGACATGCGCAGGTATTATTTTATGTACAAATTTAAATCGCCGTAGCTGTATATTACAATAAAACTAACATTGAAACTTTAATTTTTATTTGTAACATAACCTATTTTTATTTATACATAACCTATAATGACAAACTAAAAAAAAATGGAGATATCAAGAAATAGACTTAAAATTACACAAAATCATGGTGCAAAATTACAAATTACTCTTTATCATAAGAATAAAAGCTGAAAATTGATTAAATTAATTGACAAAAAAATTATATATTAAAAAAAATATATATGAAATTTCCTGTAATAAGTATTTTAGTACAGATCAGAACCATCCATAATATGGCTGATGATGACCGAATGTTTTTGTTGTATTATGACCTGCTGTACCATAATTATCCATACAATTCTGTCCACCAAATGGATTAAATGTTTGTCCTAAATTTTGATGTTGATTTGGACTTGAATTTCGACCAATTTGCGGCAAATTCCATTGATTATTTAATGTTTGTAAGTTGGTATTTTGACCATTATCCGCTCCATTACTACTACTATTACCTAAATACAACAAATTCATTAAATCATATGTTAACAAATATAGATGGCGCTGTTTTTCGAAAAAAAAAATACAGCGCCCTCTACTTGACTTACCATTATTAGTACCAAGAATGGTGGTAGTCGGTGTCATAGTGTTGGTAGTACTGTAAGTTTGATGTTGACTTGTATTCGATACACCATTATTACCAACATTATCACCATTATCCTTATACGATTGACTTAAGTTTGGTATTGAATTTAATGTTTGTGTTGGTAATTGCATTAAGTTTGATGGTGGTGGTGGTGGTGGTGGTGGGGGCGGATAAATCGAATGACTTGCGTACGGATTATGCGCAATATTCGTAATTGGTAGATTTGGTGATGTTGAATGTCCTGGTACTGGACTTGGATATAAATCTGGCATCACTGTATTACAAAAAATCAATCAAAATAATTTAAAAAAGACAGTAGCGTAACTATGTATACCAGATGTTGATGCAGGTGCTGTAGGTAGACCATTAAAATTCTCATCGGTCATTGTTTGACTTAAACTACCATGGTAACGATCAGTTGTTGTACCAGCTGTTGCAACGGCCGCCGCCGCTGATGTTGGTACATAACTACGTACTAGCGGTGTTGCCGCTGATGTTATTTGTTTTCTTAAACGTGCCCGTCGATTACTAAACCATACTTGTATACGTGCTTCAGTTAATTTTGTACGTTGTGCTAATTCTTCACGTGTATAAATATCTGGATATTGTGTACGTTCAAATGCTTTCTCTAATTCATCTAATTGATGGGCTGTAAATGTTGTACGTGAACGACGTTGTTTACGTTTTAATGGTATACCTGGTTCACTGTCACAATCTGATACACCTTCATTATCTGATGATTTTATATCGACTAGAAATAAGAAAAATTATACTTGTTTAGATGGAACATCCTGTATTTGAAGACATAAATTGCGTATGATCATTGTTATTAAGTACGCCACTGGCGATTTTGTTGGGTTTATATGAAACACCCTGTATCTAAAGTGTGAAAACAATCTACGAATGCCTGAACTTCACAATATTGTTATTAACTACGCCACTGGCAATTTTGTTGGGTTTGTATGAAACACCCTGTATATAAAGTGTAAAAACAATCTGTACATGCTCAAACTTTGCATGATCATTGTTATTAACTACGCCACTGGTAATATTGTTAGATTCATATACAATACCCTGTATCTGAAGCATAAATACAATCTTCTCATGGTAATAAGCCGTATCATTGCTACTAACTACGCCACTGGTGATATTATTGGGTTTAGGTGGAACACTCTGTACCTTGAGCATAAATACAATCTACGCATAGGCATGCGCAGTATCATTGTTATGAATTATGAACTAAGCCACTGGCAATATTGCTAGGCTTATATGCAACACTCTGTATCTGAAGCATAAATATAGTCATGCGCTGTGTCATTGTTATTAACTACGCCACTGGCAATATTATTGGGTTTATATGTAACACCCTGTATCTAAAGCATAAATACAGGGTGTTTAGCCTAAGTATGGTGAGTTCTAAGAAACTCCTCTTAGTCGACGAGCGATTCGAAAAATATTTTAAGCATTTGTAGGAGGGTCCTTAAAGAACATTTCAGCAAAATTAGCACTTTGTAGCTCATTTGTAAGTAGGTCAAAAACCGCTCGTTTCTGACGATGTAGCGATTTTCAAAAACGAACTAAACACGCAAAACGACTTAGAATGACTTTAGGATACTCCCAAAATTGATTTTTTCGTTTTTCTCCATTTTATTCTGGAACAGGTGGAAATACGTCGTATTTTCTCTGGAATGGAGAAAAACGAAAAAAAAACAATATTGGGAAGGTCTCTGAGTCATCTTTAGTCGTTCTGCCTGTTTTGTTCGTTTTTTAAAATTGCGATATTGTCTAAGACGATCGTCTTTCGACCAACTTTTAAATGAGCTACGAGGTTCTAATTTTGCTAAAATGTTCCCTAGGGACTCTTCTACAAATCCTCAGAATATTTTTCGAATCGCTTGTCGATAAATAAGAGTTTCTTAGAACTGACCATACTTAGACCAAACACCCTGTATAGTCATGTGCAATGTCATTGTTATTAACTACGCCACTGGCAATTGCTAGGTTTATATGCAACACCCTGTATCTGAAGCATAAATACAATCTACGCATAGAAATGAGCAGTACCATTGTTACTAGCTACGCCACTGGCAATATTTTTGGTTTACATGGAACACCTTGTATCTGAAGTGTAAGTAAATACAATCTGCGCATGCTCGAACTCAATTTCATTGTTAATAATTACGTCACTGGCGATATTATTGGGTTTAGATGGAACACTCTGTACCTTGAGCATAAATACAATCGACGCATAGGCATGCACAGTATCATCGTTATTAACTACGCTACTGGTGATATTGTTGGATTTATATGAAACACACTGTATCTGAAGCATAAATACCATCTTCGCATAGTAATGAGTAGTATCATTATTACTAACTACGCCACTGACGATATTGTTGGGTTTAGATGGAATACTCTGTATCTTGAGCATAAATTCAAATCAAGTATAGGCATGCGCAGTATCATTGTTATTACCTACGCCATTGGTGATTTTGTTGGGTTTACGTGGTACACCCTGTATCTGAAGTCAAAATGAAATCTGCGCATATCTGAACTGAGTATTATTGTTACTAACTACGCCTCTAGCGATATTGTTGGGTTTACATGGAACAACTTGCATCGGAAGTGTAGGTAAATACAATCTGCGCATGTTTGAACTTAATTTCATTGTTATTAACTACGCCACTGGCAATATTATTGGATTTATATGAAACACCCTATATTTAAAGTGTAAAAACAATCTGTACATGCTCAAACTTTACAATTTTGTTATTAACTATGCCACTGGCGATTTTGTTGGGTTTACATGGAACATCCTGTATCAGAAGTATAAAGACAGTCTGCGCATGTCTGAACTTAAAATCATTGTTATTACCTACGCCACTAGCAATATTGTTGGGTTTATATGAAACACCATGTATCTAAAGTGTAAGATTAAATTGCGCATGCCTGAACTTTGCATTTTTGTAATTAACTACGCCACTGGCGATAATTTTTGCAAATTACAATAATAATTATTTTAATTTTACAAAATTGGTACACCTGTAATAAGTTACACTATTTAAACGTGTTAATTATGATTTAATTACAAGTAATACTAATTTAATCGATAAAGATCAAGTTTACTATGGAATTAGTTTTATTTAAAATTAGTTCTATATAAATATCAATAGATGTCGCTTTTTTATTTTAATTTATTCGTCTGTCTGTTGGTTATTTTCCAATTAAAAATAACCGGAAGTACTACCATTTATCTTATCTACACATAACCCCCCTTCTCACCCTTCATTATGACAAGAAAATTACAGTATTATTGTGGGTGGATTCGTTACACTAAATTTATAATAATTACACACACGTACACCACACTATTTTATTAGAATGATAGTGCTATTATTAAAATTTTTCTCACAATTCATCTAAGTTACCCATGGATTAAATTAATAATTAAGTAACGACATCTATTGAAAATAAACAATCAAAATTTTAACGGTAACGCCATCTGTATTAGAATTTATAATTATAGAGAATTTAAGTGAGGTTATGTTGATTATTATAAATTTGTGTTTTTCTTATTTTTTTGATTTAAGAATTAGAACAGTAGCGATTCGTGAATTAAATCAGTGAAGATGCTGCTTTTATACAGACGCTTGCGCAAGACAGAGAGAGAAAGAGGGGCAAAGAAAGACAGAAGAAAAAGAAAGAGAGAGAATCATTTATCAATAGTCAGTTGTCCAGGAATTAATAAGTGGAGTCATCTATAAATTATAAAGATTTTCATCAACAGTAACGCCATCTGTAGTGCTTGTTAATAAAATTCCAGTGAGGTTAAGTCGATTATTTTATGATAGACTTATGTTTCTCATATCTCTTTCTTTATTTATAACTATAAGAATTACAGTAGATCATTATTATCCATTTAATATTGCATTTACTTAATCATTCGTTGACAATAAGTAGCGACATCTATTGCTGATAAATATCAACAATAATAGTAGCGCCATCTGAAATCAATGATTTGGTTCTAAGTGATTTAAGTGAAGTTATGTTAATTATTGTTTTTTTTTGTTTAATAGTTAGAACAGTGGCGGCTCGTGACTTGAACCAATAAAGGGTGCTAATCCTATGCAGATGCAAGCAAGACAGATAGTATAGAAAAGAAGAAGAAAACATTCATTTATGAATTCATCCATTTGCCATTGAATCAATAAGTAGAGACATCTATCGATCATAAATATCAACAATAACAACGGTAGCACCATCTTTAATCATTGATTCTGTTGCAAGTGTTTTATAAGTGAGGTTATATCGATTTATTTCTTATAAAATGGTGTTTTTTTGATTGGAAAATCTACAGGTGGTCCATTATTCTTCACCTATTATTGTAGTGTGGTGTTAATTCAGGTAGTTTTCAACAACACAAAAACACAGGTAAAAATCATGTTGTTTAGTGTCAGATAATTTGTTTTATTGATTGTTGTTTTTAATTATTGAACAACAAACAACAAACTGTAACAAAATCTTAAAAATGGTTCAAATTTCATCGAGGGTGTTGTTGTAAATGTAAAAAAAAACATTAAAAAAAAATAGAAAACATCTGCCAATCTGTTATACAAAATTTCAACGGTGACTTGATCACCAAATTCCAAACTAAATCGAGAAAGAACAAAAAAAAAAACAACACAACAAACTAACGAAGAAAAGATCGACAAATTATCTACATCTATCCTTGTCTCACTTATTCATTTAACAATTTGTTACGTCATTGGATATCTATTATAAGGTGAGCTTTATAGTTTACCGCCATCACCATGACTACCGCCACTGGTAACTTGATCTATACATACAAAACACAAATACACCTTCACTTGTTTTTTTTTTTAAATAGACTTTTAATTTTCTTTTTATTCTTTTTCTCTCTGTTCCTTTTGATCTCTAGCTCTGTCTCTGTTTGTCTGTCTTTGAAATTCCAGTTGTTACTTTGATTAGAATTTCATCTCAGAAAATTAAGAAAACAAATGACAATCTTTCGATATTTTGTTTTACAATGGTAACATTGTGAATTATTCATAATTTTTGAAAATATACAGCATGTTTCATCTAAATGTAACAAATCTAAATATTTTATGAAAAACAAGTTGTAATTTTATATGATTTAATTTTTTATAATGTTGGTAGAATTTGTCATATATTTCACCTTGATTAATAATTCTTGTAATTCTTACAGCAAATCGGAAATCCGTTGTTATGCTTGATTTGATCGTCATTTATTTCTTAAAAACAAAAAAAAAACAATATAAAAACTGTCAAACAATTGACAATAATATGTTGTTTTTTTTGCTCTATAGTTAGATAATCGTATTTTTCAATGTAATCATATCCGTCGCGTTACAGGGTGTTTCATATTAGGTATTACTTACCGTCACAATCACCACCGCCATTACTGCCACTGCTATTAGTGGCGCCACCTTTGCCACGTAATAGACGTGATATTGCTGAAACACTAGGTGCTGTACTACGATCACAGATACCTTCTTTGACAAGACGATCACGGATTTCCCAACTGAAAATTGATGGATTTTCACGTTTGTATTGTTCGATGCGATTTTCAACTTCTGGTGTAGCAAGACGTGGTTTAGAACCACCGATAACACCAGGACGGATTGAACCTGTCTCCTAATAAACAAAAAAAAATCAAATTGTAGCGTTATATGAAACGAGCTGTATATACAGCCAAAACTGTCAATTAGGGCCATTTTGACCTTAAACGGCCACCTTTCATAAGAATCATTTAAGTTTTACTACAAATATGACAGTACTGAGAAATGTGCTACAATTAGATGAAACGGCCTGTATATCTTTAAAAATCTAATAACAAAAATAAATCAAAATCACCGCCAACTGTACACTATTTTACGGTATTTGTCATTACTATACAGCGTTATATGAACCGTGCTGTATATACAGTAAATTTGTCAGTTATGGCCACCCTTCAAGGTTAAATAATAATCATTTTATTCTTATTACAAACAAGGCAGTATTGAGAAATGGACCACAGTTAACTGAAACGGGCTGTATATAGAGTGTATATCTTAACAAAACTAATAAAAAAAAAACAGTAGAAATCACCGCCAACTGTATACTATTTTACGATATTTGTGATTATAATTTAGTGTTATATGAAGCGCACTGTATATACAGCCTATCTAACAGTTGTAGCTACTTTTACCCTAAACGTCCATTTTTCAAGCTTAGATAACAATTATTTTATTCTTATTACAAACAAGACAGCATTGAGGAATTGGCCGCAGTTAAATGAAACGAGCTGTATATAAAGTGTATATCTTAACAAAACTAATAAAAAAACAAGATCACCGCCAACTGTGCACGGTTTTTGTGATTATAATTTAGAGTTATATAAAACGCGCTGTATATACAGCCGAATCTGGCAATTATGGCCCTAAACGTCCACCCTTCAATGTTAGATAACAATTATTTTATTCTTATCACAAACAAGGCAGTATTGAGAAATAGATAATAGTTAGCTGAAACGGGCTGTATATCTTAACAATACTAATAAAAAAAACAGTAGAAATCACGGCCAACTGTGCACTATTTTACGATATTTGTGATTATAATTTAGTGTTATATGAAGCGCACTGTATACACAGTCGAATGAATCCCTTACAGCTACTTTCACCCTAAATGTCCACCCTTTAATCTTAGATAACAATCATTTTATTCTTATCACAAATAAGACAGTGTTAGATAATGACCGTAGTTAGCTGAGACGGTCTGTATATCTTAACAAAAGTAATAAAAGAAAAGCCAACTGTGCACTATTTTATGATATTTCTGATTACAATACTCTAGTCTTATCATTGAGTATTTTCAAGAATTTCTTATCAAAACAAAAGAACATGTATCTATAATTATATCAATGCATAAATAATCGTGACATGTTGTTGGTGTTGTTATTGTTATTAAAGTTTTTATGACCAATATTACTGATAAGACATTAACTGTTTGACAATCGATAAGCTCGGATTTGAGTTAAATTTGATTTAAAATCAAAACACAACAAATATACAGGCTGTTCCATCATATGTAGTGTACTATTTATACATCTACAGTTTATCCACGAAATTATTGAAAGTTTTTGACATTTGACAGTCGATAATATTAACTTGTGAGATAGAAAGAGAAAAAGAGCGCTTTTGTTCTCTTTCTCTCTTACAACTGTCAAATGTCAAAAATAATAATAAATAATTGTGTCATATTTTGTGGAACGTTCTGTATATTTATACAGTTTTTCCAACAGTTGCACATAGTTTCAATTTGCTCTCTATTTATTATCAAACATCATATATGAATCATACTATGATTTTATGACAGTTACTGGAACACTTTTATTATGATTTAAATGATTGATTTTATTATTATTATCGTTCTTATCATGTTTCAATTTAATTTTCCATGCATTTATAATTATTTTCATTGATTTTCTAAGTAACCTTTCAAATAATTATCAATACAAACTGTTCTTGATAACAATTCGTATTTGATATATTTTTTAAGGGAAAATTAATCAATATTAAGGGTTGAAATGGGCTGAAATACACATTGAGTGGTTAAGACTATTCGATTCTAATAAAAAATGATGTTAGATTGTGTAAGTTTTGGTTATATTGTAAAAATGATCACATTAACTGAGACAGTCTGTATAAATTTCGACTAATACTAATAGGTGAGCGGTACATATTTCAGAAGAATATGGGTGAAAGAGAGATTCTAGTAGTGTATCCGTCGCATTTACTTTTGATGAAATTTTCGAAAAATTTATATGTTCAACTTTAATAATTTTTTATACTGTGCGTTCCACTTGACCGTCGCATGTTTGCTAGTGTTTTTTGTTTGTTTAATTTGTAACAAAATTGTCCGCTTCTATAAAATAATTGTTTTAAGCTTGCATTGTTTTTTATAATTTTTTTGTTAAGCGGCATTAAATATAAGCGTGTTTATACCAAGCGTTCCACTTGACTGTGACACCTTTTTGTATTTTTTGTGAGAAAATGCTGGCTTAAAAAAAATACGGTTTTTAGAAATTTCCGATCGTTTTGTTGTGCAAAAAATTTTGCCCGCTTCTTAAGAATTAGTGTTACAATATTATTTATAAAAAAAAAAAATTCTCTAAAATGGCGGCAATTTAAGCGGTGTTTGGTAGTTTTAAGTGTTGCACAACCTTATTTAAAGATTTATGCAAGAATTTTCCGTTAAAATGTAT
Organism: Mylabris sibirica; assembly: GCA_039776855.1. Classification (NCBI taxonomy): domain Eukaryota; kingdom Metazoa; phylum Arthropoda; class Insecta; order Coleoptera; family Meloidae; genus Mylabris; species Mylabris sibirica. The sequence goes on along the minus strand of CM077840.1, from coordinate 9,489,136 downwards.
TTTTCTTTTGTTTAATCAAAATATTTACAATTTAGCCGAAACGCCCTGTATAACAATAATTCAATTTATTTTTAAATATGTCAATTTAATGTTGCAAAACCAAAATTAAGGGTTGAAACAACTTTGTATCGTTAAAAACAAATGAATTCTATCGAATTTCATTGGAATTTTTTCAAAAAAATTAGATCTTTACATTATCCGAGTTTAGATCCGAGATTTCGTTCCGAGCAAATAAAACAAACAAATTTGTCTCTTTACACCATTCGATTTCATATCAGAGTTGCCATATTGAAAATTTGTTCCGATTTATCATCCGATTTTTTCACAATAAAAAGGTCTCTAATTTCATCCGAGTTTTCGTCCGATTTGCCAAAAAATGTCATGTTCAGTTTACTGGTTTGATAATTTGAGGTTATACGCAAGTTGAAAGTATGGCGATGATGTGTTTTTTTTGTAGTGTCGTTTAGTATCAACTTATCTAACGATTTTTAAATGTTAGCGTCTGCGTACATATACAACTGACTCGGATAATGTAAAGATAAAAATATTTAGGATCCGAGATGAATTCAGATGTAAAATCGAATAGCAAAATCGAATACAAGACTCTAAAAATCGTTCAATTTTAAGGCTGTATTGTGGTTTTTAATGTTGCACAACCAAAATTAAGGGTCGAAACAACATTGTATCGTTAAAAACAAATGAATTCTATCAAATTTGATTCGAAATTTTTCAAAAAAAATTAGATCTTTTGTGTTTACAAATACCTAAATACAGTTAATTCGAAACGGCATTTATAATAAAGCTTAATTTACATTATCCGAGATTTCCTTCCGAGAAAATAAAACAAACAAATTTGTGTCTTTACACCATTCGATTTATTATCCGAGTTGCCATATTCAAAATTTGTTCCAAGCTAACATCCGATTTTTTCAGTATATAAAGGTCTCTAATTTCATCCGAGTTTTCGTCTAATTTGCCTAAAAGTGTCATGCTCAGTATACAGTTATGAGAATTTGAGGTTATACGTAATTTGTTCCTAGTTACCATCCGATTTTTTCAGAATAAAAAGCTCTCTAATTTCATCCGAGTTTTCATACGATTTTCCAAAAAGTCTCATGCTCAATATACTGTTTTGAGAATTTGAGGTTACACGTAAGTTGAAAGCATGGCGGATGGTTTTTTTGGTGTCATTTAGTATCAATTTGTCTATGGTATTAACGATTTTTAAATGTGTGCCCGTGGACCTTTGCAACTCGGATAAAGTAAAGATAAAAAGATTTAGAATCCGACTTGAATTCAGATGTTAAATCGTATAGAAAAATCGAATACAAACGTTTTCAATGTTCTTTAAAAATTGTTCAATTTTAAGGCTGTATTGTGGTTTTTAATGTTGCACATCCAAAATTAAGGGTTGAAACAAAAGTGAATCGTTAGATGCCTCTAAAATTTATAAAATTTAAATGAAAATTATGTATGTAACTAAAACCAATACACTTTAGTGGATAAGTTCTGTATATTTATATTAATTTTTTGACATTTTTAATGTTGCACAACCAAAATTAAGGGTTGAAATAGAGTTGTAACGTTAAAAACAAATGAATTCTATTAAATTTGATTGAAAATTTTTCACAAAAATTAGATCTTTTATGTTTGAATTTACTTAATTCAAAACAGCATGTCCCTTTATAATAAAACTTTTATGTGGTTTATAATGTTGCGCGCTGATAAAGTTAAGGGTTGAAAAGCGAATAAATCGTTACAAATCTATAAATTCTATAGAAATTAGTTGAAAATTTGTACAAAAATGAAACGTTTTACGCTTAATCTAAGCGGATACATGTTAGCCGAAACGTACTGTAGTTTTATCTAATAAAAATTCGAAATATTTTTCAAAATAACTCAACTTTTTAATTTTTTTTTGTGGTTTTTAGTGTTGCACAGTCAAATCTAAGGGTTGAAACACAAATAAATTGTTACAAATCTATCAATTAAACAGAAATTAATTAAAAAATTTTACAAAACTGAAACGTTATATGAATAAATTAAATTAATACAATTTAACCGACACGTACTGTAGGTACCTACCTATATATCTGGCAAGAATTCAAAATTTTATCCAAAATTATTCAACTTAATAGATTTCTAATGATTTTTAAAGTTACACGGCAATAGTTAAGGGTTGAAATACAAGTAAGTCGTTAAAAACAAATGATATATTCGATTTTAATTGAAAATTATTCGATATAATGTGTTTTTTTTGTGATTAATCTAAGCGAACACACTTTAGCGGAAACGGCCTGTATAACAACAATTAAAAAAAGTTCTTTTAAATTGTTCAATTTAATGTTGCACAATCAAAATTAAGGGTTGAAACAACGTTGTATCGTTATAAACAAATGAATTCTATTGAATTTGATAAGAAATTATCCCAAAAAAAAATAGATCTTTTGTTTCTAATGCAAATGGATACATTTAACTCGAAACGGCATAAGACTAAAATGCTTACAAGAATTTTTAAATTTCAATCTAAACGAATACGTGTTAGCTAAAACGTACTGTAGTTTTATGTAATAATAATTCAAAATATTTTCTAAAATAAATCAACTTTATAACTTTTTTATAGTTTTTTATATCACATAGGTAATGATAATTAAGGGTTGAAACGCAAGTAAATCCTTAGAAACGAATGATATCTTCGATTTTAATTGAAAATTATTCGATATAATGTGTTTTTTTTGTGATTAATCTAAGCGAACACACTTTAGCGGAAACGGCCTGTATAACAAGAATTAAAAAAATTCTTTTAAATTGTTCAATTTAATGTTGCACAATCAAATTTAAGGATTGAAACAACGTTGTATCGTTAAAAACAAATGAATTCTAATGAATTTGATAAGAATTAAATTATCCCAAAAAAAAATAGATCTTTTGTTTTTAATGCAAATGCACCTACATTTAAGTCGAAACGACATAAGACTAAAATGCTTAAGTACTAGAATATTTAAATTTTAAAGCTTATTGTGTTTTTTAAAGTTGTGCAACTAAAGTTAAGGGTTGAAACACACATACCTAAATCGTTATAAATTTGTGAAATTTTACAGAAATTAATTAAAAATTTGTACAAAAATGAAACGTTTTACATTTAATCTAAAGGAATACGTGTTAGCCGAAACGTACTGTAGTTTTATGTAATAATAATTCAAAATATTTCCTAAAATAACTCAACTTTATAACTTTTTTATAGTTTTTAATATCACATACTTAATGATAATTAAGGGTTGAAACGCAAGTAAATCGTTAGAAACGAATGATATCTTCGATTTTAATTGAAAATTGTTTGGTTTAATGTGCTTTTTGGGGATTAATCTGAGCAAACCCACTTTAACGAAAACGGCCTGTATATAAACTACCTACCCACAATAACTTTTTACGTATCATTTATTCTAATTTTAAGATAATCTTATTCTGATTATTATCATTACTATTATGATTATTATTATTATTACCTGATATCTGTTGAGTATTTTACTAACACAACCATGTGAGACACGTAATTGTCTTGAAATAACACAAGGCCTTATACCATTCGCTGCCATTTCAACAATTTTCAGTCTTATATGATTTGGTAATGGACGGCCATTGATAAAAACACCACCTAATTGATTGACACGACCTTGACCTAAAAAACACGATAATTTCGAAAATAACAAGAAATTTCTTTTTTTTTGTGTCTCTCTACTTTGGTAAATATTCCAAAAAAAAAAAAGAATTTCGACTTCAGTAAAAGTACCTAGATACCCATAATAAACTATTATTATTATTATTATTATTATTATTATTATTATTATGGGGGTTGATTTTATGACTTTTCTAGAATATTAGTGGACACATGGGACGTAGGCTATTATAACCATAAACCATGGAATATTTACAGTGAAATTTGTGTTGTAAATCAATCGTAAATTATTGTTGTCATTTAGAGAAATATTTAAGGGATGAAGAGGGTGTAGATTTTTGCCGACTTTATTATTATTTAAAAAGATAATTTTAAAAATACCTTGAAATGGATATCCGAAACAGTGCCTGTGCATAATTCCTAAATTTCCAGTAACAGTCATTGTTTTTTAAAACAACCCTATTTTTTTTTATAAAAAAAAACACCCCAATTATACACACACACTAGATTATGAAAAAAAATCACAATAAAATCAACACGGTTATTCTCATTATAATCGATCGTCTTCTGTCTATCACCGTAACAAAACACTAATAAGATTCATTTGTTTTCATTTTTTTTTTACAATTTGAACTCATAGACGACACGATGTTAACAAACTCACAACACACTTGATACTAAAAATTTACACAAATCACCACTAATGTTGTCTTGGTTTCTACACTAAAACTCCACCCATTTATCACGCCTACTTTACACCAACTAAATTCTGAATAGATACCACAGATAGACAGATGAATATCGGTTTCTGTCCAGTAATCATTGCAATCTCTCTATTTTTTATCATTGGGAAGAAACAAAAAAAAAACGAACGACAAATTGCAAAATATTATAAAACAATTGATTTTTTTGCTATTATAACAAAAACAACAAAATAGACGTTATTTGGGACATAGTAAGCTATGAAATATATTTTAAGAATGGTGGTGATTATAGTGTGCGCATTAAAGCATCCGTGATAGTGTGAGTGAGAGAGAGGGGAATCATTGTAAACTCCACCTATTTGTATTATTCTGATTGGTCACAATTCAACGCCTCTATTCAAATTGACAACAATTCGATTTAAACCAATCGTAATCGTTGGATTGACACGCCTCTTATTAAAACAAATAAAACAAAAGAAAAAAACAATGAAGCATCAAATACAATGATCATAGATAATTTGATGATAATTTAATTACAATATCGGGATTTGTTTGATTCTAATGTTGGTAGAAATGCGATTTTCTTGTAATAATAATAATAATAATAATAATAATAATAATAATTTAGAATGGTAGATTTCATGGCTATCTAATTTTTTTAAAACGAAAAAAATTCTCACATTTTTTTCTTAAATCTAATCGTAAATATTTAATAAAAATACAGTCATGCTTCAATAATTTTTTATTATTACCATTATTATTATTATTATTATTATTATTATTAAATCTTTGTCTGTCTATAATCTCAATACAGTCAATCTCATCTAATCGAATCAACTTGGTTGTATACAAATATAAGAGCGCCACCTATCGGAATATTTACCGTTATCTCTTTCTAACACATACGAATTTTGATTGATTTATCTCTATTTTTATACGTTAATTTCTATAAGTTTAGAGTCAAGTTGATTATAATCAATAATTGTATCTAGTATAAAATAATTTAAATAAATTTGGTTCTAGTTTTTTTTTTAGGTGCCGTGGGAATTTTTCGCAGTTTTTATTTATTTGTGGGAATTTACAAATTTTGACAATGATTCTAGATTATTTTTATTATTAATCGAATTTATTGTAAAAAGTATAAATATACTTAATTCTCTTATATTATAGTCAACTTTGTCAAATTTAATCAACTTGACTCTATAGCAGGATTAAAGCGACATCTTGAATTATTCGATCTAGTCATCCCTTTCTAATGCACATGTATCTCTATGGGTTTATCTCTATTTTACGGTGATTCTCACTAGAATAGAGCCAAGTTGATTACAATGAATAGTTGGAGTATAAAATGCTTTAAATAAATTTGCTTCTAGTTTCTTTCTGTGGTTTTTGTTTAAAATTGGTGTGAATTTCTCAAATTTGACGTATTAATGATCGAATTTGTATAGCTGTTGTAAAAAGTATACCTACACCTACAACTTTTTGTACGTGTTATATAAATTATTTATAAAAAGTCTAATATTTCGATTGTAATCGAATAATTTGATTATTTTAAGGGTAGATAAATAGGGGGTTGTTTGTTTATTTTATTTTTTTGGTGTATATATAATTTTCCGAAATTGATTAATTCAACGAAATTCATAATACATCCATCATCTATTGTTATTTATGTATATATAAAGTCATAAATCTACAATTTCATCCCTTAAATGTATAGACACACCATGGGTTTTATTAGGTCTATCTATCTATTTCATCCCTCAATATAACTGTCAACATTTACTACCGGTATTGATGTGAGATATGAGAAACTTCTTGGATTTTTACCTATTGACAAATTTCTTCCATCCACCCTTATGTCCATAATTTTTTTTTTGCTTTATTCTTTCTTCTACCTCATTTATCACCCACTTACTATACAAGTTTTGATCGTTTATTTCATAGTTTGTACTATTATTACCACCCACCACCCGCCGCTACTGCTTACTATTAGATTTGGCACCACCCCCATACAAATTGATCACAGTAGCCATTGACAATATGTTGATTTTTCAATTGTTACGCTTGTATATGTCTTGTCTATTTGCCATAGATAATGTGATTTTAAGCGCTTCATAGAGGAATGAGAGAATGAGAAAAAGAAAAAAAAAGACGATACAAACAAACGAATATTGAAAAGCAAACATCAACGGTAACTAGATCTTAATTTATTTTTATTATTATTATTACTATTATTATAATGATTGAATTTAAATTGTGCCACCATACCATTTGGCTACTACTCTTAATCATAATAGTAATAATAATAATAGTAATAATAAGAATGATAAAAAGAATACCACCGACTGTGCGGCAAACAAAGGGCCATCGACAGGTTTTCTGTTGTTTTTTTTTTTGGTTAAAAAAAATTCGTCCAAGTTAATTTTAAAGTCTGGTTGAATTGGCCAAACACACGAAAATCTGTTGAAATTTCCTGGAAATTTACACAACAATCAAACAATACCTACTTCATCTTGAATTTGTAGTGGCATTTCCGGTATAACCGGAAGTTGTAGAATACTATAACTATTATATATAGATTGTATATTTATTGTAGTTTATTATGAGAAAAAAATCGATTTGAATTCATTAAGAATTATGTGAGATAATAGGGTGTTTGTTTTAAGTGGCGGAGACTGTATATATTAAACAATTATTGAAAATTATTGATAATGATAAGATATTTTCGTGGAATTTTTTTCTTTGGATATTTCTATGAGTCGTATAAGAAGAATTTCAACAATTATGGTAGCAATAAAGTAATTTTTGTCGTTTTCTACTAGTTTTCTTGTTGTTATTGTTGTTGTTGTTATTATTTTGGAAGTAATAAAGTCATAATTCTTCAAAGTACAACAAGACAGCACACAGCTGGATAGTATCATCGATAGAATAATCTACAGTCGGTCTAGATTGATTTGGACAACTTGACTTTGTTATTAGAAATCAATGATGCGATTTAAGTATTGCAATTCAGGATATTGTCATCATTGTCAAATGCTCAAAATTTCTTCATTTCTAAGAATTTCTTGTTGTTTATTGTTGATCTAGATTGATTTAAACAACTTGACCTGTTTATCAGAAATCAATGATTCGATTCAGTGATGCAATCCAGGCTATTTTCATGATATTTAAGTGGTTAAAAATTTTCTGTTTCTAAGGTTTTTTTTGTTATTTATCATCGGTCTAGATTGATTTAAACAACTTGACTAGTTTAGGTATTAGAAATCAATAATTCGATTAATTTGTGCAATTCAAAATATTGTCATTATCGTCAAATGCTCGAAAATTCTCAATTTCTAAGGACCTTTTTGTTCTTTATCGTTGGTCTAGATTGATTTAGACAACTTGACTGGCTTATGAGAAATCAATGATTCGATTAGGCAATGCAATTCAGAATATTGTCATCATTGTCAAATGCTCTATATTTATTTTTTAAGGATTTTGCTTATTTATCAACTGTCTAATTGATTTAGACAACTTGACTTGCTTATGAGAAATCAATGAATGAATGAATTAAGGATTTTTTATATTTATTGTGCATCTAGATAGATTTGGACACCTTGACTTGTTTATTAGAGATCAATAATAAGTTGAAACAGTGCAATTAAGGATATTGAAATCATCGTCAAATGCTTTAAAATTTGTTATTTGTATGAATAAATTTCTGTTTATCGTCAGTCTAAATTGATTTGAACAACTTGACTTGTTTATTAGAAATCAATATTTAGAGGAAGCAGTACAATTCAGGCTATTGCAATCATCGTTAATTGCTCTAAAATTCTCTATATCTAAGGACCTTTTTGTTCTTTTTCGTTGGTCTAGGTCTAGATTGACTTAGACAACTTAACTGGCTTATTAGAAATCAATAGTTGAATTCATCAGTGCAATTCAGACTATTGTTATCATCGTCAAAAGCTCTGAAATTCTTTAACTTTTTGATAGGTAGGATATATTATCGGTCTAAATTGATTTGGATAACTTGACTTATTTATTAGAAAACAATAATTAAATGAGGCAGTGCAATTCAGGGTCAAATGCTCCAAAATTCTTTATTTTTGAGAATTTTCGCTATTTATCGCCGGTCTAGATTGATTTGATCAGAAATCATTCATTTGATTAATTTGTGCAATTCAGCATATTATCATTATCGTCAAAAGCTCTAAAATTCTCTATTTCTATGGACCTTTTTGTCTGTTATCGTTTTATCGTTGGTTTAGATTGACTTAGACAACTTGACTGGCTTATTAGAAATCAATGGTTCGATTAAGCAGTGCAATTCAGGATATTCTCATCATCGTCAAATGCTCTAAGCTTATACATATATCTTTAAGGATTTTTGATATTTATTGTCGATCTATATAGATTTGGACAACTTGACTTGTTTATTAGAAATCAATAATGAGTTGAAGCAGTGCAATTCAGGATATTGTCATCATCATCAAATGCTCTAAAATTCTCTATCTTTAAGGTTTTTTGACATTTATTATTATTATTGTTTTGTCGGTGTCGATTGATTCGGACACCTTGACTTGAGACTTCTTTATTAGAAATTAGTAATTCGATTATGCAGTGCAATTCAGAATATTGTCATCATCTTCATATGTTGTAATATTCTATTTTTATGATTTTTTTTGTTTGTTTATCATCGGTCTAGATTGATTTGGACAACTTGACTCGAACTGCTTCAATTCAGGATATTGTCATCATCGTCAAATGCTCGAAAATTCTATATCTTTAAGAATTCTTGATATTTATTGCTGGTCTAGATACAGTTGAACGACTTGACTTGTTCATTAAAAATCAATGATTCGATTAAGCAGTGCAATTCAGGATATTGTCATCGTCTTCATATGTTCTAAAAATCTCTATATTTCTAAGGACCTTTTTGTTCTTTATCATTGGTCTAGATTGACTTGGACAACTTGACTGGTTCATTAAAACTCAATGATTCGATTAAGCAGTCTTATTCAGACTATTGTTGTTATCGTCAAATGCTCTAAATTTTTATTTCTAAGGATTTTTTATGTTTATTGTCGGTCTAGATTTATTTGGACACCTTTACTTTGACATCTTTATTAGAAATCAATAATTCGATTATGCAATGCAATTCAGGATATTGTCGTCATCTTCATATGTTCTCAAATTCTCTATTTTTATAAGGACTTTTTTGTGTGTTTATCATCGGTCTAGATTGATTTAGACAACTTGATTTGCTTATTAGAAATAAATGATAAGATTAATAATTGTAATTCAGGATATTGTCATTATCGTCAAATGCTTTAAGATTCTTTGTTTTTAAGCAGTTTTGCTATTTAGCGTCAATCTAAATTGATTTGGACACCTTGACTTCTTTAATAGAAATCAATTATTAGATGAAGCAGTACAATTCAGTATACTGTCATTATCGTCAAATGCTCTAAAATTCTCTATCTTTAAGGATTTTTGATATTTATTCTCTGTCTAGATTGATTTGGGCAACTTGACTTGTTTATTAGAAATCACTAATTACATGAAGCAGTGCAATTCAGGATGTTGTCATTCGAAGTCATTTTGTGTGTTTAGTTCGTTTTTGAAAATAGCTACATCGTAAGAAACGAGCGTTTTTTGACCAACTTCGAAATGAGCTACGAAGTTCTAATTTTGCTGAAATATTCTCTAATAACCCTCCTAAAAATCCTTAAGATATTTTTCGAATTGCTCGTCAACTAATAGGAGTTTCTTACAATAAATCATATTTAAATCAAACACCCTGTATGTATATAATTGTACGTTTAGATTATTTTAAGATGACATTTGATGATGATGATGATCTATTGAATAGTATCTAAAATAAAGGATGCCGCTGTCGCTTTTCTTGACAAATTCTCTTACGTTAATCATTACAGGAACACACACATACACACATATTCACACACATTTACGCATAAATAAATAACAAATCCATTAAGTAAATATAGGACATATGTTCTCTGTTACGGACCTGTGCAAAGATTTTCACTTAATTTTCCACATCAGTCCGTTCATTTTAGTAATTAGTTTGTTTTCTTTTTTTTGTTGTTGTTGTTGCTTTAATTTTGGACATTTGTACGTAATTACGCACACACACACACACACACACACACACACACACGCGCACATACAGGCACTAATTAAAAATAGAATTCCTCCATCCTGGACCTTACATAATAATAATAAATAACAACAGATCATTATTACAATGGAATTATTAAAAAAAAAATCTAGATACCTAGATAGATAGATATACCTTACTTGTTTTATTATCATTATTATTATTATTATTATCTTAATTTCTATATGAATATGTTTATTTATATTTACATAAATAGAGGTATATACAGGTTGTCCGCTAGTATTATTAGAGTGCGAATCAGAATTAAACGACATAGTTGGGATAAAGCACGTTCGTCACTAGCCACGCCTGATCCGTGAAGTTTAAAAATTGTAATACTATTTACTATTTAATGTACAAGTTGTCCGCTAATATTACTAGAGAGCAGATTAGAATTAAAGGACATACATAGTTGGGATAAAGCACGTTCGTCACTAGCCACGCCTGATTCGTGAATTTTAAAAATTGTATTTAATATACAGGTTGTCTGCTATTATTACTAGACTGTGAATCAGAATTAAAGGACATAGTTGAGATAAAGCACATTCGTCTCTAGTCACGCCTGATCGATGAAGTTTGAATTGTATCTAAACGACTTTTCATGTGAAACAAAGAAGTATTTAGATTAATTTTTAAATAACATTACATCTCTATATTATTTTTTTACAAATAACTCAATTAGAGTTCGAATCAGAAATAAAGGACATCGTTGGGATAAAGCACTTTCGTCACTAGCCACGGCTGATCCGTGAAGTTTAAAAATCTTATGCTTGCTATTATTACTAGAGTGCGAATCAGAATTAAAGAACATAGTTGAGATAAAACACATTCGTCTCTAGTCACGCCTGATCGGTGAAGTTTAAAAATTGTATTTAAACTACTTTTTATGTGAAACAAAGAAGTATTTAGATTAACTTTTAAATAACATTACATCCTTATAGTAATTTTTTTTACAAGTAACTCAATAAGCGAGCTACGATACTCAACAATGATTGACTTTTTTATTTTAACTGTCCTCCATTATTGTTTTTTTATTGGCTACCAGCTCTATCTCTCCACTTACTTTTAAATGGAATTCTTATGAATTTGTAAGTGCCTTATCCCAATGATGTCCTTTAATTATTGTTCGAGATCTAGTGATTTATCGAAAAGTATCTTATTTGGATATAAAGATATACAGGGTGTTTCAATTAGGCAACATTAATACTTGAATATAGTTGAAGAGGCGAACAACTAGTGCATTTCAATTTTTGTCAAAATACAAAGGCCGAAAACAAACAAAAAACAAAACACTAATTTTATCAAGATCTTTGAGTCATTTCAAGTCATTTTACGTGTACAAGTTGACTAGTGAAAATTTCAGTTGTTTTTTGATCGACTTACAAATGAGCTACGTGGTTCTACTTTTGCTGAAATGTTCTCTGAGGGAGTTTCATACAAAATTGTACGTCGTAGCTTTATTCGGCCACTCGAAAAATACATCAACAACAAATGTCAAATGTAGTATGAAACAATCTACGACGCTAAATAAACAAAACATGTCCAACTGCAAGATAAAACATCGTTAAACACAAATTAATATTTAATAGTTATTTATACACAAGTGCGTTATAAGCCAAATAAGTCACGCTAGAAAACGTTTACGAATCAGATATAAAACCGAGTATTTAATGTAATTTTCTCGAGTGACTTATTTGCTCTATAACACACTTGTTGTCTACAAAATTTTAACCAACACCGAAATAATTTTAAAAAGTATTTGCTAATAAATTTATTTGACAAGTCAAAAAATTCGAACAAAGAAGACTTGATTTTTAGTTGTCATGGAAAATCATGCGCATTAGCACGTCATACTATAATACTCCCATCACGACCAATAGGATTGCTTAATTTCTATAACACACTAGTGTTTTATATCTATAAAGCACTAGTGTGTTATAAAGTGCTTTATTGATTTAAAATCGGTAGTTATGGCCTCTTTATACAATGGTGTTGTATAAAATATATAATATTGATATAAAATATAATATATATGTAATAGTATATGAATTCAATTGTTTTTATATATAGGACATACTGTAGATATACATCTGTTTTATACAAACAGTAGCATTTGTATGATTAATTTACTATACGGGTGGGTTTTGTGCACGGTAATTAACTTGAAATTAATTTAGTCTCGGCTGTCTATACACACTATATAATAATAATGATAATGATAATATTAATAATAATAATAATAATAATAATAATAATAATAATAATAACAATAATACGAGTTGTTTCCGACTGAACATATCATTTTTCCGTATTTTTCACGATGATGATACTAATTATTAAATATAACCTAACAAAAAAAAAAATGGCCTGAAATCGATCACAACCAACTACTTTATCAACAAATTTTGAGGTTAACTAAATCTTAAACAGTGACGACTCGTTTATAATAACATAATAAAATTACTAAATGTCAATTGAACTGTCAAGTTTTATGCAGGTCAAATGACGTGTGTTGTATATTTAATTGTTCTATACGCATGCGCGTTGGTTGACATTGACTTAAGTCACGAGTCACCACTGTTCCAATATGGCGAAGTGATTAAATAGTATCTATTACTGAGAATAGTTACTATGGCCTGAAATCAATCAGAGCCAACTACTTTATCAACAAATTTTGAGGTTAACTAAATTTTAAACAGTGGCGACTCGTTTATAACATAATAAAATTACTAATATCTATACAGAACTGTCAAGTTTTATACAGTTCAAATGACGTATGTTGTAAGTATTTGATTGTTCTATACGCATGCGCGTTGATTGACATTGACTTAAGTCACGAGTCACCAATGTGGCGAAATGACTAAAAATTAGTGTCTATTATTTAGGATAGTTACTATTTAGATTTTTTGCTTTTTTTTTTATTTAATTAGTATTTAGTAGAAATACTTAATTTTTAATAAAATTTTACTAATTAATGATATTTAATGATTTTGAGACCATATTGTCATATACATGTATATGTATAGTTGACCTCAGAAGTTAATTTTATGTGATGACTGTATTGTATCCTTAAACTACCGGAGCTAACTTAATCAAAAACTATCTTTTCACGGTTATTATTATTATTATTATCATTATTACTATTATTATCATCATTATTATTATTATTATTAGTATTTAAAATTATAATTTTTAAGTATCGAGTGTGTTTATTCAGTTGTTGCTAATTATGTGATTCCATGGATTTCCAAAGTAAAAAAAAATTGTTTTGATTTCCTTTTTGGTGGAGGGGTGGGTGGGTAACTAAAACGAATCGAAATTGGTACTATTAAAAGAACCATGAGTGGAACATAACTAATACTAAACAAAAAAAAAAAAATGAATTCCATTGCCTAAGTGATTTCTGAGGTGCAAAAGTCATGGTTAAGTTCTCAGTTGCTTAAATTTGAATTTTGCAAAAATTTTGACCATGGTACTTATATGAAATCTAACCAAAATAGAAAAAGTACTGTTAAGGATGCTGTCATCATCTTCAAATGTTTGCAAATTTTAATACTACTAATTAGGTTTTTAGTGGTGGTGACATTTGGAGATGATGAGAATGTATTGAATCACATTTGGAAGTACCTAAAAAAGTGACTTATGATCTAAAATTATGAAAACAGTACAATTTCTATGATGTAGAACCAGACCATCGAAATATTTTGGCAAGAAAACAAACATCAATTGACGCTAGAGAAACTCCCTGAATATACCCAAAAATCTATTAGAAACGTACTAATGTGTATCTATTAGAAACGTACTAATGTGTATGCAATTCTGGTCAAAAATTTTGACGGTATAATTTTGCTTTGGTACCAGAAATGAGAAATTCTCTAAATGTATACAATAATCTGTAAGTGAAGTACTGATGTGTACTTATGTAATTGTGATCAAAATCTCTATTAGTCAGAATGTTTCTTCGGTACCTTATCCAAGGAACTCCCTAAATGTGTCCAAAAGTCTTTAGGAAAGTACTTATGTGTACTTATACAGCTATGGTCGAAATTTGTGACTTATAATTTTAATTGATCAGAAATTTGCTTTAGAATCAGAAACAAGAAACTCCTTTAAAAGTACTAATATATAGGTACTCACACAATTGTGGTCATTTTTTTTATTATGATCTTCATTGGTATAGAAATCAACACTAACTAACACTGGAGGAACTCCATAATTGGGCCCAAGAGTCTATTAGTAAAGTAGTCTTGTGTTCGTACACATTTGTGATCAAAAATTTTGACTATCGTCTGTAATGGTCAGAATTTTGCATTGGTACTAGAAACAAGAAACTTGCCAAGTGTGTCCAAAAGTTTGATTGTCATTTCTATTAGAATTTTGCTTCGGTACCTGTTTCAACTCCCTAAATCTGTTCAAAAGTCTATTAGTAAAGTACTAATGTGTACCTGGACAATTGTGGTCGAAATTTCTACTGTAATTTACATTGATTAGAAATTTGCCTTAGCATCAGAAACGAGAAACTCTTTAAAAAGTACTAATATGTAGGTACTTACTTTCACAATTGTGGTCATTTTTTTATTACGATCTTCATTGGTATAGAAACCAGCACTAACACTGGAGTAACTCCATAATTGTGTCCAAAAGTCTATCAGTGAAGTACTATTGTGTTCCTATACAATTGTGATCAAAAATTTTGACTATCGTCTTTAATGGTCAGAATTTTGATTTGGTACCAGAAACAAGAAACTTCCTAAGTGTGCCCAAAAGTCTATTAGTTAAGTACTAATGAGTACCTATCCAATATTGGTCAATATTTTTGACTAAAGTCTTTATTGATGAAAATTTTGCTTTGGTACTTAAACCGCGAAACTCCCTAAATGTGTTCAAGAATCTACTAGAAAAGAACTAATGTGTACTTAATTCTAATCAAAATTTTTGACAGTAATATTTTTGTCTCCTACATAACTGTGATCAAAAATTTTAACTTCCCCTTTTATTAGTCAAAATTTTGATTTAACTTCAGTAAGGAGAGACTTCCTAAAAGTGACCAAACGTCTATTAGTAAAGTACTAATGTGTAACGACATAACTATAATCGAAAACTTTGACAGTAGTTTTTATTGATCAGAATCTTGCTTTGGCACTAGAATCGAGGAGTTCCTTAAATGAACCCAGAATTTTATTATTAAGGTACTAATGTGTTCCTACACAATTGCGATCAAAAAGTTTAACCATAATCTTTATTGCTCAGAATTTTGCTTTAGCACCTAAACCGAGAAACTCCCTAAATGTGCCCTAAAGTCTATTAGTAAAGAACTAATTGGTACCTACGCAATTATGGTCAAAATTTTTGATTGTAATAATCATTAGTTAGAATTTTGCTTTGGTACCTAAACCGAGAAACTCCCTAACTATGCCATAAGGTCTATTACTAAGGTACTAATGTGCCTATACAATTTTTGGCTAAAATTTTGCTTTGGCACCTAAATCGAGAAACTCCCTAAATGTGCCCTAAAATCTATTAGTAAAGTACTAATTGGTACCTACGCAATTATGGTCAAAAATTTTGATTGTAATAATTATTTATTAGTCAGAATATTGCTTTGGTATCTAAACTGAGAAACTCCCTAAATATGCCCTAAGGTCTATTACTAAAGTACTAATATGTACTTATACAATTTCGGTCAAAATGTTGCTTTGGCACCTAAATCGAGAAACTCCCTAAATATGCCCTAAAGTCTATTAGTAAAGTACTAATTGGTACCTACGCAATTATGGTCAAAAATTTTGATTGTAATAATTATTTATTAGTCAGAATATTGCTTTGGTATCTAAACCGAGAAACTCCCTAAATATGCCCTAAGGTCTATTACTAAAGTACTAATATGTACTTATACAATTTCGGTCAAAATGTTGCTTTGGCACCTAAATCGAGAAACTCCCTAAATGTGCCCTAAAATCTATTAGTAAAGTACTAATTGGTACCTACGCAATTATGGTCAACATTTTTGATTGTAATAATTATTAGTTAGAATTTTGCTTTGGTACCTAAACCGAGAAACTCCCTAAATATGCCCTAAGGTCTATTACTAAGGTACTAATATGTGCCTATACAATTTTTAGCCAAAATTTTGCTTTGGCACCTAAATCGAGAAACTCCCTAAATGTGCCCTAAAGTCTATTAGTAAAGTACTAATTGGTACCTACGCAATTATGCTCACAATTTTCGATTGTAATAATTATTAGTTAGAATTTTGTTTTGCTATCTAAACCGAGAGACTCTCTAAATATGCCCTAAGGTCTATTACTAAAGTACTCATATGTACCTATACAATTTTGGCCAAAATCTTGCTTTGGCACCTATATCGAGAAACTCCCTGAATGTCCCTAAAGTCTAGTAGTAAAGTACTAATTGGTACCTATACAATTTTGGTCAAAAATTTTGATTTTAATCTTTATTGGTTAGAATTTTGTTTTGGTACTACTTAACATTGGATAGATTCAAAGAGTTTTTAGTTTGCCGACGGTAAATCTCTCTTTCTTCAACACACACACACACACACACAAACAAACACATGTTTAAACATTGTTTTTGCCTCATTTTACACGTCCATCAAATGCCCATTTGATTTTTTTAACGATACCGGCTAGTTCACATTACACAGAATAACATTAATTTTAAAAACGAAAAGAAATCATAATTGATGAATTTTGAAAAACTACAACAATAATAACAACAAGAACAACAATAGTAACAACAACAACAACAACAACAATAAATTGTGTGAACAAGTAATTCGAACTGTTGTCGAATTTAATGATCAGACCACCCTTGGAAATATTTCACCTACCAAAATAGAACAAACAAAAAAATTGTGCAATTTACGGGCACCAAACGAAAAACCGGTGTCAAATCGGGCGAGTACGGTGGCCGATTTAGAAAAGTTCCAACATCAATATATCCTAGTAAATAGAACAAAAATTATATTTTTCTATCATTAAAACCGAAATAGACAATTCTCTGATCTGACCTGACCTGATCCGTCGCATAGCGTTACTGTCGCTTAGCAACGAAGATAACAATATGCAAATTTGTTTCTTCTTGGTAGCGTGCGCTAAAACTCTTTTCCGCATGCTGTTCTATTTTATTAATCCATCTAATAAGTGTGGAAATGATCTTTGTAAAACTCATGGTCGTATAGAATTTATTAGGTATATCAATAACAACGCGACGTTAGCGTGTTAAAAGTGACAGATCAGTGTAAAAAGTAGATTTTTAACAATTTTCATATAGCCCGAAGAATTATAGTAAAAATCTTATATGATTTCAATAGAGGAGACTTTTGGGGTACTTTATTTACACGCAAAATAAAATCCCGTTTTTAACACTTGTATCATATAAAAAAAAAAAAACAACGGAAATTATAGCGGCAGGATCCAAAAACGGCGGCATTTTCTCTTCTTCTAAAACTTATCGTTTTGTTATTACTTCTATCTTTTTCTCACTCTACCATCTATATCATCATTAACAATATCTATCTTTATTCATCATCATCATCATCATCATCATCATCATCATCATTATTATCTTTTTCATTCTTCAACAGTTTTGACTCAATGAAAAATGAAGTAGCCGATATGTTAATAAACAACTTTGATCCTTATTATCAATATACATAGATGGGTGATTTAATAATAATAATAATAATAATGATGATGATGATGATGATGATAATATAACTATACATATAGATATATTTAATATAGGTATACAATGTATAGACAGCAGAGGATCAAGTGGCCTTAGAAAAAAATCCAATTTATTTTTTTCATCATTTCAACAACAACAACAACAACACCCCCTCGTCTCTTTTTAAAACACCCAACTATAACACCACTATTGCCACCATTCCAATACAAAAATACAATCATCATATTATCATTAAGGTGCGGATGTTTATCTCAATCAACAATCAACACACTAAAGGTGCGTCCATTTTTAACGCACGAACAAAACCGAACACTGACGAACATATACGATCACAAACGAACATACGCTAAATGTAATATGGAATTATCATCATACTACACGAACACGAACCAAGGCGAATTGCCAGTATTCTTTAGTATTCGCATCCACATCATACAAACAAACGAACACGATCGAATGCGAATGAACAAAAAAAATCTACAGAAACATTCACGAACACGAAAAAAACATGAGAAAACAGAAACAAATGCTATGAACGAAGGCGAATGAGAAGTTTTCTTTAGCCGCATCCACACCATACAAACGAACGAATGCGAATGAATAGCCAACAGTAACAAATGCACAAAAACATTCACGAACACGAACAAACACGAGCAAATAGAAACAGGTGCTGTAATTGTAGATTTGCGTCTGTCCCGTTCAATATAATATGGAATTTTTGTCATACTATACGCACACGAACTAAGGCGAACGGACAGTTTTCGTTAGCCCCGTCAATATCATACAAACGAACGAACACGATCCAATGTGAATGAACAACTAAAAATAACAAATTTACAAAAACATTGGCGAACACGAACAAACATGAGCATACCGAGACAAATGCTATACGAACACGAACGAAGGCTTACATACATTTCCGTTCGTTGGTGTTCGTTCGTTAGATGTAGATGACGCTTTACAAATTTTATAGTGGAGACTACCATTTAGATTCTGTATACTTAAAATGGTGGTTAGTTTTTTTTTGTGTGTTTTTATTTAAAGAAAATGTGCCGCTCTCTATTAATACAAAATAACAAATGAATTACTATTACGACTACTATGATAATAATTGAGAATCGACGACACAAACGTGATATAGCAATATTTTAATTTGATTTTTTTTCTTTTTCTTTCTCTCTTTCTCTCACTCACTCACTCGCTTTAGTTTGTTGTCTTTTTTTTTTTGTTTATAATGTACAACTCATTATAAAAAGGACCTTATAGCCTCCCCTTATAGCATGTACGTTATAACCGGTAGCACTTTCAAATTGAAGCGTAAAAAAATTTGTTCTATCTCATTATAATTAGAATTTTTTTTATGTATGTATATGAGAGAGATAGAAGATTGGTAATAGTGGAATAGAAAGAGATGGAATGAGATTAATTAAGCGAAAGCAAACAAAAAAAAAATAAAAGAAAATGGAACGAAATCAAGACGGCCTTGCTACCGGTCATAACAATGTGTGTTACTACCTTAATCTAAAAATAACAAATTTTCGATTATTATTATTATCATTATTATTATTATTATTATTTTATTTTCCTTTTCTTTCGTTCAATAGTTGATCTAGTAGGCTATGATCTCAATCAATTCTATGTTCATTTGTTTGTTGTTGTGTTTGTGTTTGTGTATGTGTGTATAGGTATAGTGTTTTCTATTGTTAGACAGTTGGTAATCCTGGTACAACTATCAATCTATTTATTTATAAATTTTCTATACTTAAGTACTATAGTAATATAATCTTAATCAATGATGATATAGCAGAATTTAGATAAATTTTCTTCGAAGATTAAACATTATCAATAAGTAGATATAGATCAGTATTTTTAATATATAGTCGGTACATAAAAAAATGATCAACTTGACTCTAATGTTTAAAGAACAAAATATAACCTTAATATTGTATCGATATTGTTAATTTTGCCATATTGTTATTTGTGTTATTTGTTTCTGTCACTAGATGTCATCATAGTTGGTACGATGAGTCAAGTTGGTTAAATTATACTTGATGTACTCTATTAAAATGTATCCGTAACATGAAGAATGTGTCTTTAATATTTTGCACTAATCTTATCGACTTTCCAATGATACAAGTATATAATTGTCTTTATAGTCAATCTATTGTAATTTGGTCAACCTGACTCAAATTAACTAACATTCGAAAAATATGTCTCTGGATTGAATCTTCTAAACCTGATAACATCTGTAAAATATTGTTTTTTATTTATTATATCACAAATTGGTGTCATTGTTGTTTGACGTAAATAAGTCAAGTTGTTTAAATCGTTCTCAGCTTATTATAAATTATGTAATTTTGAAAGTTTAATTTTGTATTCACTTTCAATTTTATATGTGTACTTATTTAATTGTTGATTGTTTCTGACACTAGCTGATACTATGATAGATGAGTCAAGTTGGTCAAATTATTGTTGATGTACTCTATATTAAAATGCAAGAGTAACATCAAAAAAGTGTCATTAGAATTTTTTACTAATTTTAGCGACTTTCCCAAAATATAAGCATATAATTGTCATAATAGTCAATCATATATAATGCGATCGACTTGACTCAACATCACTTACATTAAGAAATAAGATATATTTCTCTTGTTGGAATCTAGTAAATCAGTTATCATTTTTAAAATATTGACTTTGTTTTATTATATCAAAAATTGGTATCATATGTTCTTTTAATTGTTAATATTTGACGTAAATAAGTCAAGTTGTTCAAATCGTTGTCGGATTACAATAATTTTTTAATTTTAGAACCCTGATTTTATATTCACTTTAACTTTGATAAGTGTTTTTGCTACTAGCTCTCATTATAACAGATGAGTCAAGTTGGTCAAATTATTTTTGATGTACTCTACATGTATATTAAAATGTATGTGTAACATGGAAAATGTGTCTTTTTTAGTATTTTTTGCTAATTTAATCAACATTACAAAAATACAAGTCTATAATTGTGATTATAGTCAATCATATATAATTTGATCAACTTGGCTCAAATTGCTAATATGTATAAAAGTCTATTTCTCTTGGTTGAATCTTCTGAAGCTGTTATTATTTTTGAGATCTTATCACAAATTGTTTTCATTGTTGTTGTTATTATTGTTTGACGTAAATATGTCAAGTTGTTCAAATCGTTGTTGATTTACTATAAATTTTATAATTCTTAAAACTTGATTCCGTGTTCACTGTAAATTTTGATTATTAATTGTTTCTAACATTAGTTGTCACTACAATAGATAAGCCAAGTTGGTCGAATTACTATTGACATACTATAATATTAAAATAAGATTATTCTATGAAAAATAGATAATTCTTGAAAGAATTTATGAGACAATTGAAAAACAATAAAGCATTTAACACATAGTGCATGTTATCCATTATTGTTTTATAGTCAATCGCATAGAATATGATCAACTTGACTCTCACATTTCTCTTACTCTAATGCTTGATGTTCATGTTGATTTATATTATTTATGTATATCGTTATTGTTATTGTAAGTACATAAGTCAAGTTGTTTGAATCGTTTTTGACTTACTATAAATTTTATAATTGTAATCAAATTCATGTTCACGAAAATTTTGTTGTAGGTTAAAATTTTGAATTTTTATTCTTTATCATCAACAGTCTTGAGATTTATTGTTTTTACTCACAGATGTCACTATGGTTGATAAGTCAAGTTGATTAAATTACTATTGATTTACTATAAAATTAAAATAAGATTATTGTATCAAAATGGATCGAATTTGGGCGAAAATTTAGAGAAAAAAACATTCAAGGCATGGTGCACGTGATCAGTTATTCTTGTATAGTCCACCGCATATAATATGATCAACTTGACTCTTGCGTTTCTCGAATCCTTAACATTCATGTTGATTTCTATGACTTGTAACCGTCATAGCTGTTGTATCCACCATAGTTATTATCGTTGTACTTATTGTAAATAGATAAGTCAAGTTGTTTGAATCCTTCTTGACTTACTGAAAATTTATATTCATTCTAATTTTGCTGTAGGTTTAATTTGAATTTCTATTCGTTACTATAAAGAGTCTTGAGATTTATTGTTTTTACCAACAAATGTCACTATTGTTAATAAGTCAAGTTGATCAAATAATTGTTAATATACTATATATAAACATTTAGGTAATACCATGGATTTTTTTAAGAGAAAATTCATATGATTATAATTAAACGATAAATATTGACAATAATTATTATAGTTAACCAATATTGATTCGGTCAACTCGACTTTTTAGTTTACACTACAGTTGGAAAAATGTAGGCCAAATAAATTTTGCTTAATTATTCTAATCATAATAATAATAATAATAATAATAATAATAGTAATAATAGAATAAAAACATGTCTATACAATTTCGATAAATTTTAACCAACCGGAACCGTCTTTTTCTGTCGCCATTTTTTTTTCAATGTCCATTATTTCTTAGTCTCTCTATCTTTCTCTCTCTCTCGGTGTTTTTTTATTTTTAAAAGAATAATTTCGTGAAATTTTGATGATAAGTACTTAAGAAAAGAGAGAAAAAAAAAACAAAAGAAAACAAAAATAAAAACGGAAGAACTCTTTATAACAATTGACTTGCGCATTCACCGGAAATTGGTTTGTATTGTTTGAAAAATCGAATGATAGCAGTCGGCTGTGACAAACAATTGTATTAATAATAATAATAACAATGATAATAATTTATTATTGTAGAGAATTCAATGGGAGAGAGAGAAAAAAACACAAATTTTGAAGAAATTTCTAGGTTATAAATGGCGCCCGACATTAGACCAAATTTCCAATGATAGAAAAACCGTGAGAAATACAGGTTTTTTTTTTAATTTTCGATATTTATTTTAACTATGACTTGTTGTTTTTCTATTGGTTTGGTTAGTTTAAAATAGAAAATCACCAAACAAAAAAAAAAGAGAAGAAATAACAATATCTCGCGGTTTTATTTCTAATAATTTCTACAATATTCTCTTGCTCATTTTTTCCGCTCTCTCTCTCTCTCTCTCTCTCTCTCTCTTTCTCTTTCTCTCTCTCTACCTCTGTCTCTTTTCCCGTCTATCTATTGATCGATCGATCGTGTCATTTCTATAGAATTTCTGTGAATATTTCAAATTATGTAATAAGAAAAGAAAATAGTGACCGTAAAATGATTTGTTGTTATTTTATTACTATAACAGACTAAATATGATGATGATGACGATGATGATGATGATGATGATAATGATAATGATAATTTTCATGACTTTATTTAGTAAATAATAGAAATAATAATCGTAAATCAGTGAGAAATCATCATTAAAAGCCATCTGTACAGGGTGTAATTGAATTGTCTTTCAATCTTCCGATCAAGTATAGGGCCCGAAAAACCGAGTCAATTATAATACATATAAGGGAGTAGGTAAGGCCATTAGAAACGTACAACATTAGTTTATGATAAAATGTATTTTGTTTAGTATGAATAACTAGCTTAGGTTGTTAAGATTTGTGTAGTTAAATTCCATGGAAATCCGAGATTTGTTATACTTAACAAATCAAACTTTATTTTTCAGTCTTGTTGTGCATGTACAAAGCGTTCAATTATTATCAATTGTGACTGTTCCTTAGAAACCTAAACAAATTAATGACAGATTGTTTCTGATTGGTACTCCAGCGTGCGAGAAAGTGTTTACATTAGTCTAAAAGATCACTTTTCCGCACGCTGAATATTTTTTTAGATATTTCATTATTGTGTTAGTGATGATAATGATCATGCCTAATCTTTCACTATGTTAACCTGATGTCAATGTTGTTATTAAAAATATGTATAATCTGTCAAAGAATTATTTTATTTACCTACAAGAAATTATTATTTTGATTTTATATCATTTTATTTTCTGTTATAACGAGCAATTTTAAGTCTTTGTAGAACGAATAGTGCAGCTAATTTCTAATTGGTCTTTTTGAGCGTGCGGAAAGGTGACTTTTAAGGACTGAGGTGGGAAAGATCAATTTTCCGCACGCTGAATATTTGTTTTAGGTGTGTTATGTGGTATCTACACTGATTACAATGAACATAAATAATCTGAAGTCGATCGTTTCACAAAGATCACGTTTCCACACTAGATAGATAAATTTTCAATAACTCAACAGAAACTATCACTTTTCTGTTATGCTGAGCATGTACAAAGTGCTCGATTACGGCAGCGTGTGACCGTTCTTTAGTAACGTAAGCAAAAACACAACAGTTCATTTCTGATTGATCTTTTTTAACGTGCGGAAAAGTGACTTTTCGAGACTAGGATGGAAAACAATTTTTCCGTACATTGAATTTTTGTTTTAAGTATGTTATTATGGTATTACTTATTATAATGAACATGCGTGATCTCTTATTTGACTTTAATGACGAACGTTTCCACACTAGTTAGATAAATAACTATTTTCTATAATTGAACAGAAAGTGTCGCTTTTCCGCACCGTTCCGTATGTGCAAAGTGCTTGATTACTACAGTGTGTGGCTGTTCTTTATCAACATAAACAAAAAGATAACAGCTCATTTCTATGCGGAAAAGTCACTAGTAAGGATTAGGGTGGAGAATTGTATTTTCCGCACGATGAATTTTTGTTTTAGATATGTTATTGTGATACCACTGATAATAATGAACATACGTAATCTTTTATTATGTTTATTTAATGACAATGAATTTTGTAATGGTTATCTAATGAAATTTAGCGGCTGTCATTCGAATTTAAATGACAAACTTTCAACTACCAACTTTAAAAAAATAAATTACACTAGTTATAAAAGGACACTCAAAAAGTGCTTTTATAGGTATTAAAGCACTTTATTGGTTGCACCAACAGCGCTATTATGGACGTAAAATTGAAAAATAATAATAATATAAACGGCTTACGTAGGTACATAAGTGAATCTTGACAGGAATTTAACAACATTAAATTCCCTAACTGTATCTGTCAAAATCTAGAGATTATAGAAGCTTCAGGTTTAACCTTCGCGTACTGAGTAGGCGTACAGTTTATTTACGATTTTATTGGAAATTTATTGACATTTGACAGTCGACAATAATAATTTGTGCGAGAAAAGAGAAAGAATACGCTCTTTCTCTCTCTCTCTCTCTCTCTCTCTTACACTAGTTGATATAATCGACTGTCAAATGTCAATCGTGATTAAGCTACAGTGAAGTTTTCGTAATTGAAGGCACTTCGATTACACCCTGTAGAATTGAAATAAAGTGACGTATAATCGTATAAATATAGACATATTACATTCGATGATGATCAAGATAGTCGGAATATTATACGGATGTTTATCTATTGTGATATTTCTATGAATTTATCGATATTTCTACATTTTTTTTTTTTAGTTCTAATTCTATAATTGTTATAAAAATTAGAAGTAAAAAAAAAATCAATAAATAAATAAATAGTTTGATAAGCGAAAGTTCTCTCATCCAGCCATCTGTTTTATTATTTAGAAGAGCGAACATAACAAAAGAAAACAAGAGAGAAAAAAAACGTTAATTTAAATAGTTACGCTTGATGAATTTTTCGACCGACATTGTGAAATTTTAAACTAAACATTTTTCTATTTAGCTATCTCTATTTAAAAATATCCGTTGATAGTAACAATGGCGAATAATAATAATAATAATAATAATAATAATAATAATAATAAGAATAATAATATTGTCCAAAATCTAATAATACGTACAAAGTGTTCAATCTAAATAAGGCCCTACTTAAGCTCACTTTAATAAGACCTTGTCTTAAGTCTAGCTTACGGTAAGTAGGCTTATAAACATTTGAGTGAAGGTCCGCCCATGTATGTACTGGCCCCCACTCAAATGTCTGTAAGTCCAAATTTAGGCCGATGTAAGCCAGGATTAAGCCAAGCTTAAGTAGGGAAGGAAGAGAAACCCTTAATTACAAGACTTGCAGACTTTATTGATATTGCTTATATTCTTTAAAATCTGTTGCAATATACTTAACTCACTGTTGTCCGTAATATTGAAATAAATTACAAAAAATTATTGCAATATAACGGACAGTTTGTGAATTGTTCGTAAACTGAAAAAATAAAACAGAATATTTTGCTTATGAATTGAGTTTTTTTTTTTTAATTATCCGTAGAATCGGAAGAAATTGTGAGATTTGTCTCTATTTAACGGACAATTTGTTAATTGTTCTTACATAAAAAAGGAGGGAACGAAAAGCAGGGAAAAATAAATGAAGACAAGAGAAAAGCATTTAAGCACAAATACTTAAGCTAGTTAAGAATTGAGAGGGAACACTTTGTATAATTTAAGTAAACATCATTGAATTTGTCCGTAATATTGAAATAAATCATAAATTTTATTACATTATAGAAGGCAGTTTTTAGTTTTAACAAAAATTATTGCATTAGTGCAAATATTGAAATGTGACACTTTGTATAAATTAAGTAAACCTCATTGAATTTGTCCGTAATATCGATATGAACTTATAAAATTTATTGCATTACAACGGACAGTCTTTAATTATAACATAAATTGTTTAATTATAGTGCAAAAATTACAATGGAACACTTTGTATAAATTAGTTAAATCTCATCAAATTTGTCCATAATATCGAAATAAGTCATAAAATTTATGAAATAAGTCATAAATTTTATGACACTATAGGTGGAAGTCTTTAATTTTAACACAAATTGTTGCATTAGTGCAAAAATTGAAATGTGACGCTTCGTATAAATTAAGTAAAACTCATTGAATTTGTCCGTAATATCGAAATGAACTTACGAAATTTATTACATTAAGATAAAGTACTTTGTATAAATTAGCCATTAGATAAGCTTCATTCAATTTGTCCGTAGAATCGAAATAAGTCATAAAATTTATTACATTATAGGTGGCAGTCTTTAATTTTAACACAAATTGTTGTATTAGTGCAAAAATTGAGACGGAACATTTTGTATAAATTAAGTGAACATTATTGAATTTGTCCGTAATATAGAAATGAACTTATAAAATTTATTGCATTATAACGGACAGTCTTTAATTATAACATAAATTGTTAAATTAGTGCAAAAATTAAGATGAAACACTTCGTATAAAAAACTTCATTCAATTTGTCCGTAGAATCGAAATAAACTTACGAAATTTATTGCATTAAGATAAAGTACTTTGTATAAATTAGCCATTAGATAAACTTCATTCAATTTGTCCGTAGAATCGACATAAGTCATAAAATTTATTACATTATAGGTGACAGTCTTTTATTTTAACACAAATTAGTGCAAAAATTAAGATGAAACACTTTGTATAGGTAAGTCACGTAAGCTTCATTCAATTTGTCCGTAGAATCGAAATAAGTCATAAAATTTATTACATTATAAGTGATAGTCTTTAATTTTAAAACAAATTGTTAGATTAGTCCAAAAATTGAGACCGAACACTTTATATAAATTGTCCGGAATATCGAGACGGAACACTTTGTAAACGAATTGTCTTATTAAACCTTCTTAAAATTGTCCGTAGTATCGAAATTAATGACAGGGTCTGTTGCAATGTAACGGACTGTTAAAAAATGTAATTTAGTTTCATCTAATTTAGCCAAAAATAAAATATAGCAAAAATTGAGTTGAAACACTATATAAATTTTCTGGAATATATCCGTTATATAGTAATAAATCGTAAAATTTTATTTCAATATAACGGACTGCTTCCAAATTATCTATAAATTTGCAGAAAATTGAAATGGAACTGGTTGTATAAATTATATAAACTTTCTAGAAATTGTCCGTAAAATCGATAGAAATCACAAAAACTGTTGCAATATAACGGACAAATCTTTTTTTTTATAGGCCCTAATTATTCTTAAACCAATCCTGTATTTCTACCAACATTATTATTATTATTATTATATTAGTCTTTGTACCAAATTAACAACGGCAATTGTTCTTATTTATTCACCACTTTATGAATAATTTCTCATTAATTACAATATTTATTTATAGATTTTTCTGCATAATCATGCTACCAATGGCCTGTACTATTATTATTAATATTATTAATTATTATTATTATTATAGTAGCCCACCCGTATGTGTATTAAAAGACAAAATGGCCGATATGTTGAGAGGGGGGGAATTAATAAAAAAAATTATACGTTTTATAACCACCAATCATTTGATGTGTTACATTGGGGGTTGAAAATTAAAACACCCCATCTAGTCAGATTTGTACAACTTGACTTTAAAAAGTGTCCGTTATACTGGGATATTTTTTTATGTAATTTGTCTGATACGATTTCGAAATATAGATATCAATTCTATATTTGTTTCCTTTTTTTTTTCTAGTAAGAATTCGATTCTCAATTGTTGTATAATATGAAAGTAATTTTTTTTTGATATGACTGTAGATTCTTTATTTTTAATTCTAGACTTTCATACCTTTCTATCTAGAAACTCTTCCATTTTTCGTCGCCATTTATACAGTGTGTTCCATTTTTAAAATATCATTATAAACATAGGGCTTATGCGCATGAATTTGCGCATCTACAACACTACGCAAACTCTCATCGTACCAATACGATAATGATAATGAGCCGAGTTGGCCGGTTTTCAATCGATCTACTATATAAATTCGGCATATTTACAATAATAATAATGAGAACTTATACCTACGGTCTTCTGCATCCACAACAATGCAGAAACTCGTATTGTTCCAACACGATCATAGTGAGTCAAGTTGGCCAGATTTCAATCGATTCAGTATATAAATTTGCCACATCCCCTGCCCCCGCCCCCATTTTATACCACAAGCTTGGGCATCTGCAACACTGCATAAGCTTCCATCGTTCCAACAAAAGAAGATCGATTCAAGTTGACCGTTTTTCTATAGATCCAGTATATCAATTCGGCACATTTCTGAAAATAATTAGAGCTTATGGCCATGGATTTACGCTTTTTACACTGTGCAACATTGAATTGTTCCAACATGGTCACATTGAGCCGAGTTGGCCGGTTTTTAATTGATCTAGTATATAACTTTCGCATATTTACAATAATAATAATAATAATAATAATAATAATAATAATAATAATAATAATAATAAGAGCTTATACCCATGATCTTGTGCATCTACAACAGGGCCCAAACTCGTATTGTACCAACACGATAATAGAGAGTCAAGTTGGCCAGATTTCAATCGATTCACAATCAGTATATAAATTTGTCACATTTCCCCCACAAAAATCTCAAGCCCTGAGCTTGCGCATCTATAACACTTCATAAACTTGCATTGTTCGAACAAGAGAATATCAAGCCGAGTTGACCAGTTTTCCATCGATGCAGTAGGATAAATTCGGCACATTTCTGAAAATAATTAGAGCTCATGACTATGGGTTTGTACATTTATTAAACTGCACAACATTGCATTGTTCCAAAATGGTATCATTGAGCCGAGTTGGTCGGCTTTCAATCGGTTCAGTATATTTAACACTGCGCAAACTCGTATTGGTCTAAAACAATAATTGCGGGTCAAGTTGGACAGGTTTCAATCGATCATATATAAATATGTCACATCCCCCCCCTCCAAGCTTATGCGCATGAGTTTGCGCACTATTACTCTGCGCAAACTCATATTGTTTGATTACGGTAATATCAGCCAAGTCGGCCGGTTTTCAATTGATCCAGTGTATATTTTCGGAAATAATTAGAGCAAGGCTTGCTTGATCTGGCAAGTCAATGCTGTCTAACAGACGTGTATATTTTGTTTAAATCCCATAAAAAGAGACTGTAGAAAATGAAAATTTTAGCCGCATTGGCGCTAGTTATCACTGTACAAACAGAAATAGCTAATATTTCTATCTCTATTTTACTCTTATAACTTATGACAGTTCAATAGCACAATATGAGTGAAATAAAGATGGAAATACTAGTTATTTTTTTATGTGATGGTAACTAGCGCCAATGCGGCAAAAACTGACGTTTTCTCAAAAGCATCAATGCAGATCAAAAATTGAGCAGGCTTTGAATTAGAACTGCGCAAACTCACATTTTTCCAACACTACAATATCGAGCCAAATTGACCGGTTTTCAGTCGATCCAGTATAAGTTTGGTTCATTTCTGAAAAGAACTGGAGCAAGGCTTGTTTGATTTTTCATTTCTACGCTGTCTAAGAGGTATGTGTACTTTTTAAGTCCCATAACAAGTAAACTTTTGCCACTAGCGCCAATGTGGCCAAAATTGGCCTTTTTTCTCAAGTGACAACGCAGGTCAAGAAATGCACAGGACTGTTGAGATGAAAAATGAAGCAGGTCTTGAATTAGAGCTTATGCCAATGAGCTTGCGTATTTACCATAGTGCGCAAACTTATATTTTTCCAACACTACAATATCGAGCCGAGTTGACCGGTTTGAATCGATCCAGTATACATGTAAATTCACCACATTTCCAAAATTAATGAAATAGTGTTCTTTTTTTTTGGTTAAGGAGTTGTCATCATCATCATCATCATTATCATCATCTATCATTCACTCTATTTTCTCTGTCATCTTTCCGAATATTCCCTATTAAAGTTATCAAACTCATTAATTTCTATAGAATACATGACGGAAAATACTTAATAGAACATGATGATGACGATGATGATGATGATGATGATGATGATGAAGAAGGTGGCGAGAAACCGAAAAATTAGAATTTCAGGTAGCCGGTAGTCCATTATTCGGGTGAATGTCTTAGAAGAAGACATGAACGAGAAGGAGTAAGGTGGGGAAAGGTGAGATGAAAAAGGTACCGACACCTGTACCATACCTATGCAATAATTTGATGTTTTAATGATGCCCGAAATTCCCACTAACACCGACAAAGGCGACCACCCTCTATTTTATTTATTTATCAATTTCATCAAGAAAGAAAAGAACAAGCCCCTTACCCCACCCCTTTTCACAAATAACAAAAAAAAAACAGCAACCTAGGTGATTGTGTCGTTTTATAATTGTGCAAGCAAACATTTTCGCAAAAACCTATCAGCTAGAAAGAGAGTGAGAGGGAGAGTGAGGGGGATGGGGGACTAAGCAAAATTGGTAAAAGTTGATGAAAGTTCAAAAAGTTTTATGCTCGATGAATTTTGACCCAAGAAAAAAAAAGGCAATTTAATTTAGTGTAAATAGCGTGAAACCGACTGTGCAATAATTTACAAGATAGACAAAGATAGAAAATCGAATGATTTTTCAACTTATACGCAACTCGTCAGTTATGTACCTAGTTGCAATGCCTCATCTGTATATATAAACAATAATGTAGGGTCAAGTTGAAATTGTTTCACTGTAATCAAGGGGTGATTGAGCGACATCTATGGACGCTTAAATTCATCACAAACATAATATAAACGAATGTAATTTAATTTCGTTGAATTACTTTCGTAGAAACTATATGATAATTAAGAAGAATTCATTAATTTTATTAATTAATTAATTAATTATGCGCCTAATTGTACTGCCTCATCTGTATACATAACAATAATGTAGGGTCAAGTTGAAATTGTTTCACTGTAATCAAGTGGTAATTGAGCGACATCTATGGACGTTTAAGTTTATCACAAGTAAAATATAAATAAATGTAAATTAATTTTCTTGAATTACTTACTTAAAAATTATATGATAATTAAAAATTAATTAATGATGACTTAATTAATTTTAATTAAGTACCTAGTGGCAATGCCTCACCTGTATACGTAAACAATAATGTAGGGTCAAGTTGAATTTATTTCACTGTAATCAAGTGGTAATTGAGCGACATCTATGAACGTTTAAATTTACCACAAAAATATATAAACAAATTTAAATTAACTTTTTGGATTTATTTATCCGGAAATCATATGAGAATTAACAAAAATTAATTAATTTTAATGATGATTTAATTAATTATAATTATCAAAGAAAAATAATCAAATTGAGAAATCATAAATGTGGCAACTGTGTACAAAAGAGCGACAATTATACATTAAAAAAACACTAATTCTTGCAACAATTATTAATTTTGAAACATAAAACAATAATTGATGGCTAATTATAGTAATTAATTAAATTTATAATAATTATCAATAAATTAAGAATAATTATAGAAAATTGGCAACAGTGGTTAATTAGCGTGCTTAAGCCCTACTGCCACCTATTATTGTATATACCAACTAATATTTCCTGTAGAATTAAAAATTAAATCGAAAATAAGATTAAAAGTATCATCTCATTAATTTTATTAAAATCAATCACAAACAATATTTTAAATAATTAATTGTTAATTACTAAAGATAGCGCTAAATTATTAGAGTTGGTAGTTCTGTTTTCACTAACTTCATTACAGTCGCCATATTGGTAATTTAGTGTTGATACTGTTGATTATTTATTTTATGGGAAACAGTGATGAAAAAATTGTGAATTTTCGCAATTATCCAAGAAAAAAAACTCAATAAAACTCAAAATTTTACATAAATTGCTAATTTGTGGTATAAAATTGATTGGTTAATCGGCGCCATCTAGTTGTGTGTAGCTAAACTGAAACTTACAAATCGCATTTCAATTTGTTAATGTTCTCTCAATAACCCAATAAAGAAAAACTGTAAGTTAATTATAATTAATTAATTTAATTGTAATTTTAATTAATGTTCGAGATGATAAAAATATTGATATAGTTTGTAGAGGGCGCAGTTGTGGTGAACTTGTATTGGTAGCCATGGTAACCATATTTGACTAACTTCACAATAGTCGCCATATTGGTTTAGTTGCTGTTAGTTTTCCTTGGAAGATTCCACAAAAAAAACGTTAATTTTCAACGATTTTCTTGAAAAAAATCCAATAAAACAGCATAAAAACAATGAATTCATTGATGGGTTATGGTAGTGATGATGATTTTGATGATTCATCAGATGAAAAACAAACGGTAAGTTCGATTGTTTTTCCACTATATTTTCACGTATTTGTTGAATTTCTATGAAAATTTGTCGGGGTATGTCGGATTTCCATAAAAAATCTCATCAATTTTCGATAGAAATCCATAAAATTTGTAATAATTATAAAATTATAATCGATCGATAATAAATGACGCATTTTTTTCTGTATTGATTTGTTTGTTTTTAAAAATAATTTAATTAAAATTTCCATTTATTAATTTTGTTAATTTGCTGTAATTAGTACGACTCAACAATTCTTGACAGGACTGGAGAACAACGCCTATCAAGAAAATGGTTGATAATGATGATAATCATAATGGTGGTAAACAAATGAAACAATCCGATGTCAACTATGATGAAGTACAAATGGATTTAAGCGAGGTAATTTTGAAAATTTTTAAAAAAATAGGACAATTAACGAAAAAAAAGCAAAATTTTTCGATTTGTATATTTGTATCTCTTTCTTTCTCTAAAATCACATAATTTGGTATTTTTTTTTTTGACAAAAAAAAATTATTCAATTCAAAAAAATATTAACTCACTCTGTTAATTAATTGTGTAAAGACGTAATGTGGTAACGAGAGCTCACACTGACACACTGATTGATTGCTTATCAACCAACGAGTCCAAGATATATCAACACAAGTCCTCGTGAAAAATTTTATAACCAATAATATTGGGTGAGTATTTGTTTAAAATCGGGATAAATTCAAACAACAAACAAGGGGTTGATCAATTTTTTTTTTAATAAATCTCGATTTTAACAAAAAAAAAATGGACCTACAATCAATTTTTCACAGGTAACTGTATGAAATTTCAACGGGAAAAAAATCAAGTTGGTCATGTATTTTTTGCACTATTTTTCATAATAATTAGCAGGTCATGTCTTCATTGTATGTAATATCGTAGCTTTATTCGGCTATTTGTCGATAATGTAGTTGTAATTACGGAAATTTAGGGTAGTAATCTGCATTACCGGTAGACAGCCGAACAAAGCTACGATACTACGTAACAAAAGCATGGCCAACTGTAAGGTAAATTAATATCGTAGTTCAGATTGTTTAATTTAACAAATTTTAGTAAACAGGGTATACAATGCAATCTCATTTCATTGTTGGCCATGTCTTTGTTATAACTAGTCGTAACTTTGTTCATACTTTACTAGGTTTGACATGTTTCAATAAAAATAAAGCCTTCGAACCAAGCTACGGTCCTACGTAATAAAAGGCATGGCCAATTGAGAGGTGAAATAGTGCTGTATGTACATATAAATGATTAATTTTATTCTAAGGGTTGTGTCTTTTTTTATTGGTGTTCACTTTTGTGGGATAATTAACGAGTTAATGGAGGAAACGGGGGGATAGAGTTAGTAAAGGGTCTTTTAGCGAATTTTTTTTAAAAAAATTAGCTAATGGCGAGATCCTCACTTTTGAATTTCCGAAAAATTTTTGCACAGAAGTTCGTTTTGGGACCTAAGGAACCCATATCCACCGTTCGTTAAAATTTTTATATATATATATATATATATATATTTATATATATATATATATATTTATATATATATATATATATATATATATATATATATATATATATATATATATATATATATATATATATGTATACCCACGATAACTGCCGTAAAAATACACCAATCTTAATGAAACTTGGTACAAAAATCGGTCTTTGTGATAGCTTGGATGAGTTCGTTGGCCAGACTGGTAGGGCCAACACTTTTGGAATAAGAGCTGAAGAAATGTTAAAAAAAAACATTTTCAATATTAAATTTGCTTAGATTTTGATGAAAATTAAAATAACAGTAGAGCCGACCATTCTCTATGACCCAGAAAAAAAATCATCAAAATCGGTTCGTTGGTTCGCAAGAAAAATGCAAAAATCTCTTTTTTGAGTATAAGCAGTAAAATCGATTATCTCAGGTGGCTATATGTTCTCTGACTATTGATATTAGAAAAAAAATTGAATATCGCGGGGGGGCAACTAATTTTGCCAGTTAATATTAGACGCAAGGCCTGCTAGAGAATTTCGCTTGAAAAAATCAAGCAGGCCTTGATTAAACGTATTACGGGAAATGAATTTATTAGTTGATTCAATGTTATTAAAATATATTAATTGTCAGTATCATAAGAATGTTTTGCAATTAATATTTCAGTATGTAGATACATAAAAAAATTCGCTATATAAGGTACTTGCTGCCTTTGGAGATTTTTTTTTATGTTTAGAAATAATATGCAGGGTAATCATTAATCCCTAAGTTCGCAACATTTAAAATGTAGGGTTAAAACTGTGGGGTAGAAAATTGGAAAAAGTCTCAAAATTCGGTATAAAATCGCATTTATACCCTCATAAGGGGTGTAAAATCTGTTTATACTGGGTGAGTCACATAAGTCGTAAAGTTCATTTGACAACTACCATTATTTGTCGAGTGATTAGAAAATTATTTCAAGGATTTGTAGGGGTCCCCAGAGAACATTTTAGCAAAATTAGAACCTCGTAGCTCGTTTGTAAATCAATCTTGGGAAGGTCTTCGGGTCATTCAAACTCGTTTTTGAACATAGCGACCTTGTTCAAATGAGCTACGAGGTTCTAACTTTGTTAAAACAATCTCCAAATAACCCTTTAAAGATTCGTAAATTTGTTTTTTTGAATCGCTGGTTAAATAATGGGAGTACCCATGAGAATTTTTCGTCATACGTGACTCACCCGGTATTCTATAGCATGAAAATATTTCGTTTTTGAATCACGGGAAATTTTGAGCTTTTTGTTGAAATATTTGGAAAAGTTTGATTGTCTTCCTTAAAATTGCTGTATAAATAATGAAATATGCATCCCTTAAAATAGATTAAAATTAATATAAAAAATATTAAAATAGGATGGGTTAGGCCATAGTTAAGCTCGCTTAAGCAAGATCTTGGCTTAAA
The DNA here is from genome assembly GCA_039776855.1 of Mylabris sibirica. Classification (NCBI taxonomy): domain Eukaryota; kingdom Metazoa; phylum Arthropoda; class Insecta; order Coleoptera; family Meloidae; genus Mylabris; species Mylabris sibirica. The sequence goes on along the minus strand of CM077840.1, from coordinate 9,452,941 downwards.
TTGACTTAAGCGTAGATTTACTAACATTTAAGTGAGGATGAACGAGCCTCAACCTAAATGTATGTAAACCTACCGTTAGCTCTATTTAAGCCGAGCTTAAGTAGAGGAGAAAACCGTGCTTTATTGATATACAACGTGTGAAATCATGACTAACTTTGTTTTTTTTTGTTTCAATTAATCTTAATTTCTTAAAAATAAAAGATGTAAATTTCGAAAATGTTTGATTAAAAGCGATATTTTTAATTTTTTAACATTCCAAAGTAAGGATTGGGGAGTAAATGGTGGCATTTTCTCCGACAGGAATCAAATGATAGTTGTCCAAAATCACGTGAAAAATCATCATCAACAACAACAACAAATGATCGCCGTCGTAGCAGTAATCGTGATCGATCAGAAGATCATCGTAATAGTAATTATAGACATCGTTCAAGAAGTTCAGATCGTGATCGTAGTCGTAGTCATCGTTACGATGATAATAAATCAAGTCGTGATCGTTATGATAAATATCGTACATCTACTAATAGTAGTAGTAGTAGTATTAGTAGTAGTTATTCACGTGATAAAAGATCACGACGATCATTATCAAGGGATAGACGTAGCCGTGATAATAGTCGATCACCACCATCAAGAAAATCATCAAGATCACGTTCTAGATCACGATCAAAATCAAGATCAAGGGATATAAATCGTAAATCTATCAATAATAATAATGGTAATAATGAAAGAACAAGTGAATTGTTGCAAAAACAACAAATGTTCATGCCTTCATCACTGCAACAACAATTACAGCAACAACAACAACTTCAACAACAGATAAAAAGATCAGCATTTGCTATCAATACTACAACTACCTCTACTGTTCCTACAATGACATCATTAATTCAATCAACAACAACACGAACAACATTGTCAAAACCATCAACAATACTACCAACAACAAATCAAATGATAAATAATAACAATAATAATAATAATAATAGAGATGATGAAAAGAAAGATGATCGTTTCTTTATGCCTGGTATAACTGGTCGTTTTCGTGAACAAATTGAACGTAGAAAATTATTATGGCAAAAGAAAGATACTCCAAATGTGACAAAAGTCAATAGTGGTACTACTGGTGTAACAAAGAAAGTATGGGAGACTACAACATTTGCCCAAGATACTGATGGTAATATTATGCATTACCACATTGCTGTTGTAAATGTACTCAATTTGTATGAAGTTAGTTTATTTTTATTTTAGCAAAATTAGAACCTCGTAGCTCATTTTGAAGTGTACATTTACAGCAACAACGTGGTATAATATTAATAATAATAGTAATGATTAATTTATTTGTTTAATTATAGGTAAAGTTGCAAATAAATTCAAACGTTTAATGGGTATTAGAAATACAACAGATGATAAAAATAATCCAACTGTTGATGTATTGAAGAAACAAGAAGAAATGTTCAGTTCAATGGAACAACAATATGAAGTTGCTAGAACTGCTACACATACAATGAGAGGTGTTGGATTGGGTTTTAGTAGTAATTATCCACGATAGTTTGTTTTAATAATTAAAAAGAAATGGTGTTTTTAATTTGGCAATTCTCTCTTCTTTTTATTTTGGTTATCTACAATATAAAAAAATACTTATAATAATTGTGTATTCTAGTGTTAGTGTAGGTAGTATAAAATTAAGTTATGTTAATTGTTATCATTTGTTTATTTTGATTTTTGAAGGACCTTTTCTATATTCTATCTAAAATTTCCATTCTTATTGTTTGATAGTCACTGGTTAAGTACTAACCTATCATAATATTACTGAGAATTGATAAGAAAGCATGTGTCAATATAACATCGATTCTGTATGGCACATACAGCATGGTCCGCCTGAATGTCCCTGGTTCTTACGGAAAATCACCCTATTTGGCAAGCGATTCGGAACATATTTGAAGGATTTGTAGGAGCCACAGAGAGCACTTTAGCCAAAATTAGAACCATGTAGCTCATTTGAAAGTCGATCAAAAACGCTCATTTTGGAGAATGTCGTAATTTTCAAAAACTTCTTGCACGCCTAAAATCGCTTAGAAATACTTGAAGATTCTCCCAGCATTGATTTTTCTCGCTTTCGAGTCACTCTTACATAGTTATTTTGCGTGTAAACCAGCATTTTGACCAACTTCAAAATGAGCTACGAGGTTCTAATTTCGATAAAACTATCAGTTTTTGGGCAGGTTTCTTTATTTTCCAGTCAATGAAGTCCACTTATTTTATATAAAATTAAACCCAAAAAATTATTTTTAGATTTTTATTCAACAATAACTTAATTTAACTAAATATTGTTACATACAAAATCAAAATTGTGCTAAACATATTAGGAAAATTTGTGCAAAAAGAAACTAAGCCCCCCCCCCCCTCGTACTTATTCAATCTTCTTTGGTTTGTTTTTATCACGTTTTATCAATAATCTCAATAATGGACCATAAATAAATGGATAGAATCCAAAGAAAATAATACCAATATAATTTAAAGCACCAAAAGCCTTCCAATAACGTTCAAATTTCAATAGACCAAAGGGTAACAAACACCAACCCATAAAAACGAACGTATAGACACGTAAAAGGAGATGACGCACCAGTTTGACGCGTGAATCTTCAAAGAACTTTGATAAATGCTCATTATTGTTAACAATCGATTTAATCTAAAAATAAAACAAATTAAATATAATTAATTACATGTTGTGTGATTCAGAACTACAAAATGAAAAATTTCAAAAACTGTTAGCGTTCTAAATCACCTTATTCCCACTTAACTATGAATAATTTTGAAAAGATTTATAGGAGGGTGCCCAGGGAACATTTTAGCAAAATTAGAACCTCGTAGCTTATTTGGAAGTTGATTTAAAACGCTCTTTTCGGACAGTGTTACAATTCTCAAAAAACAGCTGCACACCTAAAATGACTCGTCGACCCTTTCAATAATAATTTTTTTCGTTTTTCTCTAACGCATTCTAGAAAAAATGCAAAACATCACCTGCTACAGTACTGCGGAGAAAAACCAGCCACTTTAATTTTGAGTGTGCAGCTAGTTTTGAAAAATTGCGACATTATGGGAAACGAGCGCTTGTTCGACCAACTTCCAAATGATCTACGAGGTTCGAATTTTGCTGAAATGTTCTCTAAAGACACTCTAATAAATCTTCGAAATATTTTCCCAATCGCCCAACAATTAATAGGAGTTGTCACAAGATCTGGCCATAGTTAAGTGATGAATCGCCTAGTGTCCCACTTGACTATAAATAATGTTGCAAAGATTTATAAGAGGGTGTCTAGGGAACATTTCATCAAAATTGGAATCTCGTAACTCATTTGGAAGTCGATCAAAAAGCGTTTGTTTCAGACAATTTTGCGATTTTCAAAAACCAGCTGCACACCTAAGATGATTAAGAGTGACTCAAAGATCCTACATTGATTTTTTTCTTTTTACTACAATGCATTCTAGGAAAAAAGACAAACATTCGCTGTAATAGAACGCAGAGGAGAAAAATGAGTTACTCCAGTCATTTGAAGTGTGCAACTAGCTTTTGAAAATGGCGACATCGTGAGAAAGGAGCGGTTTTTTGAGTAACTTCTAAAAGAGCTATGAGGGTCAAATTTTGCTAAAAAGTTCTCTAAAGATTCTCTGATAAATCTTCGAAATATTTCTCTAACCGCTTAACAATTAATAAAAGTTCCCATAAGAACTGACCACAGTTAAGTCTTGAATCACCTTGTATCCAACTTGACTATGAATCATTTTGCAAAGCTTTATAGGAGGGTGTCTAGGGAACATTTTAGCAAAATTAGAATCTCGTAGCTTATTTGAAAGTAGGTCAAAAAGCGCTCGTTTCGGACAATGTTGCAATTCTCAAAAACCAGCTGCACACCTTAAATGAGTAAGAATGAGTCGAAAATCCAATATTGATTTTTTTAATTTTTCTCTAACGCATTCTGGAAAAAAAAATGCAAAACGGCACCTGCTACAGAACACAGCGGAGAAAACGAGTCACTTTGTCATTTTAAGAGTGCAGCTATTTATTGAAAATCACGACATCTTGAGAAACGAGCGTTTTCTTGATCAACTTCCAAAAGAGCTGCGATGGATCCTCTGCGATGAAATATTTTTCCAATGGCTCAACAATAGGAGTTGCCATAGGAATCGGTCATAGTTAAGTGGGACACTTAGTAAATGAAGGATACTTACGTCTCTCTCCATATAGATGACGATATATTCAAAGAAGAAACAAACATAATAGCCTGAATGCACACCATGCCATATGGCCAAAAATAATAAAGCTGCTATTTGACTGATATGACGATTATTTAAAAATTTCAAACGTTTATAAATATATTGAGCAACCCAATGGTTTGTATTTATATTAAATGATAATATATAATGATTGAATTCGGTTGTATTTTCAAAAATTGAAATTTTAACATTTTTACAACCATCCCAACGTATACTACCATCATTATCATCAACTCCATTATGGGTAACACCAAATAGTATACAAGCACCCTCAGTCAATAACCAAATTGCTATATATTTATATAACGTATATCTACCCCAAATACCAATCAAAATCAAACGTCTTAAAAAGCTCATTTGTGCAAATTCATCAGTTAATAGATACTCATCATTGACGAAGAAACTCAAAATTTGGAAGATTATCAAATAAATTACACCTAAACTGGCACGTGATATGGCAGCATTTATCGATTTTGGTGGTTTATGATCATCACTACTAAATTTACCATCAACAAAATCTTGATAACGTTTCAAATTGAAATGTGGCCCAACTAAAAAACTCGGTGGAAATAACATATGGGCAAAAAATTCGAATATATTTGGACATTTTTCTAATGCAACTTTTTTATTATCGTTTGATAATTGTTCGATAGGACGTTGACCATCGTATAAATCGAAAGCTACAGCAATTAAACGTAATACAAGGACACATTGTGGCACTGTCCAATTGATATCGTAATTATTCGTACTGGTATAATAATAACCTAAAAGATTTATAATTGTTATGTATAGAATAGATGGTAAGAGTAGGGGGGAGCTTTAAAGTTTCGAAGTATTTTTAATTGGGGAAGGGGGTGTACGTCGAAAAAATCAACCCATAATCTGTCTAACACTGGTCCTTCGAGCCGGATCTAATGTTGGTCCTTCGAGTAGGATACAATTTTAGTCCTTTGGGTCGGATCTAATATTGGCACCTCATACCGAAGTCAAAAGAGACAAAATTCCTGCATAAATGGTGTCTGGTCGGACTACTGAAAGATACGGATGACTCCAACACGACCGTTACTACAAAAATAGAAGCAGTGGGACCCAGGCATAAAGAAAAGATTTCTCTAGCACTGGCAAACATATTACAAACAGAACAAATAACTATAATGACCTAGACACAGGTCATGTTGAGGAACTACCGAAATAGAAGACTACATCAAAACAGAGAGTTAAGCACTAAAAGAGCTTGCTAATCAATCCCTTTTAGCTTGATCTAAAGATGGTCTTTCGAATGGGATGTAACACTGGTGCCTCGAGCATACTTCTGGGCTGTCACACTGAAACGCTCATCTACTTGGGGCTTCTTTACTTTCCAGAATGTTGAGATGTAAGAGGCATCTAATTCGGTTTCTTTCTTCAGGGCATTAGTCCTTCCAGATAGACTTTCTTCATGAATGCGCCCCTTTGAACCAGATCTAACGATGATCCTTCGAATAGGATGTAACACTAGTGCCTCCAGCATACTTGTGGGCCTTCCCATTGAAATCTGTTTGAAGCTTCCTTACTTCGAGATGTAAGAGGCATCTAATTGGATTTCCTTCTTCAGGGTATTGGCCCTTCAACCCTTTGAGCCAGATTTAACGATGGTCCTTAGAAGGGATCTAACACTGGGCGTTTTCACTAAAACTCCACATATTTTTAAGCCTTCCTTACTTTCCAGAATGATGAGATGTAAGAAACATCTAATTCGTTGGTCCTTCGAGCCGGATCTAACATTAGTATTTCTTAATTTCAACAGTAATAAAACTAAATTATTGATGAATAAAATTTGAAAAAACGTTCACACCCACATTTAAACACGTTCTGCTAAAGACGATAAGATTTTTGTGCCCTTATAGCCCCCAAAATTCTCGTTTTTTTTCTCTCATTAACAACTCTAATTTCCTTCGAACTGCACAAGAGTTGTGGAAGATTTCGAAACCTAAAAGCCCTACCCTTACCCAATACTCAAATATCTACGTTTTTTTTTTTTGTCCAAATACTTTACCTATCAATAGATGCGTTAGATTACAAATAAATACAATAGAGACACTCAAAATTGTACCACCCAATACAAATAATGTTAGATAAGTGAATAAAATAGCATAGATAGCGTTCAATGTATCAAAACCATAATTAAAATAACCCAAACTGAAACCTGTTAGAATACAATAGGAATGTTGTAAAATCGCCGGTCTCCCATAAATGAATTTCCGATGTATCCATCCTAACGGATAACCTACGAAAAAAAGAAATAATCAATAATTATTGAACAAAATCAATACGACTTTATTATCAATGATTGATAAGACCAAGAGAGGGGACGCGGGGCGAAGATACGAAAGACAACAAAGCGTTGTTGAAAATTTTAAACAACAATATTAAGGTTATGTTGAAATTTTTAAGGTTAGAAATATTTAATTTTCAAAAAAACTAACAAATTACCTGCTAATATTGATAAGAGTAATCTTAATGCCGGCTCTGTTGTACCCAAATATTGGCTAGAAATTGTTAAAACACTATCAATACCCGTTATCAACATGATTCAGATTTCGTAATAATTGAATGATTGGTTGAAAATCTAGGGGAATTTATTTGATACGATTTGTCGTGCCAGCCATTAATTCAAATTCTAATTGTAGCTCTTATTGTATAATTAATTATTCAAACTAAATGATATTCACACAAAAAAATAATTGAATTACAAAAAGTTAATACAATGGTTTTATTTAGAAGTTTAGCTTTTTTTGGAATATTTTATTGAGTTTTCGTAAAAAAATTTGTTGTAGTCTACGTAACTTTAATCACAGAATTTAAGATTGGCAATACTGTTACCCATAGTTCATTAGGTCTGTCAATTTGTGACATAAACACTCTTGATTAATCAAAATAGAATTAGTTTTTATAAATATTGGACGGGAATTAGAAAAATTTGTAAAAAAATTGATAAAAAAACGATTGTTAGTTGACTATAGGTTAATTAATACCAAAGGTAATATTAGTTTTTAATTTATTTTGATCATTGTTTTTTTTTTCTGGTTTGTAGATTATGGATGAGAAGAAACGTTCATGCAATTTTCGTCCATATGAAGAGATGTTATTGGTTACATTAATTGAAAAATATAAACAAATTGTTGAAAATAAAAAAACTGATACGATTTCAAATAATGAGAAAGCTGAATGTTGGCGTGCTATTGAAGAAGAATTCAATTATGCTAGTAAATCAGTTTATCGTACAGTAAAAATATTAAAGAAAAAATATGAGAATATTAAGAAGAATGTACGAAAAAAATGTACAAATGATCGTTTAAATGGTATGGAAATTGATGGTGATCCATTAGATACAACAATGACAACATTAAATGAAGTTGAACAGAAAGTTAAAGCAATATTAGATTCACGTTTAGGTTGTTTATCAACATATGATGGTGGTGGTGGTGATTCAGAGAATAGTTGTAAGATTTAAATTTAATTAACAGTTTAATTTACGGATTTTATTAAATAGTAGGTCAAAAAATTGAAGAGTATATACCGATTAAACAAGAACTAGAAGAACAACAACAACAGAATGACAATTTAAATAATGAAGAGGAAGAACAACAACAACCACAACAACAACGAAAACATCACCAAGAACAACAACAACAAAACAGTCCAGAGCCTGGTTGTAGTAGATGGAATAAGCATCGGCCTCAACGATTATGGCAAAGGCGTACTAAACATTTAGTCTCGTCTAAAAATGGTAACTTACAACATTCAAACTATTTCACCTCTCAGTTGGCTTGTTAAATGTTGAGTCGTAGCTTGATTCATACACTTTACTCTATTTGATTGTTGTTGTATTTTTCAATGAGAAACAATAAAGCATGGCCAACTGTGTGATGAATGATGAAATAGCATTGTAACGTGGCTAAACAGTGGTATTTCGCCTCTAAATTGGCCATGCGTTTGTTAAATATATAGTCGTAGCTTAGTACATGCACCTTACCTCATTTGTTTGTCATTACTGTACCGAGTGTTCCACGGTATTTATTCTCACAGTTGGCTGTGCCTTTAGTGACGTAGTAGCCTAAGTTGATTCGACCATTAACAAATTTGAAGTGAGAATCAAGTTACGTTATTACGTTACCAAAAGCGTAGCCAACTATGAGAATAAATACCGTAGTACACCCGGTATTTTGTCAATGAAAAGTACAAACAGTCGAACCAAGCTACGACACTACGTAATCAAAGGCATGGCCAATTGCATCATGAAATAGCATTGTACAGCGTGGCTATACAGTAGTATTTTACCTCTCATTGTCAGTATGCCATGCGTTTGTTATATGTAGAGTCGTAGCTTGGTTCGTACATACACTTTACTAAATTTGAATGTTGTTGCTGTATTTTAAAGAGAAATATAAGCAGTCGAATCAAGCTACGATGCTACGTAACTTCAATGGCATTGCCAATAGCTTGCTTGGTGATATTGTACAAAAATGGTAATTTTCAATATTTAAGCTACACAGACTTAACAACGCTATTTCATATCTTAGTTGGCCATGCGTTTATGTCGAGTCGTAGCTTGGTTCATACACTTTACTTCATTTGATTCTCATTGCTGTATTTTATTATTGAAAAATACAAGTAGTCGAATCAAGCTGCGACACTACGTAATTAAAGGCATGGGCAATTGGGTAATGAAATAGTATTGTATAGCGTGGCTATAGAGCGGTACAAATTTCATCTTTCAGTTGACCATGCGTTGGTATATGTAGAGTCGTAGCTTGGCTCATAGATGCACTTTACTAAATTTGAATGTCGTTGCTGTATTTTAAAGAGAAATATAAGCAGTCGAACCAAGCTACGACGCTACGTAACTTTAAGCGCATGGAAAATTTCTTGATGAAATAGTATTGTACAAAAATGATATTATTTAAGCTAAACACGTTCAACAATGCTTTTTCACCTCTTGATTGGCTATGCGTTTATGTAGAGTCTTAGCTTAGTTCATACACTTTACTACATTTGATTATCGTTGCTATATATTTGATACAAGCAGTCGAACCAAGCTATGATGCTACGTAACTAAAAACAAAGCCAACTGCGTGATAAAATAGCATTGCACAGGCTGGCTATACAGCGATATTTCATCTCACAGTCTCAGAGTCCTAGCTTGGTTCATAAACTTTATTACATTTGACATTAATTGACGTATTTTTCAATAAACAACAAAAAGGCATGGCCAACTGCGTGGTGAAATAGTATTATACAAGATGCTTATACACCTCTCAGTTGGCTATGAGTTTGTTAAATGTAGAGTCGTAGCTTGGTTCATACACTTTACTACATTTGATTGTCGTTGCTGTATTATGTCAATGAGAAATACAAACAGTCGAACCAAGCTACGACGCTACGTAACCAAAAACAAAGTCAACAGCATGGTGAAATAATATTGTACTAGAGTCGTAGCTTGGTTCATGCACTTTTCTAGATTTCACATTTCAATGAAAAACAAAAAGACATGGCCAACTGCGTGGTGAATTAGCATTGTATGGAGTGTTTTATTTTATGATATTTAAGTATCATCAAAAATAAGATAGCCTGTACTTACTTAATTATTGTTTTATCTGATTTTTTTGTTTTAGATAAATGTTTTAATGGTGAATTAATTAATTGGTTGAAAGCGAAAGCATCATATGAACAAATGAAACGTGAACATTTAATATTGAAATATAATTTAATGAAAGAAAAACATAATTTAGAGATGCAAATGTTGAGAGAGGAGCATACATTAAAAATGGAAATATTAAAATTGAATAAAAGTAAACTTATATGGGATGATAATACATGAAATGTATTTTATAGAAGAGATTTTTTTAAAAAAATATTTAAATTTGTTTTTAATGTAGGAATTATTCCTTTAATTCCAGTCCAAAATTCGATTGTTTTTCACATACTACTTAATATGTTTGAAGAACAACCGGCTGTGATAATTAGAAAAGACAATATTTAAATCTAATTTTGATTGGGTAAAAAAAGTTTAATTATATAATAAGAATTGATTAGTAATATTTATTTTTGTTTGTGTATGTGAAGAACAATCGGCACTTAGATAGGTAAGATGAATGAAAATCTGATATATTTTCATTATGAAAAATATCGTTGCAATAAAACTGGAAATTTAAGTCCGGTTTTTATCCCATACTACTATCCTAACAGTAGGCTTAACACATTTGTGTGGCGTCCGTCTATGTACTGGTTGCCATAAAAATATGTGCAAGTCACGCTTAAGCCGATTTAAAGCAGTCTTGCTAAGTCGAGCTTAACTAGCAGAAGAAAAATCAACCTAACCGTAGATTTACATAAATTTTCATATGGACCACCAAATGTGTGTAATCTTGATTTAAGGCATGGTTTTTCTAAGGCGAACTTAAGTAAAGAGAAAAACCGGGCCTAGGTCGTCCACAAATTAAGGATTCGCTTTAAAAAAAGATCTAGCCACAACCATTGACTGAATAATAATAACCTGTCGAGCCCATACTTTTGTATAATCGAAAAATACTCCTAAAACCCTTGAGAGTATTCCAACCACCAGATGACGACAATATCGAATTACGTAGTTTCAGACAAAAATTAAATCATAAGCATTAATTCATACAATTGTAACGTATCACAGCCCAATAAATATATTGGAGAAAATCTAATGAAAAAGCAATACAATTTGAAGGCCACTATACCAAAAGTCTAAAATAAGAGACAGAATTCGTTTTTTTTAAAGAAACAGGGACTTAGAATTATGCTATTAACAAATAGATGGCAGAACAAATTTTTCAATTACAAACGCCCCATAAAGGTGAACTCTAGCAAAGAATACATACTCCATAGAAGCTCAGATCTCGGGGTTTTGTGGTTATCAAACTTTTAGTACCTACCCTGACTCACGAAGGGCGACACTTGTTCAATGTCGGTCGGTCGTCGACACTGTTGCCGACGACGTAGGAAGAAAATCTACTAAATGGTCACGTGATACCCACTAGAAATCCATTTAGTTTATTTTGAAGTCAATATTCCTTTTCTACATCCAAATATGTCCATTATAAATATAAGATAAAAAATTATATAGGTAAATATCTCCAAAAGTTATATTTAATTAGACAAATCAACAAAAAATATTCGAAAAAAAAATCTACCAATTTTCTACTTTTCTACCAGACATTCTACTTTTCTACCAGATTTTCTACTAATCTACTAGACGGAGATTTATCCACAAGACGGGTCGAAATTCCACCAGATCTAATAGAAATTCGCCTGAATCGGCAACCGTGGCCATGAGTTCGGTTGATAAAATCGTCGTGCTTAGCATGTGCTTACCGACATTGAACAAGTGTCGCCCTTCGTGAGTCAGGGTAGGTACTAAAAGTTTGATAACCACAAAACCCCGAGATCTGAGCTTCTATGTAGTATGTATTCTTTGACTCTAGCAAAGAATACATACTCCATAGAAGCTCAGATCTCGGGGTTTTGTGGTTATCAAACTTTTAGTACCTACCCTGACTCACGAAGGGCGACACTTGTTCAATGTCGGTCGGTCGTCGACACTGTTGCCGACGACGTAGGAAGAAAATCTACTAAATGGTCACGTGATACCCACTAGAAATCCATTTAGTTTATTTTGAAGTCAATATTCCTTTTCTACATCCAAATATGTCCATTATAAATATAAGATAAAAAATTATATAGGTAAATATCTCCAAAAGTTATATTTAATTAGACAAATCAACAAAAAATATTCGAAAAAAAAAATCTACCAATTTTCTACTTTTCTACCAGACATTCTACTTTTCTACCAGATTTTCTACTAATCTACTAGACGGAGATTTATCCACAAGACGGGTCGAAATTCCACCAGATCTAATAGAAATTCGCCTGAATCGGCAACCGTGGCCATGAGTTCGGTTGATAAAATCGTCGTGCTTAGCATGTGCTTACCGACATTGAACAAGTGTCGCCCTTCGTGAGTCAGGGTAGGTACTAAAAGTTTGATAACCACAAAACCCCGAGATCTGAGCTTCTATGTAGTATGTATTCTTTGACTCTAGATATTATTCACTCAACGCCGCAACACTTGGGTAGGTGCCGAAAATTAAAGAATTTGGGCCAATTTTTCAATAATTTTATACAGAAATTTTATAATAATAGAAGGTCTTATACAGGGGAAAAGATTTTTATAATCTCAACTAAAACTTATTTCTATTTATCTAAATCGGTTATCTTTTTATGTATTTTCGGGTTGTTAAATCTGGGGTGTTGTTTGTATTTGTTTTGAAATCTCACAGCCAACTCTGTATACTTTTTTTTTCTTCGTTTATTACTCCACAGATTAAAATCGAGACATTTAAATTGTATCAGGTGGTACAGTAGGCCCACCACTATCTGGTTTACTTTCCAATGAGAATGGTGGTATACGACAATCGAACGTATAGCCATCTTCACGTTCCATTCTAAAAGTACCCCTTAAAAAAAAAAAAAAAAAATTGAAAATTAAAATTATATAAAAGGGATGAACCAAGAGCATGGCTCATTGCCGAGAGAGAGAAAGTGGGGGAGTGAGCGAGAGAGAAGAGTTTAGGGGATTTGAAGAAAGAAAGATATGTGTGGGGTAGAGAGGGCTTGGCGTAAGGGGGAACGGGTTAGAGAGAAAAATGGTGAAGTGTGAGAAAGCGACAGAGTATGAAGGTGGGGGGTAGAGATAAAAGGGGAGTGAGAGCGAGATAAAAAGAGAGAGGGTAGAGTGCATACACGACACTAATTCTATAGTTATTTATGAGTATGAGTGAAGGAGGGTAGAGTGAGAAGGAGAAATCGGGAGGGGGGTAAAGTAGATTAGAATGGGAGGAGTGAGAAGGAAGAGAGAGAGAAAGGGTAAAGAGTGGATGGAGAAAGCATCTCACGACACTATCTTATTTTATCGTTGAATGAGGGAGGGGGGAGTGAGCAATAGGGTGAGGGAGGTGGGGAACTAAAGTAGAAATAGAAGGGGAGAGGAGTGAGAGTGAATGGAAGGGGAGAGGAGTGAGAGTGAATGGTAGGGTAGAGGAGAGATGTGGTGATGAGAGAGAGAGAGAGAGAGGAAGAGAATGTATGTGAGATAGAGGGAAAGGGAGAAAGCAAAAGGGAAGGTGGAAGAGAAGGAGGAAGAGAGTTTGTGTGGAATAGAAAAGGAGGCCGGTGATAGAAAGTGAGAGGTGGGGGAGAAAGAAAAAAAAAGGGGTGATGAGAGAGAGTGAGAAGGGCGGGGGAAGGGAAAGGTTAGAGAGAGTGGGGTATAACCGAGAGAAACGGGAAAGATTAGAGAGGGGGAGAATATCACGACACTATCTTATTTTATCGTTGTATGAGAGAGGAATGGGAAAAGAGAGAAATCGGGAGGGAGAAGTGGGGAGATAAAGTAGAAATAGAAGGAGAGAGGAGAGATGTGGTGATGAGAGAGAAGGAAGGGGGGAAGAGTGATATAGAAAAGGGCGAAGAGAGAGCGGCGGAGAAAGCATCTCACGACACTATCGTATTTTCCAGTTGTGTATACGTCACTCTCTTTTGCTCCACTACCTTGGCATTGGAATGTACAGCTCTCTTTGTCTTTCTACGTTATATCTTCTCTCTCTCTCTTTCATGTAACGAAATGTACATAATAAACGTGACGCGTCCTTGAATTTGTCACAATTCTCTTTACAATAGAAAGAATAGAAACTTACCACATATGTCCACTTGGTGCTTGTAAACTAACATGACTACTATATTGAAATGCTGGTAATGTACGTGTTAATGCTGGTTCTTGTCCAACAACACCACGTCCACGTACAGTTTCTAATGTACCAGATAATGAAAATATACGCCAATGACGTTCACGTAATTGTACACTTAATGTACCTAAATTTTCTAAACGTATACAATAACGCCACCAATATACAGATGTTGAATGTGATTCTCTATAACCCATATAAAATGGTATAACTGTAACACGTATATTTTCAGTTGTTTCTTTATGTACATCAGATAATTCCAACCATGGATGATTTTTATTTTGCCATGCTTTTAATGTTTCTTGTGCCTTAAATGGTGGATCTATAAATTACATTTATTAATTTTACAATAAATAAAATCAAAATGTACAATAATGAGCACATAAAAGAGATCATTTTTTGTGTGGGCCTGTGTAAAATAGGCTTTTGAGAGCGTTGTGACAATGTAACATAATTTTCACAGGTCAGACGGGGGTGGGGCTCTAACATTTCTTAGACATACAGCCTGATTTACACGAACCGAAAAAACTTGATATACTTCGCTCAAGACTTGGTCTCTTTTATATGTTCATCACTGTACAACGCTATTTCATCTCGCAGTTGGCCATGCCTTTGGTGCTTGGTACGACCGCATATGTTTCTACTGACAAAATATATCAAATGTCAAGTATGGACCAAGCTACGACATTTGTGAGATGAAATAGCGTTGTACATACAGTGAAGAGCATATAAAAGAAACCATTTATGTGTAGCTGTGTAAAACAGACTTTTGAGAGCGGTCGTCACAATGTAACCTAATTTTCACAGGTCAGATTTTGTCAAGAAGGCGGTAAGGTTCTTACACTTCTTACCTATCCACATTAGAGAAACAGCCTGATTTACACGGACTGAAAAACTCGCTTAAGACTTGGTCTCTTTTATATGATCATCACTGTACAACGCTATTTCACTTCGCAGTTGGCTATGCCTTTGGTTACATACTTCGTAGCTTGGTTCGACTGCTTATGTATCTATTGACAAAATATATCAAATGTCAAGTACGGACCAAGCTACGACATTTGTGAGATGAAATAGCGTTGTACATACAATGACGAGCATATAAAAGAGACCATTTATATTGGACTTTGTAAAACAGGCTTTTAAGAGCAATTGTGACATAATTTTCACAAATCTGACTTTGGTAAGAAGGGGTTGAGGTTCTAAAACTTCTTACCTACCAACATCAGAGAAACAGCCTGATTTACATGAACCGAAAAACGTGGTACTCTTAACTCAAGACTTGGTTTCTTTTATTTGCTCATCATTGTACAAGGCTATTTCACTTCACAATTGGCTACGCCTTTGGTTACATAGCTCGTAGCTTAGTTCGACTGTTTATGATTCTACATATTAACAAAATACATTAATAGTAATCAAGTATGAATCCAGTTACATTTGTGAGTTGAAATAGCATTGTACATACATACAGTGACGAGCATAAATATAAAAGAGACCATTTTTGTGGGACTTTGTAAAACAGGCTTTTGAGAGAGGTCGTGACAATGTAACATAATTTTTACAGGTCAGACTTTAGCAAGAAGGGGGTGGGGTTCGACACTTCTTACCTAGCCACATTAAAGAAACAGCCTCATTTATACGAACTAAACAACTTGATATGTCTCGCTCAAGACTTGGTCTCTTTTATATGCTCATCACTGTACAACGCTATTTCACTTCGCAGTTGGCTATGCTTTTGGTTACATAACTCGTAGCTTGATTCGACTGCTTATGTTTCTATTAACAAAATATATCAAATATCAAGTATGGACCAAGCTACGACATTTATAAGATGAAAGAGCATTGTACATATAATGACGAACATACATATAAAAGAGACCAGCTGTGTAAAACAGACTTTTGAGTGCGGTAGTGGCAATGTAACATAATTTTCACAGGTCAAACTTTGGTAAGAAGGGGGTGGGGTTCTAACACTTCTTATCTACCCATATTAGAGAAACAGCCTGATTTACACGAAAAGAAAAACTTGATATACTTCGCTCAAGACCTGATCTCTTTTATACGCTCATCACTGTACAACGCTATTTCACTTCGCAGTTGGCTATGCCTTTGGTTACATACCTCGTAGCTTGGTTCAACTATTTATGTTTCTACATATTAACAAAATACATTAATAGTAATCAAGTATGAACCAAGTTACGACATCTGTGAGTTGAAATAGCATTGTACATATAGTGACGAGCATACATATAAAAGAGACCATTTTTGTGACACTTTGTAAAACAGGCTTTTGAGAGAGGTCGTGACAATGTAACATAATTTTTACAGGTCAGACTTTAGCAAGAAGGGGGTGGGGTTCGACACTTCTTACCTAGCCACATTAAAGAAACAGCCTCATTTATACGAACTAAACAACTTGATATGTCTCGCTCAAGACTTGGTCTCTTTTATATGCTCATTACTGTACAATGCTATTTAATCTCTCAGCTGGCGATGCCTTTGGTTACGTAGCTCGTAGCTTAGTTCGACTGTTTATATTTCTATTGACAAAATATATCAAACGTCAAGTATGGATCAAACTACGACATTTGTGAGATGAAATAGCCTTGTACATACAATAACGAGCATATAAAAAGAGGCCATTCTTGTGGGGCTGTGTAAAACTGGTTTTTAAAGGCGGTCCTGACAATGTAATAGAATTTTTCACAAATCAAACTGGGTAGAATTAAGGAAGTGCCCTTTTGGGTATCAAAAAACGTAATCTCTTTTATATACTCATCACTGTACAACGCTATTTCATCTCGAAGTTAGCTATGCTTTTTGGTTACGTATCTCGTAGCTTGGTTCAATAGTAATCAAGTATGAACCAAGCTACGACATCTGTGAGTTGAAATAGCGTTGTACGACCAGATATTTTCTGTTTTTTTTTCCTTCTTCCATACCATTGCCTGGATCATATACTAGAAATTTATCAAACAATTCATGATGTAACGGTTGTTTTTCTGCACTTGTATACGGTATAATATCCTCATGGGCTACATAATCTAATCCAGGTATTGCATACAAACTTCTACTTGAATCTTGATTACCCAAGAAGGTAACAGCTTCAGTTTGAGCTCTCTATAATCAATATTTTTTATAAAATTAATTATTAAAATAATAATTTTGATAAATTAATGATAATACAATATAAGGACAATCACGTTGATCGATTAATACTTGATAGAAGGTATGTGTACGTCCACGAACTTCTTTACCAACAACATTAGGTCCAGTTGTGAATTCTTCTTCAACATTACCACTATTATTCCCATTACGATTCGATGGTAGATCACGATCGAAAACTCTAGCTAACCATGGAAATAGAACAACGCCACGATAACCAAAGACACGGTGTAGAATTAATTGACCAGTTTCGTATTTACCGTTGATTTTCGGCGCTTCTAAACGGCCCACTTCTGCTAATCTATTAACAAAAATATATTTAAAATGATTTTTTTTTAATAAATTAATAATTACCTAGCATAATTACGGAGATTATTAAATATAATCACGTTTTTTGTGATTTTATTGGTATTCCGTTGAAATAGAACACAGAAACTTGCCATTGTTGCGACGTAATTTTTTTAAATATAACCATAAAAAGAATATTGAGGTTAGGTATTGTAATTGTTGAAAATTTTGTAAAATTAATGAAAATTCCAAATTAAATTATATAACTGATGTAAAATTAAACATTATTTCTATTTAATTAGTTGTTAATTACACGAAAATTTAGTAGAATTTCGACCAAAAAAAATTGTTTGTTTTGAGAAATTGACACTTGGAAAATTTTGTTTAACTTAAACTGTCATCAATAGATGTCGCAAATTAAACAAATTAATATGGTAAATGTAGCTCTGACTACTAAAGCTGTATCTACAATGATTGTTATTATAAGAATAAACACAGATCGGATAAAATATGACTACATCTTAAGGATTTAGTTAGTATAAATGTCTAGCTTATTAGGAGTTTGGTTGATATTTTTCTTAAAGTTTCACATTCCTGGGCTGGTCTAGAATTTTCTGTTTAATTCTCATAAAAAATAGCTTTTCATTCTGAATAGTAAGTGTGTATAATGTATAATACAGTAGTAAAATACAGCTGTATAATAAATTAAATATCGTCCATGGGTTGCACCATTCATTGTCAAATATTTGACACAGTGTCAACCTTACAATCACTAAATACATACAGTACCGCAATTCTATGGGCCATTGTGCTAGAGCGAGAAAAAGCAAATTTTTCGTCCAAAATGGTGGCAGTTGTAATAATCTACCATTCTATTGGCTGTACTCAATAATCTGTCATTAGGAGGACGCCACTGTAGTTAAAAGGTTAAAATTTGAAAGAGAGAGAAGATCCATATGAGATGGTCCCTTTTATATCTGTATATTATACATGGATCAACCTTGTATTGAAATTTACAGTATTACTGGTTGCCTACCATTACATCAAAATTGAAATGTAATTTTTTTTTGAAATTGTTATTGATGATTATGAATATTAGAAATAAGTACAACAAAGTTTTTCACTTGTACATATTTTTGAATGCTGTTTAATTTTTTTTTTTTTACAAAAGTTACACTAATTTACATTTTATGTCGAATGTACTTTTAAATGCTGCGTTAATGTGTATTTCCTTGTAAACCTTTTTTTACAAATGTCACATTGATAAGATTTCTTACCAGTATGTATTGTTAAATGATTATTTAAGTTTGACTTAAGTGTAAACTTTTTTTCACAAATGTTACATTGAAATGGTTTATCACCCGTATGTTTTAATAAATGGTTTTTTAAGCTAATTTTATGATTAAATGTCTTGTCACAAATATTACACTTATGCGGTTTTTCTCTTGTATGTACTAACATATGCGATCTTAAATTAGATTTTATAGAAAACTTTCTATCACAATTGTTACACTGAAATGGTTTATCACCTGTATGTTGTGATGAATGATATTTCAAGCTAATTTTATGATTAAATGTCTTGTCACAAATATCACACTTATGCGGTTCTTCGCCTGTATGTATTAACATATGCGTTATTAAATTCGATTTTATAGAAAACTTTCTATCACAAATGTTACATTGAAATGGTTTATCACCCGTATGTTTTAATAAATGGTTTTTTAAGGTAATTTTATGATTAAATGTCATATCACAAATGTTACACTTATGCGGTTTTTCACCTGTATGTATTAAAAGATGTTGTTTTAAATTTGCTTTTATAGAAAACTTTCTATCACAAATGTTACACTGAAATGGTTTATCACCCGTATGTTTTAATAAATGGTTTTTTAGGGTTATTTTCTGTGTAAATGTCATATCACAAATGTTACACTTATGCGGTTTTTCACCTGTATGTATTAAAAAATGTCGTTTTAAATTACGTTTTATAGAAAACTTTCTATCACAAATGTTACATTGAAATGGTTTATCACCCGTATGTTTTAATAAATGGTTTTTTAGGGTAATTTTCTGTGTAAATGTCATATCACAAATGTTACACTTATGCGGTTTTTCACCTGTATGTATTAAAAGATGTTGTTTTAAATTTGCTTTTATAGAAAACTTTCTATCACAAATGTTACACTGAAATGTTTTATCACCCGTATGTTTTAATAAATGGTTTTTTAGGGTAAATTTCTGTGTAAATGTCATATCACAAATGTTACACTTATGCGGTTTTTCACCTGTATGTATTAAAAGATGTTGTTTTAAATTACGTTTTATAGAAAACTTTTTATCACAAATGTTACACTTATGCGCTTTATCCCCTGTATGTATTAAAAAATGTGTTTTTAAATTCGATTTTCTAGAAAACTTTCTATCACAAATGTTACACTGAAATGGTTTATCACCCGTATGTTTTAATAAATGGTTTTTTAGGGTAAATTTCTGTGTAAATGTCATATCACAAATGTTACACTTATGCGGTTTTTCACCTGTATGTATTAAAAAATGTCGTTTTAAATTACGTTTTATAGAAAACTTTTTATCACAAATGTTACACTTATGCGCTTTATCCCCTGTATGTATTAAAAAATGTGTTTTTAAATTCGATTTTCTAGAAAACTTTCTATCACAAATGTTACACTGAAATGGTTTATCACCCGTATGTTTTAATAAATGGTTTTTTAGGGTAAATTTCTGTGTAAATGTCATATCACAAATGTTACACTTATGCGGTTTTTCACCTGTATGTATTAAAAAATGTCGTTTTAAATTACGTTTTATAGAAAACTTTTTATCACAAATGTTACACTTATGCGCTTTATCCCCTGTATGTATTAAAAAATGTGTTTTTAAATTCGATTTTCTAGAAAACTTTCTATCACAAATGTTACATTGAAATGGTTTATCACCCGTATGTTGTAATAAATGCTGTTTTAAGGTAATTTTCTGTGTAAATCTCTTATCGCAAAAGTTACACTTATGCGGTTTTTCACCTGTATGTATTAACGAATGTTTTTTTAAATTTGATGTATTTGCAAACTTTTTGTCACAAATATCACATTGATAACGTTTGTCATGTATGAGTGAATGTCTCCTTAAATTCGTTTTGTTTGTACTCTTTTTGCCACAAATTTTATGTTGATAAAGTGTTTTATCAGTCTGTTCTTTATTTAACACTATTATATTTTTACTGTTTTTATTGTATTTCCTTTTCTTTTGTCCAGTCACTTTATAAACATATAAAATTCTAATTAATAATTTAATAACTAACAAGCAATTAAAACAACCTTCTTACAACACGATCAAACAGTGTTAAAATTACTACATGTTATAACTATTTTCGAACAGAGTAAGCCATGAATTGTGGAACGTATAGCGTAACTTGATGCAACTGGCAAAAAAATCACATTAATTTCTAATCATTTAAATGAAATTAGAATTTGTTTTAATGGTTTTAATATAAAAAAGTAAAAATCAATATACCTAATGTGAAAATATTGATTGGCAGTTTATTAATGATTTGTTTGAACGATCTAAGCAACGACATACGTTTTCATTCTGATCATCAACACAGTTTTCATTATTTTAACACGAATCGTGTTATAGAAAGGTTTATACTATTACTATTTATAATTCTCACCAATTGTTGAAGACAATTCATCATTATTTGAGTCATTTTCTGCAATATTTGTTAGCTTCTTATTTTTACCAATTAATCTACTTAATGGCAGATTGTCTTCATCTTCTGAGTCACTCCCTAAAACACACCATCATATATATTTGTTTTTTGATTTAAAATAAAATGTTTAAAAAAATCAAAATAAAAAATCAGACTCTGATAACACGGACATTTTAACACGAGATGCGTTACAGAAAGGTTGATATTATTATTATTATTATTATTATTATTAGTAGCAGCATATAAGCGCCAAACTACAACACTACGTAACCAATTAGCCAAGTGCAAGGTAAAATTTCGTTGTACACCATTTATAAATCTAACAATTAAAACGTACAAATAACCCTCTCACAACACGATTTTAGTATATATATAAAAAATATTACTCTTTAAATTAGGACGATATGGCCGATTTTAAGCAAAAAAAAATGACGTATCCATTTTATCTATTGTAAATTCTAAAATGAATGTTCATAATATAGAAAAACCGTGTTATAAGAGGGTTGATATTATTACTATTATTGTTCTTACCGTTAATTGAAGGATATTCTTCAATGTTTGATTGATCATTTATAATATTAGTGTTATATCGATCAGAATCTTTATCATCAATAATTTGATTAACATTACTGATTGTTTTATCATTATTATCATCATCATCATCATCAATAACTTGTATACTTTGAGGATGATGATTATTTTCATGTATTTTTTGGCTTCCATCATCATTAAAATCGTTCTCTACAACATATTTAAAATATTAATGTTTATTTTTCAAAGATTCGTATTGCATGAGTTTCATCGAAAATATGAAACCCCTGTTTCACCCATTATTTAGAACTACTGAAATTAATTTGCTTAAAAATTAACATCAAACTGTTGAAAATCTCATCTACTTTATAAGACCACATGATTATAAGTTAATTTTTGTGTGTTTATTATTACATTAATCAATAAGACCACACCTTCTGCTTATAGCAGCCGCTAATACATCAGCAAGAACATTAACCAGTGTAAAAACAATTGAAATAAATAAACAGAATAGAAAAACGACCAAAGAGAAAAAGAATCGAAGAAAAAAACATTTTCAAACTAAATTCAATCGAAGCAGGAGGTGCGGTCTAATTTACCTTGAAATACATTTATCTAACGCACGTTTAATTTTTTTTCAATATCTTAAAAAACAAGTGAGCCGAATTGATATATATTTGACTTAAGTTTCAACATTGATTAAATTATACGACAATTATTCTTTCTTACCAATTTCGAAGATTATTTCCTCAATATAAATTTCATCACCTGTTGAACAATATGATCCTTCAGTATATAAAATGTTTATGTCCCACTGTTGATTGTCCTTATCATCATCATCATTAACTGGTATACTTGGAGGATGATGATTATTTTCATAGACTTTTTGGCTTTCATCATCATTAAAACGGTTCTCTACAACATTAATAGTAGTACTTATTTTATAAGTATTTTCATTGCATGTGTTTCATGAAGAATATGAAACCCCTTTTTCATTTATTATTTAAAACAATTAATATTAATTTACTTTAAAATCAATATGAAACTGTTGAAAATCTCATCCACTTTATACGGCCACATGATTATAATAATAATAATAATAATAAAAAAATTGAAAATCTCTCGGTAACTTTTCGTGTTAGACCGTATTTGTGTTTATTAATTACATTCATAAATGAGACCACACCTCCTGCTTATAGCAGTCGCTAATACATCAGCAAGAACATTAACCAGTGTAAAAATAATTGAAATAAATAAACAGAATGGAAAACGACCAAAGAGAAAAAGAATCGAAAAAAAAACATTTTCAAACTAAATTCAATCGAAGCAGGAGGTGTGGTCTAATGTACTTTGAAATACATTTATCTAACGTACGTTTAAATTTTCTCAATTTTTAAAAAACAAGTGAGATGTCGATGTTTGAAAATCGGCAATTTTCGCAGGCCGAATTCGAGATATTTGACTTCCAGGCTCTTAAGTTTCAACATTGACTAAATTATAAAACAATTATTGTTTTCTTACCAACTTTCAAGACTGTTTCCTCAATATCAATTTCATCTTTTATTAATTCATGTGATTCTTCAGTACATGAAGTGTTTTCATCCAACTGTTGATTGTCCTTATTTTCATCATCATCATCATCAATCGACATAACTGAATGATGATTCTTTTTATCAATTGTTTCAACTTTATCATCAATAGTACTCCCTAAAAACATATCAATGTTAATATGTACAGGGTGGACCATTTTCGATGGTATTTGAGGATATCTCCTATAAGCAATGATGGTACAAACAAACTGGCAGCACATTCTCGTGGTACTTTTTCATGGCCAATCAGATCGTGTAATTAGATTTCAACTATGTTTTTTTGTTTTCGAGTTATTCAACTTTTTTCATTTTTTCACTATTTCTATGACGCTCTATATCTCGTAATCTTTCAAAAAAATCAAACTTTTTCTGATTGTTTTTAACACAATTTTTAATGCAGATTTTATCTATTTTATTCAATTTGAAATAGGTTTTAGCGTTCTTGAGATATAATACAAACTTATGTTTTTTTAAATGGAACCATATAAAAATTTTTAGTCCATTAAATAGCAAATTTTTTTCTGATTACAAATATATATGGTTTGTTATAGTTATTTTCAAAAATATAAATGTTATTTTAAAATTTTATAATTAATAGGTAAAAACTCCAAAATCATTATTGGAATGATAAACATAGAGTGCTATGAAACAAAAGTTACGTATATAAAATAACACCGTTTGGCAGGTAGCAATTGTTTCATGGCACTCTATGTTCATCATTCCAATAATAATTTTGGCATTTTTACCTATAAATTATTAATTTTTAAGATAACTCTTATGTTTCTGAAAATAACTATAACAAACCATATATATTTGCAATCAGAGAAGAATTTTCTATTCAATCGACTCAAAATTTATATATGGTTCCATTTAAAAAAACATAAGTTTGTGTTATATCTCAAGAATGCTGAAACTTATTCAAAATTTAATAAAAGAGATAAAATCTGCATCAAAAACTGTGTTAAAAGCAACAAAAAAAAGTTTTATTTTCTTAAAAAATCACGAGATTATAGAGCATTCTTAAAATGACGAAAAAATGAAAAATGTCGATTAACTCTAAAACAAAAGAAGATAGCAAAAATCTAATTACACGATCTGATTAGCCATGAAAAAGTAGCACGAGAATGTGTTATCAGTTAGCTTGTACCATCATTGCTTATAGGAGATATCCTCAAATACAGTGCCGATCCTAGGCCTGTGGCCGCCCCGTGCATAACCGCCCCCAAGTGAAGAAAAATTAAAGTAAAGCTTTTTTTAGTTCGATTTTTTTTTAATGTTATATACGAACATAAGCATTAAGGGGACTTTGGACATATTACTCGATTCGGTATGCGAAATTTACCAATCTTCAAACATCGATTAGTCGCTTGTTTTTTGAGATATTGTGAAAAGTAAACGTGCTTTGGCTAGAGAGCATTTCATGGTGCATCTCCTGAAGCTTTCTACTTAAGAAAAATGTGATCAAATTCCGAATGACAGAGATAATTGTAGGACTATGTTTTTTTCGTTCATTTTCCTCCATAAATGGATAAAACTTAGCCAATATTATTGATTTTTAATATTTATCAGGTGAATTTAGATAGAAAATTTAAAGAGATTTCTAAATCTTTAAGAATTTTCTCGACATGTTTGTTAGTTTACCGATAGCTGGAGAAAATTAAAAAAAAATCAAATAGTGATGCTGTGCTTGATTTTAAAGATAGAGAATCGTACTGTTTTTGTTTGTTTTTTTTTGTTTTAGAAAGATGATATATGGATAAAGGACATGAAGCTCGCTTAAAAGAAAATTTTGAAAAATTAAGCGATTTAGACGGATATTTTGAACACCCTTTTTCACTTACTATTAAAATTAATTAACTTGATTGATGATTGGTACGAAAATGTCGGAAATTTTATCTACTTTGACGACCGAAAAACTGTCAATATTTTCATCTTTTAGTCGACCATGTTTGTGGCAGTGTACCAGAGCTATTCGGCTTATACCAGATCTATCGGTACACTGCAGACTAAATCACAACAACAATAACGATAACAACACAAACATGGTCGACTTAAAAACGAATTTACAGACAGATTTTCAAATATTGAAGATAGATCAAATTTCCGACATTTTCATGTCAATAATCAGTCAAATTAATTAATTTTAATAACTGTAAATAACAGGTGAAAAGTGGGTTCAAAATGTCCATCTTAATCTCTAATTTTCAAAATTTCATTTTAAGCGAGCTTCTATGTTCTTCCCCCTTCCAATATCTTTCTAAAAACAAAAGTATGATTCTCTGTCTTTAAAATTATGCACAGTATTATTGTTCGATATTTTTTTTTTTTTTAATTTTCTCAAGCTATCGGAAAACTAATAAACATAACTAGAAACTTCTTATAGATCTGGAAAGCCCTTTTAATTTTCTATCGAAATTCACCTGATAAATATTGAAAATCAATAATATTGGCTATGTTTTGGCCAGTTATGAAGGAAAATATACAAGAAAACACGGTCCAAGAGCTTCCTCTAATATTCAGAATTTTATCACAGTTTTCTTAAATTAAAAGCTTTAAAACATACAACTTAAATTGCTCTATCTAACGCACGTTTACTTTTTTAAGCATCTGAAAAAACAAGCGAGGAATTGATGTTTGAAAATTTTAAAGTTTCAAACGTCGAATCGAGTAATATGTCCAAAGTACCCTTAAATATTACAATAGCAATAGTTGATTATGACAAAATTAGAAGCAAAGAAATTATATTGAAAGTGTAAAAATTTTTTTTATGGAATGCAAAGATTGAATGCGACTAGCAAAAGTCTTCAAAATAAAAATTCTGTCTTACACAGTGCCGTAAATTCTTTAAAATCTTGACTTTGTATACATACAGGGTGCCCCAGGGGTACGTGCAAGCTCCATAATTCCGTTGCTAGAAGACATATCGACTTGCGATTTTTTTCTTACAGTATCCATGGACATTCTGTACAACTTAAAATTATTTTCGTTATTCTACCTCCCCATCTTATAGGGGGTAGTGCATCCTACTCTCTTATTTTAAATGGAATGGTATATTTTTTATTACATTTTTAGATTCTTTGATGAAATGGAAGGGGACTTTGATAATATGACCTATGGCTTATCGCTGAAGGTTTTTCAGATATTTTGACTTTTCATGAAATTTTTAATTTTGCAGTGTTTAAATAAAAAATTCATAACATAGAAACTATTGCAGTTAAAAGTTTGAAATTTACAATTCTAATAACACAAATAACTTACTTTCTATCAAACTGTAGAGCATTTAATTATCTTTCAGCGTTTGGCTGAAATAAATTTTTCTTTCAGGCAATTTTCAAACTATAATATCTTACTTATTTTAAATGGAACACCATATTTTTCTTTATATGGTTGGATAGAGAAAAACATTCTGCATCTAACTGTATTAACATTTCCTATACCTATCTTTGATAATTTTTCAGTTATTCAGAATTTTCAATTTTGTCTAATTTTCTTTCCTGAAATAAAATGTAAAACATAGAAGGCTTTGCAAAACAACCTCCAATTCAATTGTCACAATTAAGATGAAATTAATTAATTAAATTTGGACTATCTCAATGAAATAAAATGGAAGAAATTGATAATTAATTAAAGTAATATTTATTTCATTTGCTTTTTGTGTATGTAGGATGTTCTAAAGTTGTAAAAATACAGGTAAAATATTCAATATTAACCGTCATTTGTGATATTTTGTCATTTTGCTAAGCCTTCTATGCATTTTA
This sequence comes from Mylabris sibirica, assembly GCA_039776855.1. NCBI lineage: Eukaryota > Metazoa > Arthropoda > Insecta > Coleoptera > Meloidae > Mylabris > Mylabris sibirica. The sequence goes on along the minus strand of CM077840.1, from coordinate 9,425,808 downwards.
TTATAGTTGAATTATTTTGGCATAGGCGACTAGAAGTATTACATTTTGCTTCAAGGGAGATGATTGAACGAAATTGAAAATTCTGAATAATTGAAAAATTATCAAAGATAGGTATAGGGAATGTTAATACAGTTTGATGCATATTTTTAATCTCTATCCAACCATATAAAGAAAAATATGATGTTCCATTTGAAATAAGCAAGATATTAGACTTTGAAAATTGTCTGAAAGAAAAATTTATTTTAGCTAAACAGTGACAGATAATTGAATTCTGTTTAAATTCATAAAAAGTACATTATTTGTACAACATAAATTTGAAGTTTCAACATTTTAAATGCTATAGCTTCAAAAATATGAATTTTTCAATCAAACACTGCAAATTTTAAAATTTCATGAAAAGGCAAAATATCTGAAAAACTTTCAGCACTAGACCATGGGTCATGTTATCAAAGTCTTCTTCGATTTCATCAAAGAATTCAAAAATGTAATAAAAAATATACCGTTCTATTTAAAATAAGAGAGTAGGGTGCACTACCCCCTATAAGGGGGTAGTTAAAAGAACGAAAATAATTTTAAGTTGTACTGAATGTCCATGGATACTGTAAGAAAAAAACCGCAAGCCGATATGTCTTCTAGCAACGGAATTATGGAGCTTGCACGTACCCCTGGGACACCCTGTATATCAGAAAACATTAAGAATAACAATTAATATTTTGATACTACAGAGTCAGAATGCTATGTATTAACAAACAATTAAAAAGATGAATAAAAAAGGGAGAAAACACAAAGAAAAGATACATTTTTATGATAAAGCTCTTGAAGCTAAGAATGTGTAATTGATAGGCAAACAAGGATTAATAGTAAATTGCTTGAATTTGATCACTTCGTATGAGACGTATTTGAAATTATTATTCACAAATATTTTACTGTTAACAATTCAAGGATTTTATTTTCCAAATTTTGAAATTTTGCAATTTTTAATTTATGAAAAATTTTCGTCGTGCGGCCGCCCCCTAATTGTAGCCGCCCCGTGCAAGTGCACGCTTCGCACGTACCTAGGATCGGCCCTGCTCAAATACCATCGAAAATGGTCCACCCTGTACAGTCAAATGATTAGAAATGAATTAAACTCTTTTATAACACGGTATATTTCGAATACAACACGATTTTCAAAATAGTACGTATTAATAATTATTTTGCTCTTGTATTGAATATGAATACGTTTGAAATTCTAACCAATTCATACAAAATGATATTTCAACATTGTATTATTAATACAATAAAAAACCGTGTTATAAGAGGAAAATTGAATCAATCTGCCATCATTATACCCAAATATAAAGATAACAAATGGTACAATTAATTGTGTATTGTTAAATTATATAATTTTTTAATGATTTACCGAGACATAAATGATTTTCTGTACGAGTATCATCATCTGGACGTCTATCATTTGATTGTCCATCAATAAAATTATTATTAATTGAAATTTTAAATAATAATAATCGTTCGGTCTGTTGAATTGTTTCACGCCAATGATAGAAAAATATCAACATATAAAAACAATTCAAACAAGATAGTCTTGGAGATGTATCAGATTCTTTGATCTGCAAAAAAATAAAAATTATAATAATAACAGTAATATAACCTCCCTGGTGGAAAAAAATACCAGAAATCCTAATTTATTTCCATTTTCTCACTTTTTCCGAATTTTCAAGAGAAAATAAGATTTTTTAGAGAAAATAGGAAATTTTCAAAATTTTTCAGAGAAAATAAAACTTTTTAAGTGTTTATTCCAAATTGTTCCGAGTTTTCATTTCCACCAGGGCTATCAAAAATTATCGACGAAGTACCTGGTCAACATAACACCCTGTATATATATATACAGGGTGTTTGCTCTCAGTATGGAGAGTTCTAAGAAACTCCTATTAGTCGACGAGCGATTCGAAAAATATTTTAAGCATTTGTAGAAGAGTCCCCAGGGAACATTTTAGCAAAATTAGAACCTCGTAGCTCACTTGGAAGTTGGTCAAAAATCGCTCGTTTCTGACGACTTAGCGATTTTCAAAAACGAACAAAACACGCAGAACGACTAAAAATGACTCATAGACCTTCCCAACATTGATTTTTTTCGTTTTTCTCCATTGTATTCTGGAACAGGTGGAAATGTTTTGTATTTTCTCTGGAATACAATGGAGAAAAACGAAAAAAATCAATGTTGGGAAGGTCTCTGAGTCATTTTTAGTCGTTCTGTGTGTTTTGTTCGTTTTTGAAAATTGCTACATTATCCAAAACGATCGTTTTTTGACCAACTTTGAAATGAGCTACGAGGTTCTAATTTTGCTAAAATGTTCCCTAGGGACTCTTCTACAAATCCTCAAAATATTTTTCGAATCGCTCGTCGACTAATAGGCGTTTCTTGGAACTCTCCATACTGAGATATATATATATATATATATATATATATATATATATATATGTATACCCACGATAACTGCCGTAAAAATTGTCCAATCTTAATGAAACTTGGTACAAAAATCGGTCTTTGTGATAGCTTGGATGAGTTCGTTGGCCAGACTGGTAAGGCCAACACTTTTGGAATAAGAGCTGAAGAAATGTTAAAAAAAAAAATCATTTTCAATATTACATTTGCTTATATTTTCGTGAAAATTAAAATAACAGTAGAGCCGACCAAGAAAAAAAAATCATCAAAATCGGTTCGTTGGATCGCATGAAAAATGGAAAAATATCTTTATTGAGTATAAACAGTAAAATCGAATATCTCAGATGGCTATATGTTCTGACAATTGATATTAGAAAAAAAATTGAAAATCGCAGAGGGCAACTAATTTTCACAGTTAATATTAGACAAACAACAAATTTCAAACGAGTGAAATTTTATTAGTGTCTCTTATTGTTTGTGAATTAAAAGTATTTTTCAATAAAAATCATAAATATTAAAATAAAATCGAGAAATGAATTTATTAGTTGATTCAATGTTATTAAAATATATTAATTGTCAGTATCATAAGAATGTTTTCAGCATGTAGATACATCAAAAAATTCGCTATATAAGGTACTTGCTGCCTTTGGAGATTTTTTTTATGTGTAAATGAGATATGCAATGTAGTATAAAGCTCCCGCCAATTTTTAAGTAAAATACGGCATTAAATACCGTATAATACGGTGTAATAAATATCGGTTGCATCTACCACACGGTATTTCCTCTCGCAGTTGGCTATGTTTTGGGGGTTATTGGTAACGTAGTAACGTAACTTGGTTCACAAATGACATTTGTTTATGTAGTTTTCAAATGGCCGAATCAATTTACGATACTATGTGACCGAACGCACAGCCAACTGCGAGAGAGAATGCCGAAGTACACTCTGTATATGTATGTATTGTACATAAAAACATAAAAATACCATAAATTATCACAAAATACTTTGTAAATAATGAAAACATTTTGTTTACCATTAAATGCGTTAGCATCTCAACAATTTTCGGTATCGTTGGATTCATTTGTTCATTGTTGAAAATATCTTTACACAATTCTTCATTTTTTTCAACAAGACAAAATCTACAACGCACCATTTTCATCATTAATTTAATTTTAATTAAATCAAAAGAATTCTTAATTAAATGTGTATTAACAAGTTAATTATTAATTACACACGCTTTTGTTATTTAATGAAAATGAAATGTTTTAATTCACTAATAAATTATTAATTATTAGTAAGACATGAAACACGAATAATGCATCATAACTGATAAACTGGTTTTTAATCAAACACGTGCGATTGAAATTCGAAAATTTTGTTTAATTTAAACTGTCATCAATAGATGTCGCAAATTCACAAATTAATATGGTAAATGTAGCTCTGAATACTACAGCTGTAACTACACTGATTGTTGTAAGAATAAACACAGATCGGATAAAATGAAACTACATTTAAAGATTTGGTATAGTGATTTTAATTTACGGTATCTTATTTTTTGTACAATACATGCGTATTATACTGTTTTATATCGGTATTTCTTGCCGTATTTTATTCAAAAATTGGCGGGAGCAGACACTACATTACACATTAGGCTATCAGGGTTGCATTATACGTTCATTTTTAACAGATTACTGATTAGTAATGTTGGATATGTGATCAGACACATATTTAAACGAATAAAATGTTGATATTTAAACTTAAAATTAAGAAAAAATACAACTTCCTATTTACTTTTGTGTAGCTGTCAAAGATGTAAAATTTACAGTGACATAACCATACTTTTTGCTTAGCAGGCACAGATACAAACGAATAAAATGTTGATATTTAAGATTAAAATTAAGAAAATAATATAAATTTCTAGTTTCTAATTTTTATTTCACTTTTGTGTAGTTGACAAAGTAGTAAAAATTATATTAAAAAAGCCTTATTTTTCGAATGCTATATTAAACTCGGTATTAAACCTTTAATACATACGATATTTATTGAATTATACAGATGTATTATATACACTAACATCACTAATTTGGTATAAATGTCTAGTTTTGGGGAATTTGGTTAATAATTTTGTTAAAATCTCACAATCCCGAGTTTTTCTAGAATTTTCTGTTTACATCTTATATAAAAAAATTAGCTTTTTATTCTGAGTAGTAATGTGAGTACGTAATAATACAATTGTAAAATACAGCTGTATAATAAATTAAATATCGTCCATGGGCATACACCATTCATTGTCAAATATTTGACACAGTGTCAAAACCTTAGCATAATGATGTTAATTTACGGTATTTTATAATTTATACAATACGTGTAGATAGCCTTATTTTTTCAATTCTGTATTAAACTCGGTATTAAATCTTTAATACATACGATAATTATTGTATTATACAGCTGTATTTTAAAACTCTATTATACACTATTATATTATTCACTATATTATACACTACCTTAGCAACGTTTCTAACCCACGGCGTATGTATTAAAGGTTTAATACCGAATTTAATACAGCATTGAAAAAATAAGACTAAATTGCGATATAATTCTTAATAAACATCATTGTAAATTTTCTCTTACTTAATTCCTTTAATGTTTTAATTAGCATATTTCTATAATAAAATTGTCATTAAATTTGACCTTGGTCGTGATGGTTCAATCCAAGACATACTTTGGCAGTTTAAACGCCAACTTTAATAACCAATTTAATTGATCGATCGTCAATTTTTAAATCAAATACGACAAAAATACCGTATAAAACGGTAAAATACACATGTATTGTACAAACAAAATAACATAAAATACCGTAAATAAACATCACTAATTCTGAACATAGCATAACAATCCTGTTTGTTCGTGTTCTTATATGTTGGTGTAGATTTGCTAGTTTTGATTGTTCGTTTATATTCGTATTCGTTCGTGTTTCACTTTTGATTATTTGTATCACTCTTTAGTAATATGAGTGTGTATAATACAGTTATAAAATATATTAAATACCGTATGTAATACCGATTTATTACCGAGTTTAATGGGGCATCAGCGTTGCCAGATCTATTAGAGCATTTCTCCCTAGATTTTGAACAAAAAAATCCCTAGAATTACCTGGATAATTATTTGCTCTACAATTCGAATTTTTTAATGGGCGAAAGGATTTAAAATTGTTATTTTCGGAATTCCTAAAACTGTCTAGAAAGCCAACTGATTTTGCTAAACGCGTTTTTGCTTGCGAAATTTTTGTTTATGTATATGAAATAAATTATTAATAAATCCCTAAATTAATTAATAATTAATCCCTAAATTTTCCTTGATTAAAAAAAAAACTCTTAAGATTTCCCTTTACCCCTAAAAAAAAAAGGTTGGAGGTGAAAAAAATTCGATAAATCTAGGGATTTTTTTAAGACTTGGTAACACTGTACGGTTTTGAATTAAATAAGGTTATGTTGATATAATTTTCACATCTTTTACAACTACACAAAAGTGAAATCAAAACGCAAATTATGAATTTCTGATTTTATTTTAATTCTAAATTTTTGTAATAATCTCGACTTGTACAAAATATTAAAAATTTTACAATCATAGAGCTACAAATAGATATTTATTTGGGGATATTTGTTCAGTTGGCGTCAACTGTCAGTCTTGTCTGTCATTGCTTACTAGATTGGCGCTAAAATCTATATTTACGTGTATAACCTCAACAATTAATTGTTCAGTTTAGTGTTTTGTGTTGATAACTGATAACTGATAACAGAAGCTTGAAAAAAATTAACAAAAAAAAAAGAAAAGATGTTTCGACCTATAATCGAGGGAGAAAGTAATCTTCCTCATCATTCACAAGATAAGAAAACTAATAATAATAATGATATTGTTGATGATGATAATGATAATAAATTTAATGATAACGAATTGAAATTACGTCCATATTGTGAATGTAAAAATTGTACATTTTGGAGTACAAGCACGAATTGGGCACGTTATGAAGATTACATATTTGCTGATAATAATTGTAAAAAAAAGAAAACAACAAGAAAATCTACAATATATGAACAAACAACAAAACAATTATTGTTTAATGAAAATAGTGATAATAATAATGATGGTTTTGATGGTGCAACTGTACAAACATTGAATCATACACAATATTGGAAAGATATCAAAATTCTACTACACGGGTAGGTATTAATTAGTAGAATCCCTCTATAACGAGGTCGGCTATAACGAGATTTTTGTGGTCCGTCCAAATATGTATAAATACAGTTTGTTTTTTAATAACGAGGCTTTGCTTATAATGAGCAATTTCCCTTGTCAGTTGATATCTCGTTATAGCGGGATTCTATTGTACTTAATTAATAATTAATAAAACAAATTGGTAATTAATTAAATTTTATAATATATAGACCAACAATACCAGAACGTGTAACTGATGTGAAAACAATGAAATTACATGAAACAATAATGAATTCATTGAAAAAATTAGATTATCATGAAACACGTACAGTACAATCATTTATATGGCCATGTATTGATAATGATTTAAATTGTTTATTAATTGATGATATAAATAGTGGTAAAACATTAAGTTATTTATTAATTATTGCATCTAAAATATTACAAAATCGTCAATTAGATAAAATACGTTTATTACAAAAACATAAAGGTCCTAATTGTATTATATTATGTCCAACAATTAAAGAATGTGAAGATATCTATGATTTATGTAAAAAATTTGGTATTATACGTAATTGTAAAGTGTACACATTATCGAATCCATTTGCTGAAATTGTAAGTTTTATCATAGTAAAGAGCGTTGATTGAATAATATATAGACATGTCGAGCCTGTTTTGTGTAATCGAAAAGTATTCCAACCACGAGATGGCAATACTATCGAATTACATAGAATACAGTTTCAGACAAGAATTATATTCTAAGCACATCTGTTGCCTAAGAGAAGGCAATATATTCTCTCTCTTTCTCTCAAAAAAATCCAATCATAGGCGTTAATTAATACAATTGTATCACATTACAGCCCAAATCTAAAAAAAAAAAAATTGTACAATTTGGAGGTTATTATTCCAAAAGTCTAAAATAGAAACTAATTTTTTTAAAAGAAACATGGAGTTAGAATTATGCTCTCAACAAATAGATGACAGCACAAATTTTTCAGTTACGAATGAGCCATAAAGGTCGACTGTCTAGATATTATTCACTCAACGGTAAAGAGTATAGTCGGATAAATAATTAAATTTGTTATCAGATTTTACTTTGAAACTGTCAAGGCATGTCTTTGATTGAACCATCATGACAAATGTCAAATTTATTGATAATTATAACACAAGATTATGATGGTGCAATCAACGACATACTTTGATAGTTTCAACGCTAATTTTAATAATAAACTTAATTATGGATCGTACGATATATGAAATTTGCACCCAGAGATTTTTGAAAATCTATAAGGTTGATCGATTTCTAATTGAGAAAAAAAGAAGGAAATTCAGTTTTTCAACCCTAAGTGATTAAAACAAAACTGTTTCCAGTATTTTTTTCCTCTATTTTGCGTTGTCAATATAACAAAATTAGTGTTTTAATACCTGTTAACGTACTCCATTTGGGTACGTTAATAGCTAGTATAATTTATTTTCGTATGGTTGGCAGCTTGCACATGCATCTTTCATATTCTTCTATGTGATTGATGTTGAGCTAAACAAACGTCAACATTGACAGTATAACCTCAATTTATTTATTTATTTATTTTCGCTAAATGTGCAATTATTAAAAACGTTAACAATTATACAGGGATGAAAATCTAAATGTATACGATTCGTGTGAAACTCCTATTAGTTGGCGAGCGATCCGAAAAATAGGGTGCCTAGGGAATATTTTTGCAAAATTAGAACCTTGTAGCTCATTTGGAAGTTGGTCAAAAATTGCTCGTTTTTGACGATGTCGCAATTTTCAAAAACGAGCTCAACACTCAAAACGACTAAGATAATGACTCCTACCAACTATTCTTTTGTCATTTTTCTCCATTGTATCCTAGAAAAAAATAGGAGTCATTTGCCCCCCCCCCCCCCGCTACTGAATAAAATAGAGAAAAACAAAAAAAAATCAATGTTGGGAGGATTATCGAGTCATTCTGAATTGTTTAACCTGCATAACGAGTAATTTTTGATCAACTTCTAATTGAGCTACGAGGGTCTAATTTTATTAAAGTGATCTCTAGACACCCTCCTATTTAGATTTCCATCTCTGTACCGCTAGAATTTATCGTAATATCCCTGGTATGTTATTTATTGATACAAAAATATTACTGAATTTACTATTGCCACTCACATTTGTGATGGTTTCTGAATTTAAATACAGGGTGTTTGGTATGGTGAGTTCTAAGAAACTCCTATTAGAGCGATTCGAAAAATATTTTAAGGATTTGTAGGAGGGTCCTTAAAGAACATTTCAGCAAAATTAGAACGTCGTAGCTTATTTGGAAGTTGGTCAAAAACCTCTCGTTTCTGACGATGTAGTGATTTTCAAAAACGAACTAAGCGCGCAAAACGACTTAGAATGACTTAAGGATCTTCCCAAAAATTGTTTTTTTTCGTTTTTCTGCATTTTATTGTGGAAATATTTCGTATTTTCTCTGGAATACAATGGAGAAAAACGAAAAACATCAATGTTGGGAAGGTCTCTAAGTCATTTTTAGTAGTTTTGTTCGTTTTTCAAAATTGCGACATTGTCCAAAACAATCGTTTTTTGACCAACTTTGAAATGAGCTACGAGGTTCTAATTCTGCTAAAATGTTCCCTAGGGACTCTTCTACAAATTCTCAAAATATCTTTCGAATCGCTCGTCGACTAATAGGAGTTTCTTAGAACAATTGAACAATTTTAAAATGTCGCTCTAGTTAATGCCAACTGTGGCGAAATTCCCTAAATTTCAAGAGTTCAATTTTTATTAAAAAAGAGTATAAAATAGAAAAAATAGTATAAAAAAACTCGTTTCAGAAATCAATTTAAAAAAAATCGCACCCTAGTGCGAGTTTTTTAAACATGGTCTCGTGCAGGAATTGACTTCTGAAACGAGTTTTTCTATACTATTTTCAATTAGAAATCGATCACCCATATGGATTTTCAAAAATTTTTGGTTACAAATTTTCAATGCTTATCCAGCTAGAACCTTTTTTGGAATTTTATCAACCATCTCACTTAAAAATTTTTGTAGAAATTCGATATTGATATCATGTTAACAACACCACCAATACTTGTTGATCGTTTAGAAAAACGTGCATTTACATTGAAAAAATTATGTTATTTTATCATTGAGAATGGTAGTTTAATTATGGAATTATATAAAAAACAAATGATAATATTATTTAATTTAATTAATAATGTATTAGAACATCGTAGTATTGAACAAATAATACAATTAATTATAACATCAACAAAATGGACAAATGATTTACAATTAATTATTGGTAAATTAACCAAATTACCAATGGTATGTATTGTTAATCAATTAGAAGCTGCTTTATATGGTGGTATACAATTTAAAGTGAATATTATGAAATCACATTTGAAGAAACAACAACTATTAGGTGAGTAAAATTTAAATTTACCACACTAATTTTTGTATTTTACAATCATATGAATAGATGGCGCTTATTCAACATTTAATACAGGGTGAAATCGAATTACCTTTAAATACACCAACCATACTAACCATATGTGAAGTAGACTACAATAAACATATTTTGAAGGGTCAAAAAGACAGAAAGCAGATGCCAGTATAACATCCAGGATTTCTATTGAACTACCCATAAGTCTTAATAATTTTGCAAAATATTTGATTACAAACTATAAAAATGGTGTAATATAAAAAACACTACAAAACAGGATCAAAATACTTTCCTCCCCGCTTCACGTTTCCGAAGTTTCCAAATCGTATCTGTAGTTTAACAAATTCGAGTCTGCAGCTGTTCGACATATCTAAACGACACTGAATACACTAATTGTTTCGTATGGAGTCACAAAAAATAGACAAAACTATGAAAGATAATAGACGAAAGACAAGAGAATAAGCCTACAATCTCAAACAGACTCAATGTTCCCGTTGCACTCGCAATTGAATACTTAAAGTTGATTATCTATCCTTAAGATTGTTGTTTTCCATTGACTCTTAAGTATATTCGTAGAATTTTCAATGCCTTTGTCCCAAAAAGGGGGGCTATACCGAGTTCATAATATATTATATAAATTGTCTCAGTTTTTCGGGCCCTACACGTGGTTTAAAGAGTAAAAAAAATATCTATTTCACCCTGTATACAGGTTGTCTCATTTTATGTTTGAGTGAATGTATGAGAGATAGTAAGAGAGAGAGAGAAAGAACGAGAAAGACAGAAAGAGTGAGCGAAAGAAAGAGAGAGAAAAGGAAAGAGAGCAAAAACGAAAGAGAGAGAGAGAGAGCGAGAGAGAATTGCGAGAAAGAGAGAAAAAGAGACAGAGAGAAAGAAAGAGATAAAAAGAGAGGAGAGAAAGAAAGAGAGAGAGAAGGGGGGAAGTGAAAGAGTAAGAGACGAAGTAAGAGAGAAAAATAAAGAAAGAGAGAGACAGGATGGAAGAGAGAAAAAGAAAGAGAGAGGGGGTAGTGAAAGAGTAGGAGAGAGAGGTAGTGAAAGAGAGAGAGGTAGTGAAAGAGTGAGAGAGAGAGAGAGGTAGTGAAAGAGTGAGAGAGAGAGAGAGAGGTAGTGAAAGAATAAGAGAGAGAGAGAGGTAGTGGAAGAATAAGAGAGAGAGAGAAGTAGTGAAAGAGTAAGAGAGAGAGGGAGAAGTAGTGAAAGAGTAAGAGAGAGAGGGAGAAGTAGTGAAAGAGTAAGAGAGAGAGAGAGAGGTAGTGAAAGAGTGAGTGAGTGAGTGAGTGAGAGAGAGAGAGAGATCGTGAAAGCGTAAGAGAGAGAGGGGTAGTGAAAGAGTAAGAGAGAGAGAGAGAGGTAGTGAAAGAGTAAGAGAGAGAGAGAGTAAGAGAGAAAAGGAAAGAGAGAGAGAGAGTAAGAGAGAGAGAGTAAGAGAAAGAGAGAGACAGTAAGAGAGAGAGTAAGAGAAAGAGAAAGAGAGTGAGTAAGAGAGTAAGAGAGTGAGAGTAAGAGAGAGAGAGAGAGAGTAAGAGTGTGAGTAAGAGAGAGAGGGGGGTGAGAGAGATAGATAGAGATAGAGTTGGAATAAGAGAGAGAAAGAGAGAGATTAACAGAGAGAGATAAAGTAAGAGAGAGAGAGAAAGAGAGAAAAAAAGAGAGTGAGTAAGAGTGGGGGAGGGAGAGTGAGAGAGGGGGGAGAGAAGACCCACTGTGGGTTCAGTCATACAATACAATAACAATGGTGACATTCCGGTAGCTTAGAGCCACTGTGGAATCGGTATCTTCCGGGTCGCCGATAGCCGCAGCCAGAAGTGTTCGGGATGAGGGCCGAGACCGGTGCATTACAATTGTGTTTTTTTTTTGTTATAGAAATCATCAAGGATAAATGGTTGGATTACAGAACGATTGTATTTTGTGAACAAGATGAGATAGAATCATTAGAATTATTTTTAAAATTGAAAAAAATTCAAACAATCACTATTTCTGATAATTTAACACCAGAAATAATCAATGTAAAAGAATTAGAATGGAATGATTTAACTAAAAACAATTATAAAGGTAAATAATTAATTAAATAATTTATAATTTAAATAATTAGTTAATCAATTAATGAAATAATTAAATAATTAATTTCAGTTTTAATTTGTACTGATCGTATGTTTAATGTTTATTTAAAAATTGATAATGTGAAATTATTAATACATTATACATTCCCAGAGACATGGAAACGTTTCATTAAACGATTCTCATCAATTTCATATTATATACAATCACCAATCATTAAAAATAAGGTAATTATTTTAATTTTATATAATATATACAGGGCTTTTCATGTAAATATGGTCAATTGCAATAATCTCTCTATAACTCTTTCATTTATTAATGGAATGAAATAATTGTTATAAAAACTAAAAAGAAAACACCTAAATTATGTAATGAGGGTGAAAACTACCCTTAATATTTTTGGAAATAGGAGAAATTGACGTCAACTTTTGAAAATTACGCAATCTTGCATGAAACATTGCTATTTTAAAAAAATCAAAGTCAACTAATTTAATAATTTTTAAAAATCTATGTCAGGGAATTGCCCTAGTTTACTTGTAATAAATTTAAAAAGCTAGAGAGATGTAATAAAATTTGATTGACTACCCTATTAATTTGAAAGAAAAAATAACCGAGAGAATTGAATAATAGACAAAGATATGTTCAGTGTATCGAATGGATAAAGTGGGGTAGTTGTTCAAATTTTATTACATTTTTTTTTTGCATTTTAAATTTATTACCAGTAAACTAGGAAAACTGATTTTTATGAGGTAAAATTGTTGTGTTTAGTTAATTTTAAAGTTTTGGTAATTTATAATTTTACATTCAATAATGCGTCATTTCCAAAAATTGTAGAGGGTTGTTTTCACCCCTATTAGATAGCTTATGTGTTCCTCATCAAGTTTCTAGAACCATTATTTCAATTTATAAATAACTGAGTGAATTATAGCCAGATTATTGCATTGGGCCATTTTTACGTGAAATACCCTGTATATTTTACATTTTAAATCATTTTATTACATAATTAATTAATTATTTTTTTTAATTATTAGCAAAAATCTGATTGTATTTCTTATCTATTCATTGATGAATCTTGTACATTACAATTATCAAAAATATTCAATCTATTATCACGTTTAGATGGTATTCCAGATAAAGTTATCAAATATATCGAGGTATGTATTTATACAGGGTGTATAATAAGCATTTTACCTTGCAATTGGCCATGCTTCGGTTACGTAACGTCGTAGCTTAGTTCGATCATTTGGAAAATATATTGACAATCAACAAATGCAAGGCCTGTTTGATATTGTTAAAAAGCCTGTGTATTTAATCTAAATTGCTGAGAATATGCCAAATTTAGCCGCACTGGCGCTAGCTACTACAGCATAAAAAGAAATAACTAATATATCCATCTCAGTTTTACTCATACAGTGTGGTTAAACTGTCATTACTTATGACACTAAAAATAGAGATAGAAATATTAGCTATGTCTTTTTATGTTGTAGTAACTAGCGCCAATGTGGCTAAAATTGGAATTTTCTTTAAATATTGCTTTATTTTAAAAAAAAATGTACAAACCTGTTAGATAGCATTGAGCTGACAAATCAAGCAGGCCTTGGTCAGATGTAATAAAGTATGAATCAAGTAACGATACTACGTAACTGAAGGCAAAGCCAACTGTGTGGTAAAATACTATGGTACACATGTTAAATTATAGATGGCCTTACTTTCTTTTTTTAACAATTTCAGTTATTTAATGCAGATAAAGAGTTGAAAAAATTACAAAATAATCAACAATTATGTCCAACATTGAAATTATTAGGCAATTGTCGTAATTATAATAATAATGATAATGATTGTGAATATCGTCATATAATTAATGAAATTAATGATATAACAAATGAATTACCACAAAATGGACAAATTAAATTTTGTATTTTAAAAATATTAAATACAACACAATTTTTAATACAAATTAATGAATATATTGATTTAAATAATAAAAATATAAAATATAAAAATGATAATATTAATAATATACAAGATATAAATGAATTAATTCAAATTAAATCAATTAAAAATAATCAAATTTGTTTATATCAATCAACAATTGAATCAACAACATCATTATTATTATGTAAAATTGTTAAAATATTTAATGAAAAATATGTTGATATACAAATTTATGATAATAATCAAATTTGTGGATGCCGTGTTAGTGATTTATATCAAATACCGGATGATTTTAAAGGTATGTAAATATACTGGATGATTTACATAAGAAAATTATATAAATCATCCATTTTTTATAATAAGCAACAATAGTGAATCATCCTGTATACAAGCAATAAGACAGCTTTAGAGATGCGTTCATCATTTGCTATCTCAGTCTAGATCATTACAAATGTATTATTCGATCCTTTTCTATTGTTTTCAATTTGTAAAATACAGGATGATTCAATAAGTCAAATTTTATAAATTCCTTAATTTTCATCATACTCCACAATAATGAATCAGTCTGTATACAACCGACAAATAGAGATACGTTCATTGTTCGTTATTTCATTCTAGCTCATTATAACTTATAATTCGCCCATTTTCTATAATAAGTAGTGATGTGAGCGTGTATAATACAGTTGTAAAATACAGCTATATTAAATACGGTATGTATCAAAAGTTTAATACAGAATTTACAATGGTATTGATAAAATGATGCTTAGTTTATAGAATTTTTACAAAAGTGAAATTCAAACGGAAAATTAGAATATGTAATTTTTTCTTAATTTTAATACGACAAAAAATACCACATAAAACATATATGTATGTATTATAGAAAAAAACATAAAATACCGTAAATTAACATCACTAATAACAACCCATATTAGTAAATCACCCTGTATATAAGTGACAATACAGCTTTAAATATGCGTTCACTATTCACTCACTCACTCACTCTAATTCGTTTTAAATGTGTAATTCGATCCTTTTCTATTGTTTCCAATATGTAAAATACACGATGATTCAATAAGTCAAATTTAATAAATCTCTATAGTGGGCGCCACAATAGCGAATCACTCTGTATACAAGCGACAATACAGCTTTAGAGGTTCTTTTACTATTTGCTATCTCACTTTAACTCATTATAAACGTATAATTTGAATCTTTTCTGTTGTTGTCAATATGTCAAATACAGGATGATTCATTAGGTCAAGTTTAATAAATGCTTTATTTTCGTATAATATGCCACAATAGTGAATCACTCTGTATATAAACGACAATACAACTTCAGAGATGCGTTTTGTGTTCGCTTATTGAAAGATTAATGAGAACATAACAGCATTAAATTCCCCAACTTTTACTAGTAACTCTTTATGTCTAGTTGGTATCGCTATTTTATTATCACATGACCAAAAAAAAAATGTGTTATTTGGAATCATAACCCTTATTATTTTTTGTGAATTTTTTATTCGGGTCGTCTATAGCCACTGCGAAATCGGATGGATAGTAATAATGTGATTCTGGTCGCCACCAGTCACAGTAGAATCGGTAATACGATACAACAAAGGTGATATTTCCGTTCGCTAAGAGCCACTGCAGAATCGATAATACGATATAACAACGGTAATATTCCGGTCGTAAAGAGGCACTGCAGAATCGGTAATATAATACAATAACATTGGTAATATTCTGGTCGCTTAGAGCTACTGCGCAATCGGTATCTTCCGGGTCGCCGAGAGCCACTGTTAGAAGTGTTTAGGATAAAGACCACTTGGAGAAGGTTGCTTGTAAGGTCGATCAATCCAACTTATATTCGCTATGTTATCAGTACGGTTCCCCTACTCTGGAGTCTTGCACTCTTATATACAGCTAGTCGATTGTCTGTTGGAGGCCGATCGAAAAGTTTGTTACAATTTATTCTTAGCTGATTACTGATCAGACAAACGAATAAAATGTGACATTTAAGCTTAAAATTAAGAAAAATTACAAATTCCGTTTTGATTTTACTTTTGTGTAACTGTCAAACACGTTAAAATTATACTGACATAACCTTATTTTTTCAGCTGATTACTGATTAGACACAATATAGTATAAACGACTAAAATGTTTATATTTAAGTCTAAAATTGAGGAAAATTATAAATTCTAATTTAATTTTTATGTAGCTGTCAAAAAAATAAAAATTATGTCAATATCACCTTTATTTCCAACGCCGTATTAAACTTTTAATACATACGGTATTTAATGAATTTCACGGTTGTATTTTATAACTGTTCTACACATCACTAATAATAAGTAGTGATGTTAATTTACGGTGTTTTTTTTTTTGTACAACACGTAAATATACCGGGTGTACCACGGTATTTATCCTCACAGTTGGCTGTGGTGACATAGTAACGTAACTTGGTTCGGCCATTTGAAAAATATATTAACACATTTGAAGTGTGAATCAAGTTATGTTACTACGTTACCAAAAGCACAGCCAAGTGCGAGAATAAATACCGTGGTACACTCGGTATTTTATACCGTTTTATAACGATTTTGCTATATTTTATTTAAAAATTGGCGGTAGTAGACAACACTACATTGCATATCAAATTGAGCTGTCAGGGTTATATTATACAGTAGAATCTCGCTATGACGAGATTTGCCCGGATCACAAAAATATCTCGTTATAGCCGACCTTGTTATAGAGGGATTCTACTGTACGTTCATTGTTAGCAGATTATTGATCAGTAATGATGTATTAAACTCGGTATTAAACCTTTAATACATACGCTATTTATTGTATTATACTACAATATTATACATACTCACATTTTTAAGAATAAGTTATAATAATGAATCAGCCTGTATACAAGCAACAATACAGCTTTAGAGATGTGTTTATTATTCACTATTTCACTCTAATTCATTATAAATGTATAATAATCTCGTTATAGCCGACCTTGTTATAGAGGGATTCTACTGTACGTTCATTGTTAGCAGATTATTGATCAGTAATGATGTATTAAACTCGGTATTAAACCTTTAATACATGCGATATTTGTTATATTATACAACTATATTATACATACTCACATCACTATTGTAATGAATCAGCCTGTATACAAGCAAGAATACAGCTTTAGAGATGTGTTTATTATTCACTATCTCACTCACTCACTCACTTATTATAAATGTATAATTCGATCTTTTATTTATTTTTTCCAGTGGCGGAGGTGATTTTAGCAAATCTTATACCACAATATAATGATATTGATTTTAGTAATCAAACATATCAAATATTAAAATCACGTTTAAATCGTGATAATAAATTTAATAAAATTATATGGACTGGTAATATAAAATTACAATTATCACAAACATTATGGATTGATAATGTACAACAAATATTAAATGTATTAAAACATAATGTTGTTAAATATGATTTAATTAAATTATTAAAAGAATTAAATTTAGTTGATGTAGATCAAAAACAATTACAAAAATTACGTGATTTATGTTATGATTCAAATATCAATTTACCACAATATAATAAAATAAAAACAAATGATAAATCATATGAGAAACAACCGAAAATTGAAGCCTTCTTAGATTTAAAACGTACAAATTTAGTTTATTTCGTTAGTGGTATAAATCCATATGAATTTTATGTACGTTTAGAAAAATTTAATAAATTATTAATTAATTTAGAAAAAGAAATAACAATTGATGCTAATAAAGGTTTATTAGATTTAAATAAAAATGAACGTTTAATTATTGGTAATTATTATATAACACATGAACCAAATAATGATGGTGGTAATAATCAACGTTATACACGTGTACAAATTTTAAATATTGATAAGAAACACGTGTTATGTTATTCTGTTGATTATGGTGATGAATTTTTATGTGAAATAAATGATATTAAAAGATTACCAAAAAAATATCGTGAAAAATTACCATTTCAAGCAATAAAATGTTGTTTACAAGGTATAAAACCAAAAAATAATCATCAAAATTGGGATGATAATTTAGCTATTGATATAATTTATGATAATTTTATGTGGTTAGATAATAATAATGATAATAATAATAATAATTATCGTACATTATATTTAAAAGTATGTAATTATCAAGAAACAAAAGAATTATATCGTACTGATTATAAATATACAGTATTATTACAAGATGAACGTGATAATGAAACGATTCTTATCAATAAATATCTAGTTGAACAAAATCTAGCTATTGATAATGGTATTGAACCATATGATATCGAAACAATTGAAACTATCCAAAGAAATAACGATGATGATATTGATGATGATGACGACCAATCAGATGATCAATTTGAATTAGTTACAGATAACGTTGATGAGTTATTCGAGGTAATAAACAATAGTATTTCATCACGCAGTTGGCTATGTTTTTTGTTATTTACTAGAGCAAAACGTTTCACTCCCTATAGTGAGTGATGACCTCAACGCTTTGCGCATTTTTTACTATTCTGTAGTATTTTTCATTGCCGATTGCTTGATGAAATACTGTTTAGATGGCGTTGTAATCGTGTTGTTTTTTTTTTTTAATTTTAGTTGTTAATACCGGATGATATACGTCAACAATTATTGAATTTAATGGAAAACAATCAACAACAAGCTATAGAAGAAGCATCAACAACATTAGAAACAACAATAGAAGATGATGAACATGATAAAAAATCAACATCTTTTACAATACCATTGGAGAATAAGATTGAAACATATCTACCTGAGATATTTTGGTCACAAACTGATGATTTAATACGTTTAAAAATTAAATTAATTGGTGTTTATAATTATAATTGTCGTATAATTAAAAAACATATATTTTTATTTAAAACAAATATTGATAATAAGAATTATGAAGTGAAATTTTTATTAAATAATACAGCTGAAATATTAAAACATACAGCAAAAGGTCAAGAGGTTGTTGTATTATTAAAAAAATGTTGTAAAGATATTGAATGGTTACAATTAACTGGTGGTAAGAAACGTTATCGTAATATTCATTATGAGATTAATGATAAAGATTTGGATAAATATGATGATGATGATAAGAAGAAGAGACAGAAGATTTTAGATTTGGATATATCTGATAGTGATGATGATGATGATAAAGATGGTCCAATGTATGTTATTGAATCTGATTTGGATAGTGATTATGATTATGAAATACCAGATTCATCATCTGAAGATTAATTTTATGACTTGAAAAGAGAAATATTCCAAGTAAGTTTTGCATTTATTATCAAATTTTATTATTATTTTTATTATTTTTTTATTATTATTATCGATATTTGGATAGAATTATGCTTATGTTAACAATTTTATATAATGCTGTAGTGTTTTTTTATATATTTTTTAAAATAATATTCTCGAATATACGCAAATGAGGCAATAAGGTTAGGTGTTATTTCGAATTTCCCGCCATAATTAAAATTAATTTAAAAATATAACGAATATTTGATAGATAACGTTATAGTTTGTTGTTGTGGCGTCATCTTGTAAGCAATAGTGGAATTCTCTTGATATATAGCAAACTGTAATACATTTTTCAATTCTTTAAGTTATTACTAGATGGTGCTGTGTAAATTATAACTCCAAAATGGCGGACCTTGCGTCACTGTATACATATATTTAGTGACTGTATGTAAATTTAGGATTTTATGGGGGGTGGGGGTAGGTATTATTTCGAATTTTCCGCCACAATTACAATTCAAATACAACCAATATTTATGTGGCGTTACAGTTTGTTGTTGTGGCACCATCTTGAAAGCAGTAGTGGAATTCCCTTGAAATATAGCAAACTGTAATACAATTTTCAATTCTTTAAGTTATTACTAGATGGTGCTGTGTAAATTATAACTCCAAAATGGTGGACCTTGCGTCACTGTATACATATATTTAGTGACTGTATGTAAATTTAGGACTTTATGGGTGGTTAGGTATTATTTCGAATTTACTGCCACAATTACAATTCAAATACAACCAATATTTATGTGGCCTTACAGTTTGTTGTTGTGGCACCATCTTGAAAGCAGTAGTGGAATTCCCTTGAAATATAGCAAACTGTAATACAATTTTCAATTCTTAAGCCAGTAGCGTAGTAATCCTATGGGCCAATGTGTCAGAGAGAGAGAGAGAGAGATAAAAACACGAATTTTAACCCTAAAATTGCGGCATTTGTGCATGCGCCGATTAGTAGTTGTATTTAATAATCTGTCGTGAAGTCAGATATCTTGATTTTAAATTCAACTTGTCAATATTACCAATTTATAGTTTCAAATTCAAATGTCCCCGTAAATCTTAACCCCAAAATGATGGACCTTGCGTTACTATACCTATACATATATTTAGTGATTGTATATTTAGGATTTTATAGGGGACGAAATATTTTGAATTTCCCGCCACAATTATGATTCATTTAAAAATACAATCAATATTTTGTTGAGTAGCGTTACAGTTTGCTGTTGTGGTGTCATCTTGTAAGCAGTTAATAGAATTCTCCTATATTGTAGCGTACTGTAATACCAATTTTAATTCATAAGGTTCATACTAGATGGTACTGTGTTAGATTCTATCGTTTTGTCATCTCGTGGATGATAGCACAACTATTATGTATGCTGTTATAGTTTGCTGTAGTGGCGTCATTTTGCAAGTAGTAGTACAATTCTCTTATAATCTAGCGTACTTAATACCTATTTTAATTCTTAAGGTTCTTACTAGATGGTGTTGTATTAGATTCTATCGTTGTGTCATCTCGTGGATGATAGCACAACTATTATGTACGCTCTTATAAATTTATGTTACATAAATAGGGGGCGCGTTTGTTATAGTTGACGATGGTACTGAAAGATGGCGCCTTGTACTTTATTTAAGTATTATTTGGAATTTCCCGCTACAACCACAATTCAATTTGTAAGACAACCAATATTTGTTGAGTAGCGTTACAGTTTGCTGTTGTGGCGTCATCTTGTAAGCAGTAGTAGAATTTTCTTGTAATCTAGCGAACTGTAATACTAATTTCAACTCTTAAAGTTCTTACTAGATGGTGCTACATTAGATTCTATTGTTGTGTCATCTCGTGAGTGGTAGCACAACTATTCTCAATGCTCATTTAAATTCATGTGAAATAAATGGTGGATGCGCTGTAATACTTGGAGACGGTGCTGTAAGGTGGCGCTCTCTGTTTTTTCAGTATACAGTCACTAAATATACACAGTACCGCAATTGTATGGGCCAATGTGTTAGAAAGAGAAAGCAAATATTTTATCTAAAATGGCGGCATTTGTAATAATATGTCATACTATTGGCTATACTCAATAATCTGCCATGGAGTTAGATATCTTGATTTTAAATTCTACTTCTCAATGTCACCAACTTATAGTTTAAAATTCAAATGTCCCCATAAATTTTTATCCAAAATGGCTGTCATTTGCGGTACTGTATATATTTAGTGACTGTATTTCAGTATTTTTCCTAATTTCGTTTTCTTTTGTTCAATTTTTTTTTGATAGACAAGGGGGTGATATCTAATTTCCCTCTATTTCCAACGATCCTTCTTTTTTTTGCTTTTTTTGCCATTATTTGCCAAGTGATTCGAAATATATTTCAAGGATCTGTGGGGAAGTTGCCAAAGAACATTATAGTATAATTAGAACCTGGTAGCTCATTTGGAAATTGGTCAATACACTTGTTTTGGACAACGTTGCGATTATCAAAATCAAATGAGCAAAAGACATAAAACGACTAATAGTGACTCGCAGACCCTCTCAGAATTGATTTTTTTTAGTTTTTCTCCATTGCATTCTAGAAAAAATGTGAAACATTTCCACATGTTGCAAAATAAAATGGACAAAACGAAAGAAACAAACAAATTGGTAGTTTTCTCGAGTCATTCTAAGTCGTTTTGCGTTTTGAAACCGAGTAATTTTTAATTAACTTCCCAGTGTGCTACATGGCTGTAATTTTGTTCAATTGTTTTCTAGGAACCCTCCTATAAATCTTTGAAATATTTTTCAATGGCTTACCAAATAATGGGAGTTGCCATAGGAACTTCTCGTTTCAGATGAGTCACCCGGTATCTAATATTTCAAATTTCCCACAAAAATTACAATAGAAATTTAAACACAACTAATGTACGGCTGTTTTAACGTCATCTTGTAAGCAATAGTAGAACTTTTGTATAAAGTTAATTATTCCGTGAAATATAGCGAACTGTAATACAATTTTCAATTCCTAAAGTTGTTACTAGATAGTGCTGTGTTTGATACTATTGTCGTGTCATCTCGTGGATGGTAGCGTAATTATTGTTTGTTTGTTATAAATTCCTGTAAAACAAATGGTGGATGCGCTGTTATAGTTGACGATTACACCGTTAGGTGGCGTGTTGTACTTTTTTCCCGAGAATTTTAATCGTAATCTTCAAACATTGGATTTTTTGTTCCGATTTTTTTTTTTTTTGTTGTTAAACAACATTCAGATAGACAAGTGGATAGATAATAAATCTTATATGGATGATTTGCGTTTATTTACAAACGATCCCTCAATTTTTCTGCTTTAATTGATTTGAATACGCTTACGAAAACTTTGAAATAGTTGAACGAATCTTTACTTTAATAGATCAGAAAGTTAGATTAGAATGTGTGTGTGTTGTTGTTGTTGTTGTTCGGAAATGTTGTTGGCGGTCTTTTACTAAATGGAATGTTAAACATCTGTATAGTGGCGCCAAGTCTTCACTACAGAGACAACAACAAGATGAACACAACAACAAGAACAACAACAACAACAAGAGAATCTTCTTCAGAGCGGTATTGTCGGCGGCAGACAACAAAATCGAAATAAATTTCAACAAAAATTCCAAAATTGAACTGAATCAATTCGATGGAATTCGATAGGGTGCGATTTAACTGGTTACGAATTGTTATCGATTATGCAAAAATCGGATGTTACTGTCACCATATCATTTAAGACAAATAATTGATGATGTTTTAAAAAATCGGATGGAGGTGGGGGGAAAACTTTATAACTTTTTTTTGTCCACATCCCCCTTAGATTGATAGACAGATAAACACTGTAATCATCTCCACCTAAAACCTCTCTATTTTTTTTTTGTTTTTAACAATACAACAACACAAATTACCCTTATAAACAATTCATTTTAACCCGAATTCGTTCGGGGTCTTACCTCCCCCAATTCCACCATATTATACAGGGTGTAATCAAAATCCCTAACAATATTCAAAGCTCAGTATCTCTATGTGGAATAGTGTGTAATAAATATATTTTGAAGGGTCGAAGAAAAAAAAAATAATTTACTGCGGTTCCACACAAAACTACACTCTACACAGCAGGGAACAGTCTACGTTCCGGCAGTTCTTGAATCTCGTTTGCAGCTTCATAAATTCGAGTCTGCAACTGTTCGACATTTCCGATCGGTACTGAACACTGAACGTTCATATCACCAAAAGAGTATTAAATACAGCAGGCAACTGTGTACGTTCAGGTAATTCTCGAACCTCGCTTGCAGCTTAATCGATTCGAGTCTGCAACTGTTCGACATTTCCGACAGACATTGAATACTTACTCAACGTTGATATCAACTGAGACGTATTAGTTACAAATCTCAATTAAACACAATTCTTATTTACTAACATAGTATTTACTACTAACTATCTTACGAACATGAACACAACACATTTGATTAAAAACTAAAATAATGCAATACAAAAATTACTACAAAAATTGTTGAAAAGGTACCCATCCCTCAGTTCCACATAAAACTACACTTTATACAGCAGGGAACAGTCTACGTTTCGGCAGTGTCCAATCTCATTTGCAACTTCATAAATTCGAGTCTGCAACTATTCGACATTTGCGACCGGCACTGAACACTGAACGTTCATATCACAAAAAAGTATTAAATACAGCAGGGAACAGTCTACGTTCCGGCAGTTCTTGAATCTCGTTTACAGCTTCATAAATTAAAGTCTGCAACTGTTCGACATTTCCGACTGGCACTGAACACTGAACGTTCATATCACCAAAAAGGTATTAAATACAGCAGGGAACAGTGTACGTTCCGGCAGTTCACGAATGTTGCTTGCAACTTCATAAATTCGAGTCTGCAACGGTTCGACATCTCCGACCGGTACTGAACACTGAACGTTCATATCAACAAAAGGGTATTAAATACAGCAGGGAACAGTGTACGTTCTGGCAGTTCTC
Source organism: Mylabris sibirica (assembly GCA_039776855.1). Taxonomy (NCBI): domain Eukaryota; kingdom Metazoa; phylum Arthropoda; class Insecta; order Coleoptera; family Meloidae; genus Mylabris; species Mylabris sibirica. The sequence goes on along the minus strand of CM077840.1, from coordinate 9,401,395 downwards.
GAATCTTCCTTGTAACTTCATAAATTCGAGTCTGCAACTGTTCGACATTTCCGACCGACACTGAACACTGAAGGGGAAGAGGTATTAAATACATACATATATCGATTAAATACAATTATTTATACTTAAGCTTGTTTTATCTGAGTGGCTTTAAAAATCTTGACTCATTTTTTTACGGCTTTCCAATATGATTTGAAGATTGTAAGGACTTCCAATTACACCCTGTATATCAATCATCACAGTAGGTTGTTGTTGATAACACGATAATCATTGGTGTTGTTTCTAACTAAAAGGGTGGTCTATTATAAATCTATTATAGAATCGTGGACAATTTTTTTTTCTTTGTTATTATTATTGATGATCACGACGATGATGATGATGATGATGATGATGATGATGATGATGATGATGATCCGGCCACCTAGATCGTTCCCATCTTTTCAGCTTTTTGTAATAATATTTTTCTTGTATCGAAGAAGTTATGGTAATAAGGGACACATATACATATACATATATAGTATCTAGAAGGCGGAGGAAGATCTGTGAACCGGCTTTTAAAACAATAGCAGACGGCGCCACGGTCCTCTTCTCAAGATAAATGGTCTCTCTAGATGGGTAACCCTAGTGTATCCACCACCGTATACATCATCATCATCATCATCATCATCATCAATAATAATAATGATAATAATAATAGCTTGAACATTTATAGATTCTGTTAATTAATTTTCGTTAGATTTATCGGGGGTGTTAATCACAAGAATCCGGTCCTGTGTTTATCGATAGTAAAAATTTAAAAGAATTCGTGTCCTACAACTGTTGTAATTGATTGGGAACATTGTTGTTGTTGTTGTTGTTGTTATCTATTGATTAACTATCAATACAACTAAATAATTCATCCCTTATGAAATTTTCGATAATGATATGTTAGAATCTTCCATATATATGTTTGAATTCTCAATGTTAATTCAACTAATAATACAAACAATATATAGGAAACCTATGATTATTTTGAGTCTCCCTTATGTTAATAGATTTCGACATTTTTTTTTTTTTAGATTATACTACCACCAGTGGCGTAGTATAGGGATGGTGAGCGGTATTTCAACCCCAAGTGGTTGATTCCAAAAAGTACATACCATTCAATATGCACACCCTCAAAATGATAAACAATAAAAATACTAAAACGTGAAAGAGAGATGACTTAGGGCCGGTTTTTCTACCCTTAGAGACTTAAGCTCGCTTTAGGAAGACCTTGGCTTAAATTGAGCTAAGCATTGAAGCGTCACAGGTCTGCACTCAAATTTTTGTAAATCTACGCTTAGATCGATTTAAGCCAAGGTCTTATTAGAGCGAGCTTAAGCTGGGGAAGAGAAACCGAGGCTTGGTCGCTTTTTAGGGTTTTTAGAGCGAAATTTTTGATTTTTTGAGACATTTTTGTTCTTAATTGTCAATTTTTGGAAAAAAAAAAACGTTGCTTTGAATCATTTTGATCGATTTTTGGGCTTAATTCCAAGTTTTGAGATACTTTCGTCAGTTTTTAACAAATTTTGATTTCAGTCCATGTTTAAGCTAAATTTTTGACTTTTAGTTGGACCTTGAAAAACTTTTGTTCTAAATTATGTATTAATTTTGTTCAATTTCGTTCTTAAGTCATTAAAACAAGAAGGATTTAGACAGTTTTGGTGGCCATTTAGGAGAATTTCGGGGACATTTTTGTGCCAAATTACCATTTTTTAGAATTTTTTTTCTATTTGAAAGGGGATTATTTGGTCATTTTTGGTTGTTTTTCAAGAGAGCGTTTTCTTCTTAATTATGCTGAAGGGAAGACGATTTCGGCACTTACAATCATTTTTTCAGCAGTATTTTGGAATTTTTAAACTAGATTTTGGAACATTTTCTGCTATTTATGGTCTAATTTCAAGCTGACTCTTCGTCATCGTTGTAAAAACTTTGTCATTCATTTTTTCTGGAGAATTTCTCATTTTAAGTTGACAACAGGAGTAGATTCGGTCACTTTTAGTCCATTTTAGAGCCCAATTTTTACGACATTTTTGTTCTTAATTGTCAATTTTTGAAAAACGTTGCTTTGAATCGTTTTAATCGATTTTTGAGCTTAATTCAAAGTTTTGGGATACTTTCGTCAGTTTTTAACAAATTTTGATATAAGATTGCAATAAGGTGACGATTTAGAATGTTTCAGTGCATTTTTGAGCTACATTTTTGACTTTTAGTTGGACCTTCAAAAATTTTCATCCTAAATTATCAATTTTGTTCAATTCTGTTTTTAAGTCATTTAAACAAGACGATTTAGACAGTTTTGGTGGCTCTTTTAGGAGAATTTTGGGGACATTCTTTTGCCAAATTACCATTTTTTTTTTTTTTTTTTGAAACCTTATTCTATTTGAAAGGGGATTATTTGGTCATTTTTGGTTGATTTTCGAGAGGACGTTTTCTTTTTAATTATGCCGAAAGGAAGACGATTTGGCACTTTTACTCGTTTTTTTCAGCAGTATTTTGGAGTTTTAAAAGTAGATTTTGGAACATTTTTTGCTATTTAAAGTCATACCATTTGATCTAATTTTGAGTTGACTTTTAGTCATCGTTGTAAAAACTTTATGTCGTTCATTTTTTCTCGAGAATTTCTCCTCTTAAGTTGTCAACGGACGGAGATTCGAGTCACTTTTAGTCCATTTTAGAGCCCAATTTTTTGTTATTAATTGTCAATGTTTGCAAAAAACGTTGCTTTGAATCGTTTTTATCGTTTTTTGGGCTTAATTCCAAGTTTTGGGATACTTTCGTCAGTTTTTAACAAATTTTGGTATTATCTTGCGAAAAGGTGACGATTTAGACAGTTTCAAACAATTTTTATGCTAAATTTTCGACTATTAGTCGTAATTTTAAAAGTCTTTTTGTAAATTATTAATTTTGTTCAATTCTGTTCTTAAGTCATTAATTTAAGACGATTTAGACAGTTTTGGTGGCTCATTTAGGAGAATTTTTGAGACATTCTTGTGTCAAATTACCATTTTTTTATTTTTAGAAACCTTTCTCTAAAGGGGATTTATTTGGTCATTTTTGGTTGACTTTGAGCTTACACTTTTATTCTAAATTTTAAGATGTTTTGGTTCTGATTCAATTATTTTTCTGTCAAAAAGAGAGATTTGGGCAATTTTGAATTTTTTGATATTTTTTTTATTTGAAATTATCAATGTTTGGAAAATTGGGTCACAATTTTAATGCTTTCAATTGTTTTTTTGGGCGTAATTTAAAGTTTTGAGACATTTTTTAATAAATCTTAGGATTAGGTTGCTGCGAAAAGGCAATGATTTCGAAACTTTCAATCAATTCTTAAGCTAAATTTTTGACTTTGAGTTACAGTTTCAAGAAATTTTGTCCTAAATTATTAGTTTGGTCCATTTGTGTTCTTAAGCCATTAAAATATGACGATTTAAACGGCTCATTTAGGAGCATCTTTGAGACATTTTTGTGTCAAATTATTAAATTTTTTTTTATATAAACTTTTTTGCTCTTTGAAAGGAGATTATTTAGTCATTTTTAGTCGACTTTCTAACTGAATCTTATATTCTTCTTCTAAGGTTTAAGACATTTCGATTCTGATGATTTTTGAACTCAAGACTAGATTTTGAGATATTCTCCTTTTTTTTTTGATATTGATATTAATATTTCTCTTTTTTGACAAACTTTTTTGCTATGTGAAAGGAGACTATTTAGCTGATTTTCTACACGAATTCTTCACTTTTAGTCCAAGTTTTAAAAAGTTCCTATCCTGACCTGACTTGACCTGACTGATCAATTTGTTTGGCAAAAAGAGAGAGGACTCAGACAATTCTAGAGACGAAATCTACAAGCTTAAAGACTTTCTTTTAGAAATTATCAGTTTTTAACAAGTCCTAACCCCTGAATCGTATAGAGAAGACAATTTTGACGTTTGTGAACATCTTCACAAACGTGACAATTGTCCGGTCTTCATATATGATCATATATGATCATACATATGTGTCATATATGATCATATATGTGTCCTATATGTGATAAAACAAACATGGTTTATATATGATCATATATGGTCCATATGTGATCATTTAAGGACATATATCATCGACCTTTTTCAGGCGGGAAAACAAACGTGGTTCAAATATGATCATAAATGGTTCGTATATGGTTCATATATGATCACATATGTGTCATATGTGATCATGTATGGACACATATGATCGACTTTTTTCAGATGAAAAAACAAACATGATTCATATATGATCATATATTGTTTATATATGATCATATTGGAACCATATATGATCATATAATGTCACATATAAATTTTTTTCCCGGAGACTCTTTCAATGTAAGTTTACTTTTTAAGAAGACCCCCATATCTTAAATTATCAGTTTTTGATAGATTTTGCTTTGCAATTAAGCCATGCTAAGGATGCGACTTAGAAATATTTAGTAAGACTTTCAGCTTAAGTCTTAAAGATTTAGACATTTTCTTCTTAAATCAGCATTTTCTAGCAAATTATCAAAACAAAGTAGCTTAGTAATTCTTATCAAAAAAAAAGAATGGATTTATCCTTGTCCCATACTACGGCACTGACCTGATCTAACCTTAATTAATAATACACGTCGATTAAGGTTAGGAAATTATAACCTTTATTTAATGGTATGGTAAATATTTGCCATATGTTTATGTTATTTTTGACGAAAACAAATAAATTTAAGGTGGTTGTAGGGGGGCAGTAGGGAATTATGACAAGATTTGTCCGGGACAGATGGCAGGTGCCCGGTTTCTAGCCTATTAATGATCGGGTATAGGGATGATGACTGTAATTATGGAAGGTGCCTACCTACCACACTAAATTTATTTGTTTTTCCTCCTTTTTTTTTAGTCTTTATCTTCTTTTTCTTCTGTGTGTATGTGTGTGTGTTTTGTTTGTTATGTGAGACTCTTTGGGGGGCCTCTTGGGTCCATTTAGGTGCACCAGGTCTTAACTAGATTTCTAGATTCAATTTAGGACAAGATTATTGTTGTAGCAAATTGGCTGTATGATTATGACTTTCTTGAATCTGTGTGTGTGTGTGTTAATGGTAGTGTTAGTGTATGTGTGTGAGCGCGATAAAATCATGTGTTTTACGTGTTTGGAATACTGGAGGTTTTTTTATTCAAATTTGTCGCCGTTGTTGATGATGATGATGATGATCATCATCATCATCAGCAAGATCACGACAAAGACTTGAATATTGAAGATAGTCGTGGTGGTGGAGGAGTAGAATAATAAGCCCTGTTTCTTTGTATGTATGTGTATGTGTGTGAGTGGATACATGTCGGTTGGACGTAATCATTTGTTGAGATCTATATGACCGTGGACCGTTTTATAAAAGGTCCGTTATAAATCTTGAAGCCATCTCGCGATGGACTATCTTATAAGTGGATCACCACCACCACCACCACCACCACCACCACCACCACTATCACTACTACTACTACAACAACCACCGTCAGTAGAGATCTTGGCGCCATTTTGGGGGACCACCACCGACGGACATTGCGATCGATCTCACTTTTACACACTAAACACACACACACACACACACATACACATACAGGGTGAGCCAAGAGGATGGCACCCTAAAAGTATAAGGAGTTCTAATAGATGAAACTCTATGAAATTTGGTATGTGGCCGTTATGGCACTTGAACTACCTTTGGAAAATATTCTCCTTGATCTAGCTACCCCCCTTATATAGGGTAGTGCACCCTACTCTCTTATTTTAAATGGAATGGTATATTTTTTATTACATTTTTGAATTCCTTGATGAAATCGAAAGGGACTTTGATAACATGACCCATGGTCTAGCGCTGAAAGTTTTTCAGATATTTCAGCTTTTAGTGCAATTTTAAAATTTGCAGTGTTTGATTGAAAAATTCATATTTTAGAAGATATAACATCTGAAATGTTGAAACTTAGAATTTAAGTAGTACAAATAGTGTACTTGTTGCCAATTTAAACAGAATTCAATTATCTTTCAGCGTTTAGCTGAAATGAATTTTTCTTTCAGGCAATTTTCAAACTATAATAACTTGCTTATTTTAAATAGAACCCCATATTTCTCTTTATATGGTTGGATAGAGAACAAAATTCTGCATCGAACTGTATTAACATTCCCTATACCTATCTTTAATAATTTTTCAGTTATTCAAAATTTTCAATTTCGTTCAATCACCTCCCTTGAAGCAAAATATAATACTTCTAGTCGCCTATGCCAAAATAATTCAACTATAATAATATGCATAGAAGGCTTAGCAAAATGACAAAATACCACAAATGACGTTAATAATGAATATTTTACCTGTATTTTTTACAACTTTAGCCCATCCAACATACACAAAAAGCAAATGAAATAAATATTAATTTAATTAATTACTATATTCTGTTATTTTATTTCATTGAGATAGTCCAAATTTAATTAATTAATTTCATCTTAATTGTGACAATTGAATTGGAGGTTGTTTTGCTAAGCCTTCTATGTTTTACATTTTATTTCAGGAAAGAAAATTAGACGAAATTGAAAATTCTGAATAATTGAAAAATTATCAAAGATAGGTATAGGGAATGTTAATACAATTCGATGCAGAATTTTTTTCTCTATCCAACCATATAAACAGATATATGGGGTTCTATTTAAAATAAGCAAGTTATTGTAGCTTGAAAATTGCCTGAAAGAAAAATTCATTTCAGCCGAACGCTGAAAGATAATTGAATGTTCTACAGTTTGATAGAAAGTACGTTCTTTGTACTATTAGATTTCTAAATTTAAACATTTTAACTGCAATAGTTTCTATGCTGTGAATTTTTTATTTAAGCACTGCAAAATTAAAAATTTCATGAAAAGTTAAAATATCTGAAAAACTTTTAGCGCTAGACCATGGGTCATGTCATCAAAGTCCCGTTCGATTTCATCAAGGAATTCAAAAATGTAATAAAAAATATACCATTTCATTTAAAATAAGGGAGTAGGGTGCACTACCCCATATAAGGAGGATAGCTAGAACAACGAGAATATTTTCTAAAGGTAGCTCAGGTGCCAAAACGGCTATATAGCAAATTTCATAAAGTTCCATCAAGTAGAACTTCTTATACTTTTAGGGTTCCATCCTCTTGGCTCACCCTGTATACACATTCATACATTCAACTCTTTCTTATAATACTATACTAGCTTTTTGTTGTGCTGTCTTCCAAAAAATTTTTTTCCTACCAGGCGAGACTCCTGAAATCTGATAGAAGCATTTATAATCGTATAAATCAACAATAAAAACGGTAGTAACAGGGTTGTTATAATGGTAAAAGCGAACCAGGCGCCCGCACTGCTGAATTCTTTAGTCTTCTAGTTAATATTTCATCATATATTCGTTCTAAATCATCAATTCATTAGAATTTTGCTTCTGATCATTTGAATCGGTACCATTTAGACACTTTTAGACTTTTAATTCTAAAAAAATATCGAGCCTTAACGATTTCTTGTCCTAAATTATCAAATTTAACTGTGCATTCTCCCCATTATTGGTACAGAAGGTCCAGTTTAGCCAGATTTCCAGCTAAGATTTCCAGTTTTTGGTCAAATTCAAAAAAATTTTGGGTTCTAAGTCGTTATTTTATCTAGCAAATTTATTACTTAAGCAATAAGATAAGATACTTCAAGTTAAATTTTGGTCTTTTTGAATCTTTGTAAAAATGTTTTTTTGTCCTAAATCATTATTTTTTCGCAAACTCTGGTATTTAGTTGTGTTAAGAATATGACTTTGAACATTTGGTCACTCTTAGGCAATTTTTGCTCAAAAAAATCAAAAATTTTTTTCCTAAATCTTCAGATTCTACTCTGTATTTCACACAAAAGTCGTGCAAAAGGTCCAGTTTAGCACGATTTTGAGTTGAGATGTCAAATTTCTAGTCGACTTAAAAAAACCAAAATAGGCCCTTAATCGTTAATTTTTCTAGAAAATTTATTACTCAACCAGTAAAATAAGACACCTTCAGACTGAATTAAATTGTGGCCTTTTTTGAATCTTGGTTTTAGAATTTTTTGGTTCTAAATCATCAATTTTTCGCAAACTTAGGTGTTAAGTTGTGCCAAGAATACAATTTTGGACATATTTTGGTGCTGCATTTTTAGTTAATTTCATCAACTTTGCTTCTTTTAGGCTTCGGACATTCTTAGCCTATTTATACTAAAAAAATCTCCACTTTTCAACCCTGTTTTACCGAATATTTGTCCTAAATCATGAGATTTAACTATGCATTCAGTCGTACAAAACGTCCCGTTTAGCCCAATTACCATCTAAGGTCTCCAAATTTTGGTTGGGTTTGAGAAAAAAACCCGTCTTAAATCGTTATCTTTTCCCGAAAATTTATTACTTAACCGATAAAATAAGACACTTCAAGTCTGAGTTGAATTTTGGTCTTTTTAAATCTTGGTTTAGAGTTTTTTGTTCTAAGCAATCAATTTTACACAAATTCCGGTGTTATAAGCTGTGTCAAGAATATGATTTTGGACAATTTTGGTCGAGTTTTGTGCTGCATCTTAAAATTGTTTCATCAATTTTGCTTTCTAAGCCTTAAAAACAGTCCCATTTGGATACTCTTAGCCAATTTTGGATCAAAAAATCTTGACATTTTGGTCCAATTTTAACAAAATTTTGGCCTAAATCATTAGATTCTATTTACTCTATAGGTTCACTTTAGCACGATTTTGAGTTGAGATCTCAAGTTTCAAGTCGGGCTTAAAAAAAATCTTGGTCCTTAATCGTTAATTTTGCTAGCAAATTTATTACTTAACCAGAAGGTAAAATAAGACACCCTGAGACTGAATTTGATTGTGGCCTTTTTTGAATTTTGGCATTAGAATTTTTTGGTCCTAAATCATCAATTTTTCGCAAACTTAGGTGTTAAGTTGTGCCAAGAATACAATTTTGGACATATTTTGGACATCGATTTTTGTACTGCATCTTTAGTTAATTTCATCAACTTTTCTTTTGAGGCGTAAATATGGTCCCTTTCAGATACTTTTAGTTTATTTATGCTCAAAAAATCTCGGCTTTTTGGCCCAGTTTTAACGAACTTTTGTCCTAAATTTTCTGCTCATCGGTCGCCCAAAAAGTCCAGTTTAGCCCGATTTTGAGCTAAACTCTCAAGTTTTTGCTTAGGTTTAAAAACAAATTCTCCGCCTAAAATCGCTATCTTGTCCAGCAAATTTATTACTTAAGCAATAAAATAAGACATTTCAAGTCCTGAGTGAAATTTTAGTCTTTTTTAATCTTGGTCTAGAGTTTTTTGTTCTAAGTAATCAATTTTACGCAAATTCCGGAGTTAAATTGTGTCAAAAATACGATTTTGGACATATTTTAGTGGGTTTTATTTATAGAATTTTATTTTTGAGCCTTAAAAACGGTCACATTTAGACACTTTTACCTCATGTTTTCGACTTTTTAGTCTAATTTTAATGATTTTTTGTCCTAAATTATCAGATTTAACTCTGAATTCCAGTCCAGTCCAGTCCAGTTTAGAGTAATTTTGAGTTAAAATCTCAAGTTTTTGGTTGGGTTTGAAAAAAAAAATTTTATCTTGATTTCTAGGAAAATTAAGCAAAAAATTTAGACTCTTTAAGTCGATTTGTGCGCTAAATTCTAGTCCTTTTTTAAGTGTCAATTTTAGACATTTTTTCTCCTAAATCATCGATATTTCGCCAAATTTGGTATTATTTTTCCTTCAGTTTTTGACCTCTTTTTGACATGAAATTTTCAATTTTAAAAAATTATCCCTTCATTAACCCCCTTTCTAGCCCAAACGATAACTTTGATGTTGTTGAATTACAAAAACAAAATTGCTCCTCAATTGTTATTAGTATTTTTAATCATGATAGGTGCCCTTAGATGTTAACCCCTTAAGGGCTTAACTAGCACTTATTTCAACCCTGTCTATCACATAATAACATTAGTGCAATCATTTATACAGTATGTCTATACAATACGGGTATCAAGTGATTAGTTTAGGGAGTTAGATATTGATTAAGCCCCAATAGCGTGTCTCTGTATGTGCTGGGAGAGGGAGGGGGAGTGGGTGAGTACTTACCCATCTGTACATACCATTCATCTTGTATCTTAATCAAAGACTTAAAATTCAATACTTAACACCGTAATTAAACAACTTAACTCGTGTAGTGTTACAATTCAGAATACAATAAACTAAAGTCAAGTTGACTAAATTCGTATAGTTCGTGTAAATTGTAAATACATATAGATCCTATATAGTTATTGATAACTTAAAATTCAATACTTAACACTAAAGTTTAACAACTTAACTCGTGTGTTGTTACAATTTGGAAGGTACCCGAGTCGAAATTTGGCCCTCGTTTCATCCCTTAAAAACCCACTTTTCAAGACTTAGAGTAGGTTGAAAGGAGGATCATTGAACAATGGATTTTTGGTTCTATATTGAGCCTAAGTGTGACATTTATCGGACGAAAAACGATGTTTAGGTCGAAAAGAGGACCTATTTGACAACCTCATAATTTATGGAGCATTGTAAAATAAACGTAAATAGATTTTATGAGTCATGAAATCTATTTGGTTTTATTCATTGCATTTTCTCTCTTTGTCTGATACGCTCTTACTTATCTCCCTCTCTATTTCTTTCATACACTCTTATCTTTCTCTCTCTCTCTCTCTTTCTCAAGATAGAACAACAATAAGAAAAGAAAAACATTTTTGTCTCTCACTCATGAACCTACAAGATTTTATGTAGGACGAAACGAGGAGCATAGAATTCTTTTTAGGACGAGATGAGGTTCACGAATTTTTCATTTAGTAGGGTGAAACGAGGACCATAAAGAACGTTTACGTTGAGACGAGGTTTTAGGATCAAAAGAGGACCAAATATCCATTTTAGGATCAGAAGAGGGATAAAATTTCAACTCGGGTAACAAGTTAAAGTCAAGTTGATTAAATTCGTATAGATCGAGTATATATGTATGTATACATATATAACAATTACAAAATCTATTTATGTATGTATATGTGTATCTGTATAAGGTCAACAGTGCATGCTCCATAATAATGTGACGGTGTTTGGTACACAAAGTGTCCACTTATATTTGAATAATTCGTATGCCTGTTACGTCCCACACACAAACACAAACACAAACATACATATATACACTAAAATATACATATATATTTGTATATATATAGATATATGTGTGTGTGTGATATATAAAATATACACACGGATAATATACAGAATATCTACCTAAAGCATAAATTTTAAGTGTTTGCATGATAAAAAGAGGACATGATCTTATATGCATGAGAGTGTGTGAAAATTTTTCCCTATTTTTTTGTTTCTTTTCTTCTTTTGTTATGCTATTTTTGCTGAATTTAGAGAGAAAGAAAGCACACATACAAAACACGTAGAGGTTAACGTTTCTTTAGTGTTTAGTGTTTTTTTTTTTGTTGGTAATTTTCAATCTAAAAAAGCCATACAGGGTGTTTTATTATCTCAAGGATTCGTAGGGGAATCCTTGCAGAATGTTTGAGTAAAATTAGAGCTTTGTAGCTTATTGAGAAGTTGGTCAAATAATGCTTTATTCCGATAATGTTGCGATTATCGCCAGACAACTACACGCATAAACCTACTAAGACTGACTCATAGGCTTCTACAAAATAATTATCAAAATTGACACCCCTATATTGAAATTAATATAGGGAATAATTACGAAAAATTGCAATAAAAGAAAAAGGGACTAGGCGCAGGTAACACGAATTTAGTCCCCTCTTGGCCTTATATTTGATTTTTAAGAGCAGATTTTTCGCTTAATAATTCCAAAATACACCACATTTTTGTGATAGTATCTAGAAAATTTTGACTTAAAACGAAAGACATAAAATTTGGTTCCCATTTTAATAAATTCTTGATTAATAATTTTTATAATCTAATTAGCAGAAAATTTAACAAATTTGCAATTTACAACCGTATATTTTAATTAAAACTGGAGATAATTACGAAAAATTGCAATAAAATGAAAAGGGACTTGGCACAGTCATGAAAACTTTAGCCCTCTATCATCCGCCTCAAATTTGATTTTTAAGGGCAGATTTTTTCAGTTAATAATCTTGATGGCTTAATTATTCAAAATTTACGTTACTTTTATTGCAATTATGTTAAAATATCAATAAATTTTGATTTAAATTTAGCAATTCAAAAACTTTTGACCCATTTTAAACTATTGCTTATTAATTATTTTTATAATTAAAAAATAAAATAAAATTGATATGAGTAGGTTTAAGAAGATTATTCGGTACTTAATTAGTTATAAATTTAACCAATTTTCAATTTGCATGCGTATATTGTAATTAAAACTGAAGGTCATTAAAAGAAGTTGCAACAAAAGAAAAGGGACTTGGCGCAGGCATAACAAAATTTAGCTCTTTATCCGCCTTAAATTTAATTTTTAAGGACAGATTTTTTTCAATTGGTAATCTTGATCGCTCAACAATCTCAAAATTCTACCACTTTTTTCTAATTATTGGAAAACACTTAGAAAATTTAGACTTAAATCGAGCGATCTAAAAACTGCCGACCCATTTTAAACTATTGCTTATTAATTATTTTTATAATTAAAAAAATAAAATAAAATTGATACGAGAGTAGGTTTAAGAAGATTATTCGGTACTTAATTAACAGTAAATTTAACAAATTTTCAATTTGCAAGCATGTATTGTAATTAAATTAAGAGATCATTACAAAAAAATGCAATAAAAGAAAAAGGACTTGGCGCAGGCGTAACAGATTTAGCTCTCTATCCGCCCTAGATTTAATTTTTAAGGGCAGATATTTTGTCAGTTGGTAATCCTGATCGATTGACAATCGCAAAATTCCACCATTTTTTTTCTTCTAATTACTCGAAAACATTTAAAAAAATTCGACTTAAATCGAGTGATCCAAAAACTGCCCACAAATTTTGAACGATAGCTTATTAATTATTTTTATAATTAAGAAATAAAACAAAATTGATACGAGAGTAGGTTTAAGAAGATTATTCGGTACTTAATTAACAGTAAATTTAACAAATTTTCAATTTGCAAGCATAAATTGTAATTAAATTTAGAGATCATTAAGAAAAAAATGCAATAAAATTAAAAGGGACTTGGCGCAGGCGTAACCAATTTAGCCTTCTATCCACCTTAGATTTAATGTTTAAGGGCAGATTTTTTCAGTTGGTAATCCTGATCGCTCAACAATCTCAAAATTCCGCCACTTTCTTCTAATTATTTGAATACATTTAGAAAATTTCGATTTAAATCGAGTGATCCAAAAACTGCCCACAAATTTTAAACGATTGCTTATTAATTATTTTTATAATTAAAAAATAAAATAAAAGTGATACTAGTAGATCTAAGAAGAGTATTCGGTACTTAATTAACAGTAAATTTAACAGATTTTCAATTTACAAGCATGTATTGTAATTAAATTTAGAGACCGTTGAGAAAAATTGCAATAAAATTAAAAGGGACTTGGCGCATGCATAACCAATTTAGGCCTCTACTAGCCTCATTTTTGACTTTTAAGGGTAAATTTTCTTCAGTTGGTAATCCTGACTATTTCATAATTCCAAAATTCCACCACTTTTATTGCAATTATACAAGAGTAGTGAAAAATTTCGGCTTTTAATATTGAGAAATATAAAAAATCTCCGCTCTCCCCCTCTTATTATTTTTTTTTTTAATAATTTTTATAATTAAAAACATTCAAATTACAGCAATAGTTAAGAATGTAGGTATATTGATTTTATTAAAAATGAATTTTTTGGGTTTTTTAATGGACATAGAATATGTTGGTGAAGAACAACCGGCCATTGTTGTAAACAATTAAACGTTTTAATAAAATTCAACTCACACATTTTCTATGTTGGAATAGAAGTGAGTTATAAATGTATCAAACTATAACAGGATTACCAACACTTTAATCTTGTCACGTCTATTTATTTTTTGTATTTTCCATTCTTATACAAGGTGCAATCAAACTACCCTTAAATACGAAAATCTCATCTGCAACAATATAAAATTGACCAAAACTGCCACTTTTGCTTGATTGCAGATTAAATACTACCCTACGTTAATTTTATTGGTGATAGTTGTTGAAAAAAAATATAGATGTCAGTATGACATATCTCAGATTTCCATGGCATGAAACTACACAAGTCTTCCTGACACAACATGTTTCCAATGGTTCTAAGAATGTGGCTGAATTTTTTTACATAATTTTCCAAAAAAAAAAACACACCACCTTCTATATCAGTTCGGATTTTCGGGCCTTATACGTATTTTGAAGGTTTAAAGGCAATTCGATTTCACCCTGTACGTGTGAATAAAAGCGACATATATGTAAAGATGAAAGAGAAGCCGAAATTTCGAGTGACAAGTTATGTTCAAAAATCTGAGTAGGTTACAACTTTTCCATAATTATGAGACAATTTTCACAGTTTTTTTTCTTTCTCTGGTATAAAAAATTCCATGTTTTTTTTTTTGTTTGTTCTTAGCTCCATTCTTAGAGAGTCGTCATATTCGTGGCTCTCCCACGAACACATAGTTAACATTTGAACTTTCCACGTATTTTCTTCAAAGATAATCTTTGAAGTAAAAAAAGAAAGAATAAACAGAACACTTTGGTGTTATCATCAACGAATCAGGATCTGTTGTTTGTTGTTGTTGTTGTTCTGTGGACAATATTCAACCGTTTTATCATTCAACAAACGTACGAATATTCTTTATCAAATGTAAAAATTAATAAACAACAAGGAAGAAGAAGAAGAAGAAGAAGATAAAAACAGTGTTCCTGTTAGTTTCATTCATGAAAACGACCTAGAAAAGATACGTGCTCATGATAGAATACGATCATAAATATCATTTGCATAAAAATGATATTATTGTTGATGATGGTAATGACAATACGACCAGAGGCGGCTCGTCTATATCACGTTTCCTATTTAAAATAAGCAAAATATTGCATGTTTCAAATTTAGCTGAAAAAACAAACGAATTTCAGCCAAATGACTAAACATAACTGAAAACTATGCAATCTGACAAAAAGTACATTATTTTTACTATCTAAATTCTAAATTTTAATCTTTTATTAGTAATAGTTTCAAAGATATGGCCTTTTCAGTTAAACCCTGCAAAATTTAAAAACAAATGCATTTCAGCCAAAGGGTTATAAGATAACTGAAAACTATGCAATTTGATAAAAAGTGCATTATTTTTACTATCTAAATTATAAATTTCAATCTTTTATTGGCAATAGTTTCAAGGATATGACTTTTTCAGTCAAACAATGCAAAATTTAAAAACGTACGCATTTCAGCCTAACGGCTCAATATAACTGAAAACTATGCAATTTGATAAAAGTACATTATTTTTACTATCTAAATTCCAAATTTTAATCTTTTATTAGTAACAGTTTTAAAGATATGGCTTTTTCAGTGAAACACTGCAAAATTCAAAAACAAACGCATTTCAGCTAAACGGCTTGAGATAACTGAAAACTGTATAATTTGATAAAAAGTACATTATTTTTACTATATAAATTCCAAATTTTAATCTTTCATTGGCAATGGTTTTAAAGATATGGCTTTTTCAGTCAAACACTACAAAATTTAAAAACAAACGCATTTCAGCCAAAGGGTTATAAGATAACTGAAAATTACGCGATTTGATAAAAATAACATTATTTTGACTATCTAATCTTTCATTGGGTATGGTTTTAAAGATATGGCTTTTACAGTCAAACACTGCAAAATTCAAAAACACACGCATTTCAGCCAAACGGCTTGAGATAACTGAAAACTGTATAATTTGATAAAAAGTACATTATTTTTACTATATAAATTCCAAATTTTAATCTTTCATTGGCAATGGTTTTAAAGATATGGCTTTTTCAGTCAAACACTACAAAATTTAAAAACAAACGCATTTCAGCCAAACAGATCAGATAACTGAAAACGATGCAATTTGATAAAAGTACATTATTTTTACTATCTAAATTCCAAATTTTAATCTTTTATTGGCAATAGGTTTAAAGATATGGGTTTTTCAGTGAAACACTACAAAATTTAAAAACAAACGCATTTCAGAGAAACAGATCAGATAACTGAAAACGATGCAATTTGATAAAAGTACATTATTTTTACTATCTAAATTCCAAATTTTAATCTTTTACTGACAATAGTTTCAAAGATATGGCTTTTTCAGTGAAACACTGCAAAATTTAAAAACAAACGGATTTCAGCCAAACAACTAAAGATAACTGAAAACTATACAATTTGATAAAAAGTACATTATTTTTACTATCTAAATTTCAAATTTTAATCTTTTATTAGAAATAGTTTCAAGGATATGGCTTTTTCAGTGAAACATTGCAAAATTTAAAAACAAACGCATTTAACCCAAACGGCTAAATATAACTGAAAACTATGCAATTTGATAAAAAAGTACATTATCTTTAGTATCTGAATTCTAAATTTTAATCTTTCATTGGCCATAGTTTCAAAAATATGACTTTTTCAGTGAAACACTGTAAAATTTAAAAACTAACGCATTTTAGTCAAACGGTTAAATATATCTGAAAACTATGCAATTTGATGAAAATTGCATTATTTTTACTATCTAAATTCCAAATTTCCATCTTTTATTGACAATAGTTTCAAAGATATGGCTTTTTCAGTGAAACACTGCAAAATTTAAAAATACCCCGAGAAGTCAAAATTTCTGAAAAACTTGCAACAGTAGACCAATAAACTTCCCGTTGATTTCACCATAATCCAAAAATGTAACAATCCACTATAAAGAAGAAAGTAGGGTGTACTAACCCCCATAACAGAACTTTTTAGAATAACTGAAACATTTTTAAGGGAGTGGTTAAGTACTAAAACGGCTAAAAAACAAAGTTCATAAATTTTCATCAATAAGAACTTGTTAGGATCTTAATAGTTGATCGTTCTAAGTCACCCTGTATAAATGACAGTTGTTGTACAATATTTGGTTGTTTTGCGCATGCGTACTCGTCTGACGTAACCAGTAGGCGTATACTTTTATACTAATAGTTGATCGTTCTGAGTCACCCTGTATAAATGACAGTTGTATTTCAATATTTGGTTGATTTGCGCATGCAAACTCGCACTAGTAGGGGTATATTTTTCTACCCTGGTGTTCTTTCATTTTTAATGTAAGTCACGAGCCGCCATTGATTACGACCTACACTTTTACCTGTTTCAATGTAAAAACATTATGTTATTCTTGATTGATTGTTAACAATCATCATAATTATCACGTGGGAATAATTATAAGTCACTAACTTAATTAATTGTTATTGCGACTAAGTCATCATTTATTTATTTATTTACTTATTTATATTATTTTATATGGAAACAGGTGAGTAATGCAATAATTTAACAATTTCCATGTTTATTACTCATGTAGGCGATCAACAAGATTGTTATCATTATGTGCTTATTTGTATTTTTTTGTTTAAAGAATTCTAATCGTAATTTAGAAGAGCTTCCGCAGTATATTTTTACGTTAACGTATCGTATACGAGATAAAATTTCTGAGTCTGCGCAGCAATTTCATCAATATATCTATTGTTTTACCGTAGCATCTTCTTAATCAGTGCTCTTTATTAATTCAGTGGGCTTACTATGATTTGCTCGAAATATTTCTGAGTATTCTCTGAAATTATCTGAGATTTAGATGAAAATTTCTACTGTTGTTTCAGGTTTTTACCTTGTTCAAGAAAAAAAGACCACCCTTCCTGAGACTTTTCACTACTGCTATTTATTGAGGTGAGTTGATTTCTATTTCAGTAAATATCCTTTAATTTATACATTTCTGAGACAAAAGCTCTTGTCTATACGCCTTAAATGCTTCCTGAAAAAAACCTCAAATCCTTTTTATTACACTCATTTTGTAGGATAACTATCAGAAACTTATTATAAAGTCTCAGAGAAACCACAAAAATTGTATATTAGATAAAATTTCTGAGTCTGCGCAAAAATTGCATCAGTATATGTAACGCTGTACTGGGGCATATTTTTTCGTCAAGGCTCAATAGTTCTGAGTATTATAAACTTATTACTCTAAATATTTCTGAGTTTTCTCTGAAATTACCTGAGATTTAAGCAAAGTTTTCTACCGTTGTTTTACGTGTTTCCGTATACTTTTCCATGTTCGTGAAAAAACACTCTTCTTCCTGCGGCTTTTCACCACTGCAATATTTTGAGGTGAGTTGATTTCTATATTTTAGTAAATATCTGTTAACTTATACATTTCTGAGACAAAAATTCTTGTCTATACTAATACTTAAATACTTCCTGAAAATACGTCAACTCCATTTGATTACACACATTTTGTAGGATAACTATCAGAAACTTCGCAAAAAGTTCTATACTAGATAAAATTTCTGAGTATTACAAACTTAGTACTGTTTGCTCTAAATATTTCTGAGTATTCTCTGAAGTTATCGGGGATTTAAGCAACGTTTTCTACCGTTGTTTCAGGTGTTTCGTTAATTTTTCCTTGTTCGTGAAGGAAGACTCGTCTTCTTGAGGCCTTCTACTACTGAGATTTCTGAGGTGAGTCGATCTCTAAACATTTCTCATAAATTATTGTCCATCCGACTCAAAAAGACGTCATTTTTTTGCACTCATTTTGTGGGTGAACTATTAAAAACTTCTCAAAAACTTTCGGAGAATCCACAGTTATGTAACAATTTGTTTTGAATAAATTCTGAGCCATTCAACTTTTTGGGCTTTAGAAGCAAACTCAAAACTGAGCTCTTTTGGTAGTTATGTAAACAAATCTTGAATATTTATCAATTTCACAATATAAAATTGATCGTTGTATCTGAGCAAATTTAGGAGATTTTCAACTTTTTGATGAGTCGAGAGTTTCTTATTTTTGAATAAATCCTGAGATAATCATTAACAATGAAGTTATGTGATATCTATGCTTAGATTGGCTTCAAAACTGAGATTGTAAAACAGTTCTATTGATAAGAAAATTCTGAGTATTTGTTCATTTTATCTTCTAGTTTGAACAATTTTTAAACTTTTCATGAGCATAAAAACACTAAAATAATCGATTTTCTGAACAATTTACAAACTGATTAATCAGAATTAAAATCCGCTCTAACTTTATTGAAAATATAAATAAAATCTTTTGGTTTGGACGTTGGTAAGAGTAATGTACTCAGAATTATGTATCAGGACAGGAAGTTTGTTGGGTAGATTTTGAGGTAAATATCAGCAATGAAATCCTACAGTATAAAATCATGTGTATCTAGTAATTTTATCTTCGAATTTGGCGAATTCTCAGGATATTTGAGCATTCATTATTATAATCTAACATCTTATTTTCTGAGCAACATATACAAGTATCTGAGAATAGGGTAGTGTTAAAATTTGTTTTACTTTATGCTAATTTTAAACATCCACACTTGTCGATTTTTCAACATTCTCAGGTATTTCTGAGAAATTTTACCAAAATACTCACAATTATACAGACAGTTTTTGTTTTTTTCTGAGCAATTTACAAATGATACCTCATTCTATTTCTGAGTCTTAATAAAAAGATCCCTGTGTTTGAATAAAAAAACAGACTAACTCAGAAATTCTCAGTTCACTTATTACTGTCAGATACGTTCCGAATATAGTCAATTGCCATTAAAAATATCGTGACTGTTTACAATTTTGCCAATCGATTACCATTATAGATAATTGAATTTAGTGAATAGTGTTGTTGTTGTTGTTGTTGTTGTTGTTGTTGTTGTTGTTTGGTAACATTTCTTTTATAAGTGATCATCATCATCATCATCATGATACTGAATCACTCTCTCTGTATGTATTTAAAATCTTGATCAATATATATACAGGATGTTCCACTTAAGATTGGTCTTTAATGATATCATCTCATATAAGTAATTGTCAAGTAAATTAATAAATCAAACACTTTTTTCAACTGTCTTTTCTTGCTTAATCAATTAGCCTACTTTGATTTTTGTTATACATATTCATTTGTTTTGATGTTATTCAATTTTTTTTTCCATAATTTGAAAAATTTGTTACAGTTCTCAGTTTTTTGTTGATTTCAATGTAATAAATTCGATATTCTGTTCGATACGAACATAGGGTGCTGTGGAGCAACTGTCATTTTCATCTGTCAAATACTTTATCAAATATAGAATTTTTATCTATTTTTCTCGTTTTTGTACAATTTTTTTGTAATATCTCGAAAGTACAACCTACTTAAAATTAAAGCTAACAGATCAAATTGTATTAAGCCGGGTCCACATCTAACGAACGAATACGAACAAATGCGAATGAATGAAAATGTAAACATCGCGTCGGTATAGTTCAAAGGACATTGTTCGTTTATGTTCGTTTAGTGCATAGCATCTGTTTCTGTTTGCTCATGTTTGTTTGTGTTCGTGAATGTTGGTGTTGTTTTGTTGTTTCTAATTGTGTATTCGCATTCGTTCGTGTTCGTATGTTTGATGTAGACGCAGCTTTAGAACTGACCAAAACTTATAATTTTTTTTGTGTAATATTTAGAAAATTGTATAATTTATTTAAAATTACAATTAACAGACAAATTGTATTAAGCTACGTTCACATCGAACGAACGAACACAAACGAATGCGAATGAAAAAAAATGTAAACAATACAATGTTAGATGTGGACGGTAAACCGAACGCATACGAAAATCATGAACAATTACTCATCATATGTCGATATAGTTCAAAGGACACTGTTCGTTCGTGTTCGTTTAGTGTAGACAGAACGTCTCTATTATATTTAGTGGAACATAAGTAAATCTAAGGTCACAATATTAGTTTCTGTTTGCTCATATTTGTTCGTATTCGTAAATGTTGGTATGTATTTATTGCTTTTAATTGTGTATTCGCATTCGTTCGTGTTCGTTCGTTAGATGTGGACGCAGCTTCAGAACTAACCAAAACTTACATAATTTTTTTAATTACACTTAAAATACAATTTTGTGTAATATTTAGAAAATTAATTAAAATATAAAACTTAAGCCGCATCTGCATTTAACGAACGAACACGAATGAATGATAACGTAAACATTATAATGTTAGATGTGGACGGTAAATCGAACACGAACAAACATCACGAGCAACTGCTCATCCCATATTGGTATATATTGCAAAAGAAACTGTTCTTTTGTGTTCGTTTAGTACTGACGGGAACTCTCAGTGATATTCAGTCGAACACAAGTGAATCTACGATTATAGTATTCGTTTCTGTTTGTTCATGTTCGTGAATGTTGATATGGATTTATTATTCTTATGTGTTCATTCGCTTTCGTTTGTTACATGTGGATGCGGCTTTAGAAATAACTAACATTTATGTCATTTTTCTAAAAGTGCACATACACAAGCATAGTCGAACATTTTTTAGAATGTGACAAGTGATAAAAATTAAATAACTCGAAAACAAATGAATTCAACGTAAATCAAAGTGGGTTAATTAAACTGAAAAACTTGTTAGAGAATATAGTGTTAATTTATCCGATTATTATTTTTATGAGATATCGCTAAAAAACTGATCTTAAATGTAACATTCTGTATATATAAAGTATGTATAGTTTTATTCAGGGAATTTAACGACTATCGTTAGGATGTACTTA
This sequence comes from Mylabris sibirica, assembly GCA_039776855.1. Classification (NCBI taxonomy): domain Eukaryota; kingdom Metazoa; phylum Arthropoda; class Insecta; order Coleoptera; family Meloidae; genus Mylabris; species Mylabris sibirica. The sequence continues at coordinate 9,379,624 of CM077840.1, read as the reverse complement.
ACGACGCATGACCACTGTTAGCAAACAATACACACAAATACACAAACACAAACGAGCACACACACACACACACAGACACACACACATAAATAACCGAACATACGCAATCGAATAAGCCAAAAGGGACAACAATAGAAATAGTAAAGAGGACATTACTACATCCATACTGTATACGATCTAACAAACGTAACATTTAACCCAGTCAAGGGATAAAGGGGGTGACAATAACGATAATAGTTGTTGGGTAGTAACTATAGTAGAGATTAAATCCTTCCGGTAATGTTCAATAGTTTTGAATTCGAACACGAACATTATGAGAACGAAAGAAAGAAATCGATGTTTTTAATGGACTCAAGTGTGAAGCCACCTTTATTATTATTATTATTATTATTAATCTTATCATAATTTTTATCATTATCATTCTGATAGTTCTTTGTCGGTTAAAGTCTAATTAGATAGAAATTTGATCGGTTGATCAAAGACAATCATCTATTCAGGATATCCCAATCATCATCAAATGTTTATAGAATAACTCTTCTCTATATTCAATACAATACCATCATCTTCAAATGTTCACAATTCTAATAAAGCATACTTCAAAATTATAATATATCTATATTAGATTATCTGATTTTGGTAACATTTGATGATGATTATTGTTGAATATTACCTCTTTGGATTGTACAGGATATCATCTTTGTTTCTCATTAGTTGGTAATGGTGATGGGAATTTATTTCAGATTGCCGCGCGACTATCGTATTTCACCATGTATTTGAATCCACCTACTTGATGCGCTCATAAAAATCCAGCAATAGAGGAGCAAAATTCAGTTACAATAGATTGTTTGTTTATTTTTTGTGATGTCGCTCACTCACTGTATCAACTATACGTTGAATGATTTAACCCACCTACTCGATGCGCTCATAAAAATCCAGCAATAGAGGAGCAAAATTCAGTTACAATAGATCGTTTGTTTATTTTTTGTGATGTCGCTCACTCACTTTATCAACTATACATTGAATGATTGTAGTATTCCATTCGCAACAAATAAACGTATCATTTCATTGAGCGGTTGTTTAAATTTAGTTCAGAGCAGTCACGTGATGAGCACGCTGGAGCGTGCAAATTCCGTTGCTAACTAATTAGAGTTGATGATGATTTTAATAGAGACAATATTGTATAATTCAGTATATCGTCATCATCTTCAAATGTTAGTCAAATATGTTTCCAAATTACAATTGACAGTTATAAAATGAACGATTTTGATGACTAAGCTTAGGATTATGAACCGGCTTTAGATTGTCGCTCGCTTACTTACTTTACTACTAAGCGTATAATTCTATTGAAAGATTATGTGTGTTGTACCTGTAGATCGCTTACTTGTATGATAGTTCTAGACAGTGACGTCACTGCTACCGTACGGTATAAATTATTCGAATCTTAGTGATGACATTTGGTGATGATGATGATGATGATGATGATGATGATGATTCATTGCATATTACGTTATGATTTTAATGAAATTAATCTTATCCTATTCAGGATATCTTCATCATTCTTAAATTCTTGTAAAATAATCTTTGGTTTATTCAATAGTATGCCATCATCTTCAAATGTTCACAATTCTAGTAAATTATACTTTAGAATTATCATTTTGATGACTAAACTTAGGATTATAAACCGGCATTAAACAAGTAATTCTGTTGAAGGATCGAGTTGTAAATGTAGATCGCTCACTTGTATAATAGTTCTAAATAGTGACGTCATTGCTACCGTACTATAAATTGTCCGAAGCGTGGTGATGCTGTTAATTCGTTCAATATTGTTTTATGATTTTCATACAATCAGTGTTGAGCTATTCAGGATATATTCATCATTTTTAAATGCTTATAAAAGAAGCCTTGTTTTATTCGATAGAATTCCATCATCATCAAATGCTTACAATTCTAATTAAGTATACTTCAAAATTAAGAGATTATCGGTTTTTGGTGACATTTGATGATGATTATTGTTGAATATTACTTCTTTGAACTGTTCTTTATTTCCCATTGAAATAGATCAATATTGTACAATTCAGTATATCGTAATCATCTTCAAATGTCAGTCAAATTATAGTTGATAGTTGGAAATTATGCAATTTTGACGACTAATCTTAGGATTATAAATCGGCCTTAAATTGTCGCGCGACTATCGCAAGCGCACGTCATTGACGGATGTGACTGTTGATTCTTATTATAATCGTAATTACAACTAGAATAAATAGTTGCAAGTGTAGATCGCTTATTACTATCGTAGTTCTAGACAGTGACGTCACTGCTACCGTACAGTATAAATTATTCAAATAATCTTAGTGATAACATTTGGTGATGATGATGATTCATTGAATAATACGATACGATTTTCATACAATTAATCTTGAGCTATTCATTAAAATAACTTTTGTTATATTCAGTAGAATACCATCATCTTTAAATGTTCACAATTCTAGTAAAGTAGTATACTTCAAAATTATGACATTCGTATGAGATTATCGGATTTTGATGACATTTAATGATGATGATGATTATTGCTGAATATTACTGATCAATTTACCTTAAATTATATTAAAATTTTCTTGAATATTACCTGAAAACTATTCAGTATATCGTCATCATCTTCAAATGTTAGTCAAATTACAAGTTAATTATGCGATTGTGATAACATTTGATGATGATGATGATGATGATGATGATGATGATGATTCATTGAATATTACGTTACGATTTCAATACAAATCGCCTTGTGCTATTCTGGATATCCTTATAATCTTCAAATGTTTTTCGGTTTTCTTTTTTATTTATAATCACACTTGTTCTATTCAATACAATCCAATCATCGTCAAATGTTCACAATTCTAATCGAGAATACTTCAAAATTATGATACTCTTACAAGATTATTGGTTTATGTTGACATTTGGTGATGATTATTGCTGAATATACGTCATCTAATTTTAATAAAATTTTGAATATTACGTGAATACTATTCAGGATATTCTCATCATCTTCAAAAGCTCGTAAACTTTACAATTTCATAATTATTATTATTTAGAATCACTTTTATTCTATTATGGAGCACATCATCTTCAAATGTATACAGTTCTAATCAAGTATCCAATAATTATCATCAAAAATCACAATTAATATAATAATGTGACATTTGATGATTATGCAAATTGTCAGAATTAACGTTACAATTTTAATAGAAATAATACAAAATTACTATTCAGGATATCGTCATCATCTTCAAATGTTGGTCAAATATATTACCGAATTACAATTGTCAGTTGTTAATTATGGGATTGTGATGACATTTAGTGATGATGATAATGATGATGATTTATTGAATATTACGTTATGATTTCAATACAAATCCCTCTTGTGCTATTCTGGATATCCTTATCATCTTCAAATGATTTTTTGGTTTTCTTTTTTATCTATAATATTTTTTCTATTCAATAGTATCCCATCATCGTCAAAAGTTCACAATTCTAATCGAGAATACTTCAACTCTTAGGAGATTATTGGTTGACATTTGGTGATGATTATTGCTGAATATCAATCGATATATGTACGTCATCTAATTTTAATAAAATTTTGAATATTACGTAAATTCTATTCAGTATATCGTCATCATCTTCAAATGCTTGCGTTTCTTTCTCTATTCTTCTTATATAACATTAATAATGACATTTAATGATGATTAGAATGGATTGAATACTATCAAATACTTTCTGTATAGTCTCTCATGGGAAAATTATATAAAAATCAATTCAATCACATCGATTCTTTTGTTTTATCATTAATTAAATTATTAGTATTATTAAAAAAAAAAAACGAAGAGTTACGCACAGCATTCTAGATTAATTAATAAATGATTAAAAAGGTTTAAATTATGTTTTTTAGTGTTAATTAACAATACTTTTATAATATTAATTAATTATAGAAAATACTTCTAGAATTGAAATCAATAGGTATTAACAAAATCCAATTATTAACATCATTATTATTAGAATTATTATTATTATTATTATTATTGTTAAAACGTATAACATGAAACCTAACAAAAGAAAATTATGTAGATCTGATATCAGTATTATGTAATCCAGTTAATAATAATGATGATAATAACACTTGTTTTTTGTTTTTTTGTTTGTTATCAATAAAGTTGTCGATAGATTTGTTTTGATCTCTTCTTTTGTTTTTGTTTTTTTTGTTTCACTACCGGAAAGGATTAACATTTGTTGATTAAGTAGTAACATTTTGTGAAACACTGTTTTTATATCCTTAATAATCAGAAGAAAAAAATAATTTTATGTTTGGAAATTATTTTAACCTTCTTATTTTAAGTTATTATGCTTCTTTGGACTAGGGTGCTAAAAAAGTGACCTTTTTTTGGGCTTAAGTCTGTCTAATTATCTGTTGTTTGCAAAAAAAAAAATGATTTCCTCAACGTTTCTTCAACTGGTTCAAAGCTTAAATCGTAAAATTTATATAACTCTAACATAACATTAGCACCCACACTTTAAAGGGCTAAATTTAAAAAATAAATGGTGATATTTTGTGAAACATTTATTTTTGTACCCTTAATAATAACAAAAAAAAAAAGAACAATTTTAGGACTGTGGATTGTGTTGTTGAAAAAATGTTAATTTGTGGATGCACTGTTGTCCTCAAAATTGGGCTTCCTTGGGGCTAAAAGGTTAAAAAAGCGTTTTTTTTCTATTTTATTTACACCTGTCTAAACAAATGTCTTGCAGTGTTCCTTAAGCTGTTTTAGGGCTTATATCGTTAAATTAATATAATATTAACACCCATACTTTAAAGGGCTAAATTTAACAATAAATGGTGACAGTTTGTGAAACATTTTTTTTATACTCTTAATAATAACAAAAAAAGGACAATTTTAGGACTGTGGATTGTGTTGTTGAAAAATAAAGTAATTTTTGAAGCCACTGTTGTAGTCAGATTTGGGCTTCCTAGGGGCTAGAGGGTTAAAGAAGCGGTTTTTTTTATTTACACCTGTCTAAACAAATATTTTGCAGTGTTCCTTAAGCTGTTTAAGGGCTTAGATCGTAAAATTAATATAACATTAACACCCACATTTTAAAGGGTTAAGTTTAAGTAAAAAAATAACATGAAAGTTTTAAAGTAATTCCCAAACAGTAAAGGGTCTACGAAATTAAGCTTCATTAGACTATGTAAAATCTTATAAATTATTTTCAGTGGGGCACTTTTTTGTGCTTAATAAAATAATTAGCTCTTTTTGGAAGTTAAGGAGTTAGAAAGTCAAAATTTCTTATTTAGAATTTAACCAAAATTTTAGTTAGAGAAACGTGATTGATTCAGTTTCTCTCAATTTGTTTTTAAGCTTATTTACTCAATTATTACCACATTTATACTTTTTTAAAATCAAGTTCTAGAACAAAATCAAGTTTTTTGACAATTTTAGGACTTCAAAATTATGTAAGTGTGAATTTTTGTGCTTGAAAGTAGCATTTTTTTTTTAAAAACTAAGCTCTAAAAGTGGCAACTTTTTAGCCCAAATCGAACTTATTTTCGTTGGGGAACTTTTTTGTGCTTAATTATTAACTCTTTTGGGAAGATAAGGAGTTAGCACGTTCAATTTTCTTATTTAGAGCAACTTTACTAAAATTTTAGTTAGAGAAACGTGATTGATTCAGTATCTCTCAATTTGTTTTTAAGCTTATTTACTCAATTATTACAACATTTTTACTTTTTAAAAGTCAAGTTCTAGATCAAAATGGAGTCTTTTGAAAATTTTAAAGCTTCAAAATTATGTAAGTGTGTATTTTTGTGCTAAAAATTAGCCTTTTTTCAAAACTAAGCTCTAAAAGTAGCAACTTTTTAGCCCAAATCGAGTAGACATATTTATATTTAAGTATATTGAATTATTCCAGTGTTTGTCAAACTGTTATTCTGAGGCTTATTGAATCAATTTAAACAGTAGAAAAAAAGATATAAAATTTGGGCTTCTTATTCCTTGTTTGTTTTAATATGTCTTTGCTTATCAAGTGTATATTTCAGTGTTTCTCAAAATGTTTATTTTAAACAAATTAGTAAACTGTCAAACTAACTTAAATGAGCTTTACTGTCATTCAACTTTGTAGCTTTGTAGTTTTCAAGAACTACATTAAACAATAATATTTTACCAGTGTTTCTCAAACAGTGTGAATAATAATTGTCTGTCTAATCTTCCAAATTAAAAGCCTTTTCAGCCCAAATCGAGTAGGCATATTTATATTTAAGTACATTGGATTATTCCAGTGTTTGTCAAACTGTTGTTCTGAGGCTTATTGAATCAATTAAACAGTAGATAAAAAAATATATAAAAAACTGGCGCATTTGTGTTCTTAAGACGCTTCTTTTTCCTTGTTTGTTTCTATATGTTTTTTGTTTATCAAGTATGTGTTTCAGTGTTTCTCAAAATGTTTTTAAAAAAAATTAGTGAACTGTTAAATTAAAATGAAATGAGCTTTACTGTTATTCAACTTTGTAGCTTTGTAATTTTCAAGAACTACATTAAGCAACCATTTTTAACCAGTGTTTCTCAAACAGTACGAACTTAATAAGAATAATCTGTCATATCTTACAAATTAAAATAAAATTAAAACAGTTGCACAAGAAAAAAACAAATTTGATTTTTAAACGTTTTCTTTTTTTAAATAGATAACCGTCTAGATCGACAATATTTTACATCTTTGTCTAACAAATTATATTCGAATAAGATGACGTCATACCAAGATATATTTCATAGAATTAAGAAAAAATACAATTCTTTTGTTCACTTTAAAAATTATATAATTCTGAATCGATTATTGACAGTTTGTCGGTTTAACGGTTAGAATTTTCAACCGTATAATTTTAAACTATACCACAATCATTTTTTTTTTTTTTGTTACTGTTTGTTGGTAAACATGAAAATTACCCAATTTTGATCTAACAAGAATAAATTGATTGTGTGCACCCAAAAGTTTACCACATCATCATCATCATCATCATCATCATCATTATCACACAGAAATAACAAAATAGAAAACACCTCCGACCTGTCTATTCACAATAATAATAATAATAATAATAATGGTATGTTGGTATTAAACCACAAACACACACACGCATATAGTTGGGTTTCTGTTACACATTTTTTTTCCAGTCTTACAGAAATATTGAAAGAAAATATGGCATTATACACATAACAGGCAAGTATATATAAAAACATATAAAAGACAAATTGTGTTTTTATTTATAATTGCCAAAACAGTATACTGTACTAAAATTATAGTTTATATATCAAAATAAATAAAAATAAGAACAAACATGTAATTTTTAATAAAACCCACCATTAGCTTGTTCATTATAACATGTAACAATAATAATAAGAATAATAGTATATTAAGAAAGAGAGAGATAGTGAGAGGGGGGGGGGGAATAGAATAATTGTTTTTTATTTCAAACGGTAGCCATATGCCATACAGTCATCATAATCATTATTATTGTTATTATTATTAATATTATTATTATTTTGTAATGACAATGGTGCGGTTAACCGCAAGTGCTATCATCAACTCGATTCAAATGAACAATAATAACACACACACGCACACATACACATACACATATGCACATTGTATAGTTGAATAGAAAAGTAATAATTTATAAACATTAAAAAAAAAAGAAAGAACTATATATGTAGTAAGTAGTTCACGTGAGAATTTTACACAAATTCATTTTTTCTTGATTTTAACGGTATACAGTTGGTAACACTTATATTTCATTTATTTTTGAATAATTTGAGGTTATTTTCCCTTTAAAATGGCGTCTTATATAAAGTCACATGTGATTGTAACAACCAATAAAAGTCGAGGATTTATTTATAAAAACAAAGTGATTGGTTTCAAATACGAGATGATGATTTGTCTAGAATACGACTCAGTAATTTATAAATGTAACAATAAAATTAAGAGTCTTTTTTTAGTTTATTAAGAATTTTTGGTGCTTTTAACGATATTCAGTTGGCTACAATGATATTTCTATAATATTAACAATTTGAGGTTATTTTTGCATAATGGCGTCTTATAAAAGTTCACATGTCATTGTAACAACCAATAAAAATTGAGGATTTCTTCATAAGAACAAAGTAATTTGAATTTTGATTGGTTTCAAATACGAGACGATGACGATTTGTCTAGAATACGACTTTCTGCAATTTATAAATCTAGTTTAATTAAAAATTTTGGAGCCTTTACCGATATTTAGTTGGCTACAATGATATTTCAATTATGTTAACAATTTGAGGTTATTTTTACATAATGGCGCCGTATAAAAGGTCACATGTCATTGTAACAAGCAATAAAAATCAAGGATTTATTCATAAAAACAAATTAATTTAAATTTTGATTGGTTTCAAATACGAGATGATGACGATTTGTCTAGAATACGACTTTTCGTAATTTATAAATCTAGTTTAATGAAGAATTTTGGAGTTTTTACCGATATTTAGTTGGCTACAATGATACTTCTATTATGTTAACAATTATATCAACCAATCAAAATCAAGGATTTGTTGTGGAATTGTAAATAATCTGAATTCTTATTGGTTCGAAATATAACATGATGATGTTGACTTGTTGTATAGAATACGACTTTTAATATTGTAGACCAGTAAAAAAATGGTTATCTTATCAGTTATGGATGTTTTTTTTTCTCGATTACTTGATTATCTTTGACAATTTGTTATGTTTGTTACAATAATAAATCTTTTGTTATTTGATCGTTTTGACATTGTTTAAAATTAGTCTAATTTGTCATTGTTAATTATTATCATTATTATTATTATTTTTGGACAAGATAATTCGCACTAATAAGAAAACATCTTTTATTCTTCAACATAAAAAAACGATTTTTTGATAAGCGAAACAGGTAGAATTTTTGATTTATTCGATTTTGTTGATAATGTTATTCTAGAATAGGTAATCATCTTTAATATTTTTAGCATGTAAAAGTGACCATTTTTTGTTAAATAAATACACAAAATATCACCAGTAACCCTACCCATTTCTTATGATTGATAATCATTCTTTTCAAATAATCTTGACTAACAAAAATTCTGCTATATTATAACGACTGCCCTTAAAAGCCTGTTTTACACAGCTGCACAAGAAGTAGTCTCTGTTTTTTGATCGCCACTGTATCTACAATAGATTTCCGAAAATCGCGACATTATAAGAGAAAAAAAAACGCGCTTTTTTAGGAAGTAAGAAGTATTGCAGCCAGTTTTAACCACAACAAATTTGTAGAAATTACGTTTCTATACAGGTAAATAACCAAAATGGCATCAGTAAGTAACCCTATCCTCTTCTTTTGATTGAATATCTTTCTTCCAAAATTTTGAAGTGTTACATTACAATGACCGCCCTCATAAGCCTGTTTTACACAGCCACATAAGAGGTGGTCTCTTTTTTTTGATTACTACTGTATCTACAACAAATTTTCGAAAATCGCGACTTTATGAGAGAAAAAAAAACGCTTTTCAGGAAGTAGGAAGTATTGAAGCCAGTTTCAACCATAGCAAATTTGTAGAAATTACGTTTCTATATGTAGGTATAGGTAAATAACCAAAATGGCATCAGTAAGTAACCCTACCCTCTTCTTTTGATTGAATATCTTTCTTCCTAAATTCTGACTGTTACATTGTAATGACCGCCCTCATAAGCCTGTTTTACACAGCCGCACAAGAAGTGGTCCCTTTTTTTGATTGCCACTGTATCTACAATAGATTTTCGAAAATCGCGACATAATGAAAGAGAAAAAAACAGCTTTTTTAACCTACTTTCAAATGAGCTACAAAGTTCTAATTTTGCTAAAATGTTCTCCATGAACTAGTCTACAAATCATTGAAATATTATTCGAATCGCTCTGTTAGTTTGATGGCAACAGCCTATACCGTAGTGGTATTCTCAATAGATACATGGGAGAAACATAGGTCCCGCCCATGTTCCTTCTTTGTCAAATCACATATTTCATGGATAACAGACAGAGACACTAAATACACAAAACACATCTGGTTATTGTAATCTTTTAAAATAGAAATAGAAAATTTTGAAGATTCTTTCGTCCGACAGAAATTGCTTTGTTTGGTCAAAGGACTAAAGGTATGTGGTAATATCTGCCATAATTTTTAATTTTTAGACAACCTACATTCTCTCTGTCTCTTTCTAACTAATATGTAAGTAGTATACGGTACGGTCTCAGGTCGCTAGGAACACTGGAGAGACTTTGGCCGCGCCTACACATTAGTTAGAAAGAGACAGAGAGATTGCGGGATGTTTATAGATGACCAAATATGGCGCTTTTTCCCGCCCACTTTAAGTCCTAAGTGCTTTGACCAAATAAAGCAATTTCTTTTGTACGAAAGAGCCTTGAAAACTTTCAATTTTAAAAGATAACAATAACCAGATGCTCAAAGGAATTTGACATCTCTTTCTATTGTTCATAAAACATGTGTTTTGACAAAGAAGGCACATAGGCGGGACCAATGTCTCTTCAATGTTCCTAGCGATAGGTCCTAATACTGTAGATGGCGGGATCAATGTTTCTCCTATGTATCTATTGATAATACCACTACGGTATATTCCCAAATCGGATACCCTGTATGTGAGCATTTGAAGATGATTAGGATCGCCTGAATTGATTTCAACCGAAATTTCGCCTATTTTTTGACCGAAAATCATCGACTATAGCTAAAATTTGGGCGATTTATTTGTTAGGAATGCGTATTTTACACTATAATCGAATTGATGATAGGAATTAATAATCGTCGGATTTCTGTGTGTGTTGTCTTGTTTCAATAAACGCCTCATTATTTCGTGTCTTAAATAGAGAGACTCTTAAATATTTTTATCCTTTACACACACACACACACACTAACATACAATAATTTGATTTATATGTTGTCGGCGCTTAGACCTCCTACCTGGGCCCCCAGTGTGTGTGTATGTGTGTCTCCGTCTGTGTGTATGTGTGTGCATTTCATAGGTATAGAAAGAGATCTTTCTGCACATTGAAATAAAACGATGCCGGTATACAACAACATCATACAAGTAACCGAAAAGAAAACCAAACCTCTAAGAAAAAAAAAAAACAACAACCAACAACTAAACACTAAAGCGATTGAAACTAAAAACCATAAATAATAAAGTTGAAATAAATTTGTATTTGTGTGTATGTAAAAACGAGCGGGGGCGGTAGCGACGGCGGCGGCGGGCGGCTATGGCGGCTCCTTTCACAAGAATAAAAACGAGACTGAACAGCATTGAAAAGAGACCAGTGGCGATTTCCGTTTATTACGATTTCTTTGATATTTCAAAGATGTAATAAGAGATGCTGCTCTTTTTCTTCATCTTCATCTTTATCTTCATCTTCATCGTCGCCGTCTTGTTCTCTTTTCAATAATGAAAATAGTACATTCAAAAACGAGTTTTAAAAGTCAATTTTTGTACGAGACCAAATTTAAAGAACTCACACTAGTGTGTGGTTTTTTTAAACTTGGTCTCGTACAGGAACTGATTTCTGAAACGAGTGTTTTTTTACTATTTTTTTTTAATTTTGTACACTTTTTTAATAAAAAATTTATCCTTGAAATTTAGAGAATTTCGCAGCAGTTGGTAGATTTCGGTTTATTACGATTTCTTTGATATTTCAAAGACGTAATAAGAGATGCTGCTTTTGTCTTCATCATCTTCATCTTCAACCTCATCTTCATTGTAGCCGTCTTGTTCTCTTTTCAATAACCAAAATAGTAGGATATTAAAAAACTCGTTTCAGAAGTCGACAATTCTTGCATGAGACTAAGTTAAAAAAACTCGCGCTAGTGTGCTCATTTTTTAAACTTGGTCTCATACAGAAATTGACTTTTGAAACGAGTTTTTTAAACTATTGTTTCTATTTTGTACCCGTTTTTTAATAATAATTGAACCCTTGAAATTTAGGGAATTTTGCGGCGGTGAATATTAACTAGAGTGACATTTCAAAATTGTTCAATTGTATTTTCTTTCGCACTTACTTTATACTCCGATTAGTCGACCAGCGATTCGAAAAATATTTTGACGATTTGTAGAAGAGTCCCTAGAGAACCTCGTAGCTCATTTCAAAGTTGGTCAAAAACGATCGTTTTGGACATTGTCGCAATTTTAAAAAATGAAAAAAACACGCAGAACGACTAAAAATGACTCAGAGACCTTCCCAACATTGATTTTTTTAGGTTTTTTTTCCATTGGATTCCAGAGAAAATACGAAATATTTCCACCTGTTCCAGAAAAAAATAGAGAAAATCGAAATAATCAATTTTGGGAGCATTCTAAAGTCATTCTAAGTCGTTTTGCGTGTTTAGTTCGTTTTTGAGAATCGCTACATCGTCAGAAAAGAGCGGTTTTTGACCAACTTCCAAATGAGCTACCAGGTTCTAATTTTGCTGAAACGTTCTTTAAGGACCCTCCTACAAATGCTTAAAATATTTTTCGAATCGCTCGTCGACTAATAGGAGTTTTTTAGAACTCACCATATATACTGAGAGCAAACACCCTGTATTTAAATTAAAAAACCATCACAAATGTGAGTGGCAATAATAAATTCTATAAAAATTTTGCGTCAACAAATAACGTACCTCTCGAATTACGTTAAATTCAGCGTCTCATGTAATCGTTAACGTAATGTTGACGTTTGTTTAACGTAATACTAATCATATTCAATATGAAAGATGCTTGTGTAAGCTGCCAACCTTAAGAAAAATACTAGCTATTAAAATACCCAAAAGTAGTGCGTTAATTGATATTAAAGCACACTTTTTTGTTATATTAACAATGCTATTAGAGACGCAAAATTGAAAATATTGACAGAATACTGTTTGATAAATCTGAAAAGACACACAACTATCTCTTATTTTTATTCTACACAGTTTTTTTTTTTTGTAGCTACTATTTCACCCTTAATATAAGTTTAGGATCTTTGTACAATTGTATATATGTGTAGGGGTTGGTTGTATATCAAAGTGTCTCCTTCAGCTCTTGAACAAATAAGAAAGAATCATTCCGGGTGATGGTCGTTTTTCTATTACATCCAAGGATAAAATAACAATACGCCATACTGTTAGAAATTTGCCATATTCTAATAAAATGACGTCATTTATACCATTTAGAAATTGCCATATTCTAGAACCTATCATTGTATATTAAACAATAGCGAATCAAGCATGCACTTTTACTACATTGCGCAGTAACTCAATACGTATCCAATATATAATGACGTCATTTATACCAATTAGAAATTGCCATAGTCTAGAACAGATCACTAGACATAAAATAATCGCAAATCAAGCATGCGCCTTCGTTTTATAGCGCAGTAGATCAATACGCATTGGATATAATGACGTCATTTATACCAATTAGAAATTGTCATATTCTAGAACAGATCACTAGACATAAAATAATCGCGAATCAAGCATGCGCCCATCCAATATAATGACGTCATTTATACCATGTATCAATTGTCAACAATTTTGGTGTTGCCAACATTTATCGTTGAATTCACTATAGTATAAGTAAGAGATATATGTCTTGTAGGGTGAGATATATGGATAGTGGTGGAGTAGCTGGCATCGGCGCCGCCACCAAGAATTGTGGCAATGGTGGTGGTGGTGGTGGTGGTGGTGGTAGGGGGGCGTCACAAACAGGCGCCTAGCGTCGCGTCAACTGCTGACGCCGTTCCAAAGCGTTGCGCGTCCGTTTACATCAACAACAACAACAATAAAAAAACAAACAAAAACAAAAACAAAAAACGAACAAGGATCAGTGTTGGCGACGATTCCAAAATAAATAAACTAAAACGAATAAAAAAAGAGATAGAGATAGAGATTGTGATGGCGATTTATTATTAGTGTAATTTTTCATGTTACGCCACGTATGTCGTTGCTTGAAGCGCAATGTAAGTTACTAATTATCCACGACACATCATCATATATCAAAGATAGGGATACAAACAGAGTTATTATTATTAATATTATTATTAATATGTGAATTTGGCGCTACGTCCAAGTTTTTCCTAAAATTAACTTTCATATTAAATTTAGAAAATTTCTGTCTTCATTGTTATTATTATTATTATTATTTTTCCAATACAAGTCTTAAATGGGGGTTGTTTATATTTGTTATCTTCTAGTGGTCGTTTTACAGGTCAAGTCACGAATCCGTCCAACTAATCACCTTGTTTATCCTGCTAATGATCGTTAGAGTTGAAAGGGTAGAATTTCTATATACTTACCCCTCTACACCCTGTATATATATGTATACGTTTTACTACCCCTATAGTCCGCCGCCACTGATCATTATCATCGTTATCAATGCTGTGTGTATTGACCGAAACTGACCGAAAGATAGAAGATCGTTTAATTCGATTATCGAGATTTGTATTCGTCTATAGTTTAGTACCTACCCTATTCCGACTAATAAATTGGGGTTTTTAACAAAAATTCAATTTGAGGGATGAAATAATTCCAAAAAAATTCCTCCAAATTTCCTTGTTATAGTATAATCTATCTATTTCTTTATATATTTATAGTTATCAATTTGATTTAGGGGTTGAATATTATAGATACTCTAGTATATAGGGGGTTGTTCTTATCAATTGTAATATATCGAATTTTAGCAAGAATGCGCAATATTGTCGGTTAAAATTTTATCTAATCAGTACGTTTCGTATATTAGTATAAGAAATACCCGAAATGGGGATGATTTTTCTCTACCACTCTTACTGTTATGTCACAACAACAAACAACAGATTGAGGGGTAAATTTGGACAGATGGGGATCAGATACAATCAGATTACTATTCCAATAACAAGACCATGACAAATGCGGATAAATTGTCACAGACACCCTTGATTATATCACAAATGCAACTCAATAAGGGTAGTTTTACACATGATAATTTGACAATTTACCCTCCTAAAACAAAAATCTAAAATTATAGCCTACTTTGATTTAAAAAAAAAAAATAATACTAGTAGTAGTAGTCACCGCCTACTTTGTGAAATTCTTCATAGTTTAAAACAAAAGACAACGAAATGAAACAAAAGAAAAACAAACACAATGATGCTGATTGGCCGTTGAGACATTCCACATGGGCGGTGGTGAATCTTGACAATTCTCTAAGTACGAATAACGACATTTTTTTTCTTTTATTCTAGATAAATAATAATAATAATAATAATAATATTGATGGTAATTGGTAAAAAATGGTGAACTTGACCACGCCCACTTTCACACCTGTACCATAGACGTGTATCGATTACAATCGAATCGATCGTGATCGGTCCAGATCGGTAAGTGTTAGATGCGCGGACACGCCCCTTTGCTTGTTCGCCGCATCACAGCCGTCTAGAAAAATTCGAAAAAAAATGTATACAAAGTTCAATGAACTTTATTGAAAGTGTGTAAAAGGGGTGGTTTTTCTATTCGTTGTCATCTCTCTGTTTATTTTTCATCAAATTTTCAAAAACCAACCACCACCCTTAGAAAAATTGCGGTTTTTATTTTGTTGGTGGTGGTGGTTTTCGTTTATAATTTACACAAATACACGAAGGGTGGAAAAATTGTAGAAGACCAGTAAAGAAGTTTAAGGGTTGCGTGCCGATATTGCCGTACATAACTACCACTTTACTAGTGAAACGTGAGTTAAAGAACTGCTCCTGTTGAATAATTTCAACCCCTTTGAAAACTACCCTGTCGATAATATAATTAACTGATTATAGAATGATATTGTTAAATAGAAAAACGAAAAAGAGAACAAGTTGTATATAAAAAAAAATACAGCTATAGTATTAATTAAAACGATTTATATACCAAACAGGGGTGGTTTTGCTGTTTGTATAACATTGAGAGAATTAGGGGGTTGGATAAAGATGTCAAGATTTCCCCGAGTTTTCTGCAATACAACAACATACACATTGTAAAGTCAAATGTGGTACTGTAAATCTCCTCAAACACCCGCCTTCTCGCTTTATTTGACATCCCACTGAGGCGGTTAGAGGGTGGAGGGTGGTAGATAAGGGATAAGGGGATGATTTCAAATGGGCAAAATTAAATTCTCTGTCTATTTCTTGGTTTTGTTCAACGATTTTTGTTTCAGTTCCTTTTTTGGTAACTTGATCGAAATTTGAACACTTGAAAATTCCAACATTCAACCCTTATTATTACATTTAGTGGTTGGTTTCTATTCTTATCTACAAATACGTCTATATGTTGCAACGAATATCAATCGAGATAATATAGTTTTTCTCTATTTATTTATCTGTCTGTGTATATATATCTAGAATGGGGGTAGTTTGAGATAAAATCGTTTAAGGGGATGAAAGTAATCTTCCCCAATATTCTGGAAATATTTAGTTATAGAAAACAACAAAAAAAAAACTGGCTTAAGTTTTAATTAGCGTAACAAATGATGATGTTTTAATTAAACTGATTGAGATAATTAATAGAATCAACTTTGATCTTAATTGTTATCTTCCTGTCCTTGAATTTTTGATTTAGTTGATTTTTTTGACATAACTAGGGGACGAATTAATCACTATCTTAATAGTATTTATACAACCCTATATCGAAAAAGGGTTCTCAAGTATTTTTGGACTTACAATTCATATTTTTTTTTTGAAAAAGTAGTTTTTGCAAAATAACCTGAGATTTAGGTCTAAAATCAAAATTAGGTACTAGGAAGTGCACACTTTTGGGGTTAACATGGCCTTAAAGTGAGGCTTAAAGTTAAAGTACACTTTAATTTGTCCAGAATTGATTTTGGACATCCTTTGTCTACCTATACCTTAGAGTACAAAATTTTGGGAAAACTGGGCTTATTTGTAACCTTTTTGAACAAAGGTATTTTGGCAAAAATCAAGGTTTCAAAATTCAAAACGCTTCAAAAAAATTTTGAACTTTTGGCAAAATTTTGCGTTTCTTTTGTTCCTTCTGTTTCTTCTAAGTGAAACTTCTATTTTTTCTAAGGCTTCTTTTTGGGGAATTAATCTGTTAAAAAATGCTTGCAGGAGGCTTCTTTTGGCTTCTACGTGTCTCTTGTCACTTCTTGAAAATTCTGGTAATGTAGGTACAAAAGTGGCTCTTCTAAGGTCTTTTTTGATAATCAGTCAAAAAATTGGCAGGATCTTAAGCAAAATTTTGGACGAACCTTTTCCCGAAAGTTTTTTAAGCTTGAATTGTGTAAAAAATGTGAGTCTGGTGGCATTATTTTGAAAATTTATAACAATTTGTAAAAAAAATGTCGAAGGACTTGTGGAATCCCTTGATAAAATTGTGGACAAATCTTTGTCACTTTTAAGATCTTGAAAATGTCAGAAATGTGTCAAATATTTGTTACACTAAGGTTTTTCAAGTGAATATTAGGCGAAGATTGTGGACACTACTATGAGAACTCACAGGATTATTATCAAAATTCTTGAAGAACCTTTTTGTAAATTTTTTTTCAATATGAATAGTGTAAAAAATGTCAGTCCAAAATTTCTGAAAAATTAGTCGCAATACTTACAGACAAATTTGCAGGCGAGTCATTTTACTATTGAGCTTTCAGAAATGTCTAAAATGTAAAATTGTGTCATTATTATGATGATTTGTAACAATTCTTGGTTTCTGTAAGTACTTCTAAGATTCTTATGGGAAATTTGAGTCTAAAATAGTGACATTTTGAGGTAATGAATCTGAAAACTCACAGAATCTTATCGAAGAACTTGTCTCTAACCTTAACTGTTTAAAAAATGTGGGTGAATATTAATTATAAACATTCTACCAAAGTGTCACAATTGTAAATTATGACATTATTATGATGATTTGTTACAATTCATGTTTTCTAAGATTTCTCTGTGGAATATTAGGCTAATTCTTAGATAAAAAAGTGCTTACAGAATCTTTTGGCCAAATTGTCGGTAAATTTTGATTAATTTTAAACTTACAAAAATTATCCTAATTGTGACATTATTATGAAGATTTGTTACAATGCCTGATTTCTATAAGTACTTCTAAGATTTTTCTTGGGAATATTCGTAAAAAAATATTCATATTGTGAAATAATTAGTCTGAAAATTTACAGAATCTTTGACAAAATTGCAGATGAACTTTGTAATTTTAAACTTTTAGAATTATCTGACATATGGCAAAATTGTGACATTATTATAAAGATTTGTTGGAATTCATGGTTGCTATTACCTAAAGGTTTTTCTCGGGATATTAAGCAGAGACAGTGACATTCTGAGCGAATTGTGATCAATTCTGAACTTGCGAAAAGTGTCAATCTTGTGACATTATTATGAAGATTTGTTGCACTTCGTAGTTTCTATATTTTGAGAGTTTTTCTCTCGGACATATGAGACGGAGGTAGTGACATTCTTAGTAAATTTTGATTAATTCTAAAGTTGCAGAAAGTGTAAATATTGTTACATTATTATGAAGATTTATTGCACTTCGTAGTTTCTATATTTTAAGAGTTTTTTCTCGGACATATTAAGCGGAGATAGTGTTATTCTGAAGGAATTTTGATTAATTCTAAACTTGCAAAAAGTGTCCTAATTATAACATTATTATATAGATTTGTTACAATTCTTGATTTCTATGAGTACTTGTAAGATTTTTCTTGGAAATTTTCGTAGAAAATAATGATATTGTAAAATAATTAGTCTGAAAATTTACAGAATCTTTAGCAAAATTATTGAAGAATCTTCTTTTGAGATTACTTAAATTTGAATTAGGTCAAAAATGTAAATCTGATAGCATTATTTCGAAAATTCACTACGATTTGTAACAATTAACCGAAAAACTAAATAATCTCTTGAGAAAATTGCACATAAACATGTGACATTATTATAAAAATTTGTTGCAATTCATGGTTGCTCTAACTTAAAGGTTTTTTCTCGGATATATTAAGAAGAAAGTGACATTTTGAGCGAATTTTTAGTAACTCTAAGCTTGCAAAAAGTGTCAATATTGTTGCATTATTATGAAGATTTGTCGCAGTTCGTAATTTCTATATTTTAACAGTTTTTCTCTCGGACATATGAAGCGGATATAGTGACAATCTGAGTGAATTTTGATTAATTCTAAACTTGCAAAAAGTGTCAATATTGTTACATTATTATGAGGATTTATTGCACTTCGTAGTTTCTATACTTTGAGGTTTTCTTCTTGGACATATTAAGCAGAGATGGTGCCATTCTGAGTGACTTTTGATTGATTCTAAACTTGCAAAAATATCTAAATTGTGACATTATAATGACAATTTGTTGCACTTCGCAGTTTCTATAGCTTCTTTAAAAGTTTTTTTCTCATTATATTAAGCCTAGTTAGTGAAGTTCTGAATGAATTTTGATCAATTGTAAGCTTTCAAAAATGTCTGAATTGTGACATTATTATGGAAAGTTGTTGCAATTCGTAGTTTTTATACTTTAGGAGTTTTTTCTCGCACATATTAAGCGGAGATAGTGACAACCTGATTGTGAGTGAATTTTGATTAATCCTAAACTTGCAAAAAGTGTCAATATTGTGACATTATTATGAACATTTGTTACAATTCTTGATTTCTATAATTACTTGTATAACTTTTCTGAGAATATTAGTCTGGAATAGTGACATTCTGATATAATGAGTCTGAAAATGTACAGGATCTTTTTCAAATTATTTCAAGAGTTGAGGTTTCTTTAACTGTCTTTATGTCACAAATGTAAATTTGATGGCATGATGTCGGAAATTTACTACAATTTGTTACAATTAAGCGAAAAACTCAAGAATATTTTGACAAAATTATGGACAAATCTTTGTAACTTTCAGATTTTCGAAAATCTCAAAATCTTACATTATTATGAACATTTGTTACAATTCTTGCATTTTAAATAACTTTTTAAGATTTTTCTGGGTTATATTAGGCTAAGATAGTGGTATTTTGAGGTAAATGAATCTAAAAATTTACAGGATCATTAGTAAAATGTTAGATGAACCTTTCACTGAGACGTGTCAATAATGTAAGTATGGTGGCATTATTTTAAAAATTTGTTACAATCGGTAATTCTCTAGAATGTGTCAAAATTGTCACATTATTATGGAGATTTGTTATAATTCATGATTTCTATACTTTAAGGGTATTTTCCTCAGACATATTAGGCAGGGATAATGACATTATGAGTGAATTATGATTAATTATGAACTTGCAAAAAGTGTCAAAACTGTGACATTATTATGAAGATTTGTTACAATTTGTGTTTTTAATACTCTCGGGCTTATTAAGCCGAGATATTAACATTCTGAGTGAATTTTGATTCATTTTAAGCTTGCTAAAAGTGTCAAAATTGTTACATTATTATCTAGATTTGTTGTAATTAATGATTTCTATACTTTTAAGTTTTTTTTGTCGGACATATTAAGCGGAGATAATGACATTATTAGTGAATTATGATTAATTATGAACTTGCAAAAAGTGTCAAAACTGTGACATTATTATGACTATTTGTTACAATTTGTGTTTTTAATACTCTCGGGCTTATTAAGCTGAGATATTAACATTCTGAGTGAATTTTGATTAATTCTAAGCTTGCAAAAAGTGTCAAAATTGTGACATTATTATAGAGAATTGTTACAATTTGCAGTTTTTGCAATTTAGGAGTTTTTTCTCGGACATATTACACGGAGAGAGTGACATTCTGAGTGAATTTTCATTAATTCTGAATTTGCAAAAAGTGTCAAAATTGTGACATTATTATGAAGATTTGTTACAATTTCATTTTCGATACATCTAAGACTACTTTTGCTTATTATCTATAGTTCACCATCTTTATTTCTACATGAATATGGTACTTTATTCTTCTTGTCGATACTTGTTGTTGTTGTTGTTTTATTTTTATAATGGTGGTTCACTTGTTGTTATTCTTGTCGATTGGCCGGCCATCAACAATCTCTTTTATACCTTTCGGCATGCGAGACGTTTTAATCGCGACTGTTAATGGGCGGTAGCAATACCATCAACTAATTACAACAACAACAATAACAACAATTGATGATCATGATCTGATGATGATGATGATGATGATGATGACAACTTTCGAAGAGTACAATTTTAAAATGATTATAGGGAAATCTTGGAAAAATAACAGAAAGAATTCGATTTTACTCCAGCCTCTTTGGCTGCTTACCCATCACCGTGTTGTCCGTTCTTAGTCGTTGTCGTTGTCGTCACCACCACCGCCGTGGCCGCTGTTTCGCCGATGATAGTGCGCGGTGGGGCTCACGTTCTTCTTGTGGCCCCCCGCGACGTAATTGCGAGCCGTTAGTGTGTCCGTTTGGGTGGTCTCGCTTTCAGTCCAACTCACCTCTTATATGTATGAATCCATGTCTATGTATTTGTGTGTATATCTCAAATATGCAAACGAATCGACTATTCAATGAAATCAATTTTTTTCGTTGCTCTTTTGTTTTTTTTTCTTTGTTTCTAGCGAAATAGAGACACGTCAAAGATTCCACCTAGAAATCCTGATAGAGATAAAAAAAAAACGATTCGGCGATCTAGTGACGAGTGAAATAACAAGTGAAACGTGCGACTAAATCCTAATCTAGAGATCTCGGATGAAATTTCAAAAAAAAAAAAATAATCGAACCATCTAATCAAGTTGGCTTTGATCATTATAAAGACAAAGCCGACTTGATACACACACACACACCACAAAATCCAAACGACAAACATCTCTCTAATGTCGGCATGGTTTTTTTAATCATTCGATATCGGCTCAATTAAAACAACAACATAACAGATAAAGATAGATAGATATAGATAGATGAACAATTGAAAAATCAACCCCTAGAGAATCAACCCTTAGTCTTGTTTTTTTTTTATTCTCTGTTCGTTTCAATTAAGAGAGATCGTTGAATCTCAATTTTAAATTCGCGACACGATTTTCGCGGGCCTCCCCGACTGTAATCTTGTCAACCATCCCCCTTGCTTTAAAACCACCACCTACATTAACAACCCCCCCGAGTTGACTTCCAGAGTATCAACACGGATCCTAAACGACGGTCGGCAGTTAGTTGGTGATATCATCACCACCACTACCACCCTCTTTGATAATTTAATCCAAATTTACACCACCCCTAATGACTACAACAATTCTGGTTAAATTTGAATAATCAATCAATCGTTTTTTGTGTACGAATTTTTTGCGTGGAAACTAACAAACTAGCAGAAAACGAACAACTGACCCTTGGATATTTTGAAGGGGTAGTTTTTCTTATCGTTGAATATTTACAACAAGAATGACATCTACAAGATGGATGATTGCGTTGTTAGCTAATAGATTTTTAACGATCTCACCCTTGATCTAATCTATTTTTTTTTTATAGTGATTTAACCAGCAAAATTTTAAGGGTAGTTTACGTAAAATATCAAATAGGGTAGTATTGTAGGAAATTCATTGATCTAATGTTGTTTCCTGTATTACATACAGACATTCTGTACAAAACGTGTGTTTGTGTCGTTTGAAATTTAGGGGATGATTCTGGACACTATATACCACCCTCTCTTACCCCCGTTGACCGTTTCTATTGTTGTATTTGTATTGTGTGGGAAAATGTCATCTTATAGATCACTAAGGAGCGGCATTTTCGACGAGAAAGAATAGAAAATTAATTGTGTATTGTTTTATACGAATTTATGTTTGTGTTTAGTTGGCGGTGACAATTGCGGCAATTGTTTTAAGAATAACACTGTAGCTCCCCCGTTACAGCGCACTGCCATCTTGATTGTAAGTAAACCGAAAATGGTAAAAACAATTGAAAAATATCCCATAAAGTTGATGATGATGATGATGATGATAGTGAGTGGTGGTGATCATTGTGGCCTTTTATATGCGACAGTTGACTGATTGATGGTGGTAGTTTTTCATGTTTTTTCTTCGGTCCATTGAGGAGGCCTTTGAACTTATTCGTAGAGTGCGGCTTGTTGTTCAATTGTTTTGTTATGTTCACTTGTTCGTACAGAAATGTGTTAATAGTAAATTCTAATTAACGTTGAACGTTTACATGGTAGGTGTTGTTTCATCGATTGTTCCACATTGATGGGTTGATGGCCAACTAGATCAAATTATAACAACCACCAACATTGCGGCAATTGTTTTAACTCGGCTTGCTTTTCAGAATCAATCCACAGGAATACAACAACAACAACAACAATAACAATGACCATTTTCGGAATGTAACGTGTCAACCATCAATCCTCGTGTTGTTCCCGTTGTTGTTGTTGTTGTTGTTGTAATACCCATCGTTGTAGATTGTTGTTGTTTTTTTTATGTTGTAATTTCCGAGTAAACCGGACTGTGGTCCATGGCTATTCTATAGCGCGCTCCACGTACTGACTATAAGTAACATTTATGACTTGAAAATATTCGGAACATTTTAATCGGGTGATTACCACCCGAAACTCGAACGAATTTCCGGCTTTACTTATCAATTTCATGTGCGTGTGTGTGTTTGTGTGTTTGTATCTGTATTTATTTCTGGTAGCTGGTATAGAGTATAGCGGGTAGTTTTAGGGGTTGCATGGAGGGTGATTCCGGACGGCAACGGACTGTAAGAGGGAGACAATTGTCCACAACCATCCCGCCGTATAACTTTAGTTGTGCTCCACTAAATCCAGAAACTGGCATTAAAACAGCCCTTTGTCCTACACAACATCTATATCTTCATTTAAATTATATAAAAAAAAAGTATTAATAAAAGGTTTTTTTCCTAAACAATGCTAAATTTAAACTGAAATCCATCATAATCCACCTTAAACTTCCGTTATCTATTTAAATACTCTACCATCTGAGCTATCAGCCTATCCTATGTATGTATTTGCATCGTGTTCCACGTGAGACAATTCTTATCATAAAACAGCGTCAAATCAAGAATAATAAAGATAAATGATTTTCTTTCCCAAGCCGATAGCTCAGATGGTAGAGCAGCCGCCTGACAAGCGAGGATTTCTGGTTTTAATTCAGTAAAAAAAGTAATTATCAATATGGTTGTATAGTCGTCTTTTTTTTGTGCTCCACTAAATATAAAAACGAGCTGTATGTGTGTGTGTGTGAGAGAAAGAGTATGTAAGCACCTCATACTTTTGAACGGATTGACGGATCGAAACGCTTTTTACGGCATTCGAAAGAGTTCCACCAAACTTAGATTTCATGTAAATTTGGACCGATTCGGCCCGATAAATTTTGAGAAATTCTAAAAAAACCAAATGTTTTTTTGTTGAAATCATGTTTTTTCAAAATAATTATTAATCTGCTGTACCGATCGATTCCATAATCTAATCAGCTCTTAATCTTAACTAATGACGTCGAATGCCGTTTGAACGATCAAAATCGATTGATTCGTTCATGAGTTATCGTTGAAAAATATTGAAAAATGTGTTTTTAAACATAACCTCAAAATTACTCAACCAATCAAATTTATACTCGCAATATTTTTGGAGCTTCAAAAACTGTGTCGAATACTGCAAGGCTCGTCAAAATCCGTTGATCCGTTCACGAGTTATCGTTGTCGAAAAATATCAAAAAAGTGTTTTTTCAACATAACTTCAAAACTACTCAACCAATCAAATTTGTACCCCTCACAATAATTTAAGAGCTTTAAGAACTGCGTTGAATGCCACAAAGCTCCTCAAAATCCGTTGATTTGTTCGCGAGATATCGCTGTCGAAAAATTTCGAAAAAGCGTTTTTTCAACATTACCTCAAATTTTTTTGACCAATCAAATTTGTACTCCTCACAATAATTTTGGAGCTTTAAAAACTTAGCGGGAAGTTTCAGGAATGGCCTGCAGGGTCAACCGCATTCCAGATTCTTTCCTAAACAATGCTAAATTTAAACTGAAATCCATCATAATCCACCTTAAACATAAGCTGGAATCAAACCAGCGAGCTTCCGTTATCTAGTTAAATACTCTACCATCTGAGCTATCACACTATCCTATGTATATAATTACATCTTGTTCCACGTGAGACAATTCTTATCATAAAACAGCGTCAAGTCAAGAATATTAAAAATAAATGATTTTCTTTCCCAAGTCGATAGCTCAGATGGTAGAGCATCCGTCTATCAACCGAGGATTTCTGGTTTTAATATAGTAAAAAAAGTATTTATTAATATTGTTGTATAGTCGGTTTTTTTTGTTGTGCTCCACTAAATATAAAATCTAGTCGAATGCTCTACTATCTGAGCTATAACCTTCATACACCCTATCCAATGTATTCTTGCATCTTATTCTACATGAGACAATTCTTATCATCAAACGTATAATCAGCTTCAAGTCAAAAATATTAAAGTGAAATAATATACTTTCTCAAGCCGATAAGGTGTACCCGTGAGAGCTCAGATGGTAGAGCATCCAACTAAAGCACCGAACATTCTCGGTTTAAATTTAGTATAAAAATATTTGTTAATATTGTTGTTTAGTCGTCTTTCTTTTATTGTGCTCCACTAAAAATAAAAACGAGTTTCCGTTAAATAGTTGGATGCTCTACCATCTGAGCTATAACCTTCATACACCCTGTCCAATGTATTCTTGCATCTTGTTCTACATTAGACAATTCTTATCATAAAACGTATAATCAGCATCAAGTCAAGAATATTAACGAGAAATAATATTATTTCTCAAGCCGATTAGGTGTGTCCGTGATAGCTCAGATGGTAGAGCATCCAACTAAAGCACCGAACATTCTCGGTTTAAATTTAGTATAAAAATATTTGTTAATATTGTTATTTAGTCGTCTTTTTTTTTATTGTGCTCCACTAAAAATAAAAACGAGTTTCCGTTAAATAGTTGGATGCTCTACCATCTGAGCTATAACCTTCATACACCCTATCCAATGTATTCTTGCATCTTGTTCTACATTAGACAATTCTTATCATAAAACGTATAATCAGCATCAAGTCAAGAATATTAACGAGAAATAATATTATTTCTCAAGCCGATTAGATGTGTCCGTGATAGCTCAGATGGTAGAGCATCCAAATAAATAACCGGAAATTTCCGCTTAAAATTTAGTAGCAAAATATTCGTTAATATTGTTTTTTAGTCGTCTTTTTTTTATTGTGCTCCACTAAAAATAAAAACGAGTTTCCGTTAAATAGTTGGATGCTCTACCATCTGAGCTATAACCTTCATACTGGTAAATTTAAATTGAAATTAACCATAATCCACCTTAAATATAAGATTTAATTGAATCAGCGACCTTCGGTAATCTAAATGGATGCTCTACCATCTGAGCTATCGCCAACACACTCTATCTTATGTATATTTGCATCTTGTTTCACTTGAGACAAATATTATAAAACATAAGTATAATCAGTGTCAAGTCGAATATTGTCAAGTCAATAGGGTGTCGGTGATAGCTTAAATGGTAGAGCATCCATCTAGACAATCAAAGATTTCCGGTTCAAATTTAGTAAAAAGAGTATTTCTTAATAAAACATAAGCTAGAATCGAACCAGCAACCTTCCGTTATCTAGACTGATGCTCTACCACCTGAGCTATCCTATGTATATTTGCATCTTCTTCTACTTGAGACAATCGTATCATAACGTCAAGTCATTAAAAAGAAATCAAGTTTTCTCAAACGGATGGGATGTCGACGATAGCTTAGATGGTAGAGCATTAATTTAGCTTAAATTTGGTTAAAAAATATTTGTTATTATTGTTACTTAGTCGCCCTATTTTCCGGCTTATACTTACCAATCGGTTTGTGGTGGTGTTATTATAAGTTTGTCGGTGGTGGTGGTGATGGTGACGGTGGCGGCGTTGCTAGGTTACCCGGCCGGACCCCGAGATGACCTTTCAGCGCCAGATGACTGTTGGCGTGGCTGCGATTGGCACAAGTTTGTATTATGCCCGTCTCTTTGGCATTTATTTCACACGCTAATACACCCCCTATCTATATATGTCGAATATTTGACCAAATATTTCTTACCCCCTTGTTCGGTTTTGCTTTTCTTCTGTTCTATTTCATCTCACTAGATTCCAAGTTGAATATTTCGAATACCATTGTTGTAATGTTAAAAATGCTGTTGATGGTCGAAATAGATGATGGACTGATAGATACATATATTTATGTGTATGTGTGTGTATGTGTGTGTGTGTGTGTGTTGTCAGACTGTAGATTATTAGTGGAGTTATAGGTGCTCAGTTGGGGGGCGCTTTGTTTCAAGGTGACAACTCCTAATCAGGATCGAAGATAGAAGACTGAAAAATTGCATTCTTGAAAATGTACAGTTCGTTAGAATTGAAGATTGATGGGTAGAGGGGTAGAAAGGGTGAAAGATTGATTGTTTTATTTTTCATTTATATTAAAAACCGACATTCTTTTGACACGGAAAAAAACTAACTACCCTTAAGGAAAATTGTAAAGTTTCATCTACATCCCCATCTTTAACCGTGTTTTTCATAAATCTCAGTCTCTATCCGTATCTTCTTCTATTTTACAATCAAATCTACAAGTGTCCGTTATTGGCAGGTAACAACCATAAAAATCGTAATCTATAAAAATAAGGGTTGAAATCTTAAAGTAATTGTGGACTTTTCAAAGACTTTGTACGTTTAAAATCTGTAATTTTATCGGCAATTTATTTGTGGGGTGTGCTAAATTTTTGCCAACCATTTGAAAGAACTCTTTCATTATTTTACACAATTTTTTTAGTATAGTATACAACTCACTATAATGAGTGCTATTATTACCACTTCTCTCGCTCGTGTTGTAATCATTCGAGATAATAATAAGCACTCATTATAGCGAGTTGTATATTATACTTTATCTACGACTTACATATTTCTAAGTGTACAAGTACTGATGGTGTACAGCTAGGTGTATGGAAAAGATAACGATAGTTGTGAGGCTGTGTAAATCAGACTGACAGGCGCAATGTCTATAGCAGATCAAATTTGGGACATAAAGATATCCAACCAAAACAAGTAAGCGTGAATAAGACTCCACGGTTTTTCCATCAAAATGAAGAAAGCTTGATTTACACAACACAAAAAAATCGTCACCTTCTCCATACACCTAGCTGTACATAAGAAAATACAACAATTTTTATTTTTATTTTTTCAAAATACTCTACCACTGTAAAGATGGCTACTCCAATTAAAATTGCTAAGATTAACATGTTGTGATAATGGAAGAGAAAAGAGGAGCCGCACACGCTACAATTATCTGATGTCAAATGTTTTAAAGTTGTTGTTGTTGTTGTTGTTGTATTTGTGTGTAGATGCGTGTCTGTTTTAATTGGTGACCAATGTCTTGTCCGACATGATATTTATAAGAGCGGAAGGTTTCATCTCTTAAATAGATTTTTTCGGGTTGGGAGACAGGCGCCTGATGCCTGTTCATGATGAAGATTAAGACTCCGATGAAGAAACACACATACACACACACACACACACAAAAAAAACACGAATCCCAACAAAATTAGTTGAATAGATATATGTGTATAGGGATGGTAGTTGTATTATCTGATATTTAATAGAAACGACATGGTTACAATCTCACCTGTCTATAATGACCATTCCGTTGTTGATGATGATGATCATCATCATCATCATCATCATCATGTAAAGAAGAAAGAGCAAAAAGTGAAAACAATAAGAAAAGTAAATGTACAAACATCAATTACCTCACTTATTATTAACTTGTTATCATATCTGTTTCATTTAGATTTATGATATTCAATTTGTACTCAATTATTTTTGTGAAATTACACGTTTACTTGTTGTTGTTGTTGTTGTTGTGTGTTATAAAGTTGATTTTTTTTCTATTTTTATAATTCTATAATAATTACCTTGTTGGAAATTTCTACAAAAGAAAAAAAAATCTCTAAAGGCAGCAAGTACCTTATATAGCGAATTTTTTTTATGTATCTACATGTTGAAATATTATTAATTCACAAACAATAAGAAACATTGTTTGTCTACATGGATCTAGTATGTTAATATATTAACATACTATGTTTGTCTAATATTAACTGTCAAAATTAGTTGCCCCCCCGCGATATTCAATTTTTTTTCTAATATCAATTGTCAGAACATAGCCACCTGAGATAATCGATTTTACTGCTTATACCCAAAAAAGAGATTTTTGCATTTTTCATGCGAACCAACGAACCGATTTTGATGATTTTTTTTCTTGATCATAGAGAATGGTCGGCTCTACTGTTATTTTAATTTTCATCCAAATCTAAGCAAATGTAATATTGAAAATGATTTTTTTTAACATTTCTTCAGCTCTTATTCCAAAAGTGTTGGCCCTACCAGTCTGGCCAACGAACTCATCCAAGCTATCACGAAGACCGATTTTTGTACCAAGTTTCATTAAGATTGGTGTATTTTTACGGCAGTTATCGTGGGTATACATATATATATATATATATATATATATATATATATATATATATATATATATATATATAAATATATAAATATATATATATATATAAATATATATATATATATATATATATATATATATATATATATATATAAAAATTTTAACGAACGGTGGATATGGGCTCCTGAGGTTCCAAAACGAACTTCTGTGCAAAAATTTTTCGGAAATTCAAAAGTGAGGATCTCGTCATTAGCTAATTTTTTTTAAAAAAATTCGCTAAAAAACATAGAAAATCGTTGTTTATGATACGAGTATTGAAAGCACGACTTTATGTTGCGAGTAGGGAAAAAAATTGACAGTGCATATTAAAGTACACAAGAGTAGCCCATGTTAGAAATATCATTTTCAGCAGATGTCTATATTGCTACAATACCACAAGATACCTTTATCTACGATTTATATATAAAGTGACTAGTACACTTGTAGTTTTTGTAATATAATGCCCTACTTTATTCCCTTCTATGGCTCACAGGATGGAATAATGAACCATTTAAGCCATTATTCCCTATTTTGTATATTTTTATAATTCTATAATTATTACCTTGTTGGAAATTTCTACAAAAAAAAAAAAATCATGGAAAATTGTTGTTTATGATACGGTAGAACGAGAAATGATGACTTTTTCTTAATATATAATGAACACGGTGATTAATAATACGTTATTATTCAGGTTATTATGCAGAGCAGTTGAGGCAGAACCAAAAGGTCGCGGGTTCGGATCCCGCCGAGTGACCAAATCGTTTTTTTTTTCTCACTTGCTAAACGGGATAAAGGACCTCAATTATTGCACTATTAGAAAGCATATAAACAAAAGAAATTGATCTTTAGAATTCTTAGAATTTGGCAAAGCTCCACCAAATTTTGGATATTTTTACTAAACAAAGCATAGTATTATAACACTGTAGTATTGTCTAGCGCTCTCAATTCAATTGTAGTCGAAATAGTGCAAGTGAGACCGCAGTAATTTTGTACTATTGAAAAAAATGTAAGCACATTTTAAACAGTTTCCTCAAGTACCAATCTTAACATAAATGACTTTCGATACTTAATTGATGAATTATTAAAGCTTGGTTTTTGAAGTTGGACTTTTTGGCGCGTTTTTTTTTTTGAAAAATTACGAGTGACATTTTGGAAAGTAACGGAAGTTGCGCGCGCAATGTGACTACACCAACAAACGGTTGCTATAGAAATGGAAAAAACGGCGGGCTTTTTGAAATTATAACTCTATTAGTGTGTTTTGTATACCAAAAATACGAACGAATTTGTAATCAAACCGAAAAACAAATATTTTTTAAGAAAAATAATTATTAATTAATCAGTACACATATTATATTTTTAATCAAAATAGTGCAAGTATGAGTGTCGCCTTAGAAATTGTTACAATTTTTCTCTTGAATCAATTTAACGATGATGCCATCATCTCATCCATATGGTTAGATGTGCGGGTGGCGGTGGTGGCAAGGGGATGGAGACAGACGGGAGTTTTATGGGGGAGGTGCAGGAGGAGGATGAGGCGATGGAGTTGATGGTCTTGACGGCGTCATCTCGCCAATTTGCCTTGATTATTTGCATATCGAATGTCTACCATATAAACACACACACACACATACACACATAAAACTCACCCTATTAGTGTAACACAACAACAACAACAACAACAAAAACAGATAGGCGTCTAAAACAGCATACTGATGAAACCATGCATGTAAGTCCGTGTTTGTGTGTGTGTGTGTGTGTGTGTGTGTGTGTCTTTGACACCGCCGAAATATGCCCGAAATGACAACAAGTCGGCCAATTGGTTTAGTCCGGACAGGCGGTATATTGAGGACCATCCAAAAGATGGGGCCAAAAAAAAAAAAAAAGAAATAAATTATAAAACACCAGTTGATGATTACAACAACGAGAAAGAGGGCAAAAATAAGAATTCGTAGATCCGGCGGAAGAGATAATCCAGGCGCCACTACTACTCCACGACTAATTAATGAAAACCATCAGGGCAATTTATTTTTTCTTTATATATAAATATCATCAACTCCTACCTCCCCCAAGTCAATTTCAAACTCACTATAGAAAAAGATCAAGTCATCATAGGAGACGGTCATTAATTCAAACAACTGACAATCGACAAGCCAACTCATCAATTCCTTATAAATAGATCGCATATTCAAATCGTTATGTGTCATATATCCGTTTTTTATTATTATTATTTTGTGATAAAGAATTAGGGGTGGTATGTAGTTGAGAGGGGTGGCGTGTGGCATATAACAACCAATAACAATTAGCCACAGATTCGCTACATTAACAACCCGCAACCAAAACGAAAAATCATTTGTTTTGTGTCTCATTTTTTTTTTTTTGTTTATTTACCCCTATTGTTATCACACGATTCTATTCGAATATTATTATCATCATCATCATCATCAAAAGCCATAAAAATTTGTCAGGGAGGGTGGTAAATTACATAAATTCATCTCTCTTATGTGAGATTTTACTGTAATTTTTATATGTATGTATGTATATGTATAGGAGGGTTGAAAATTCTGGTGGATGCTGCTGAGACGACGGATGTACGCTAAACAATTACATCCCTACCGCTGTGACGGCACGCACTTCCTGTTAAGTCACTTCCGCATCGATTTCACCACCCCGTATCTATCGATTATTTGTATTATTTTATTATTATTTTTATTGAAGTTATACTTCTTGTAGCGAGTTTTGTTCAAAAATGATAAGAGTGAAATTTTAACATGCAATGTTAATTGCGCGCGCCCAATATGACATCAAGATGGCAAATAAATGCATGGCTACTATGTACAATCCCAAGTAAAATTCTAAATAGAAAATGTTCAACAATAGTGCAAGATTAGTTGTCTATTCGTTTATTAGAAATTGTCAAAAGTTTTGCCACAATATAGTAAATATTTGGCAAATTTAAATAATTGTAATGCTTAATTTACCATGTAGTCTAGTGATTTATCTACAATTCAGTAGTGCAAAATTAGTGTTGTCTCATTTGCACTATTTGGACTACAATTAAATTTAGAGCACTAGACAATCATTTAGCGTTACTATGCTTTGTTTAGTAAAAATTTCCAAAATTTGGTGAGGTCTCCCCATATTCTAAGAATTCTGAAGATCAATTTCTGCTGCTTATACGCTTTCTAATAGTGCAAGAAGTGTCCAAAATTTTCTATGTAAACGCAGTCAAATTGTGTCAAATTTAAAGAATTTCAACAAAATCTCATCATTTTTTAATATTAGGTCATTATTCTCAATTAATTCATGTTAATGTACAATTGAGGGCCTTTATCCTGTTTAGCAATTAAGAAAAAAAAGATTTGGTCACTCGGCGGGATCCGAACCCGCGACCTTTTCGTTTTGCCTCAACTGTTCTTCATAATAACCTGTATAGTAACCTATTATTAATCACCGTGTTCATTATAATTTAAAAAAAACTCATAATTTTTTATTCTATTTAATTTCAAAGGGAATTTTCGCAGTTACACAATTCCAAGTAAAATTCTACATGGAAAATGTCACATTATAATGCAAGATTAGCGTCTATTTGTTTAGTAGAAATTGCCAAAAGTTTTACCACAATATAGTAAATATTTGACAATTTTGAAGAATTTTAAGGCTTAATTTACTATGTAGTCTAGCGGCTTATGTACCATTTAATAGTGCAAAATTAGCGTGGTCTCACTTGCACTTTTTCGACTATTTTGGACGCTAGACAATAGTGCAGCGTTATTATGCTTTGTTTCGTTAAAATTTCCAAAATTTGGTTGAGCCTCCTCAAATTCTAAGGATTCTAAAGATCAATTTCTATTATTTACACGCTTTCTAATAGTGCAAGAAGTGGCCAAAAGTTTCTATGTAAACGTAGTCAAATTGTGTAAAATTCAAACAATTTCAACAAAATTTCATAATTTTTTTATATCAAGTTATTATTCTCAATTAATTCATGTTAATGAATAATTGAAGGCCTTTATTCCGTTTAGCAACTAGGAAAAAAAGATTTGGTCACTTGGCGGGAACCGAACCCGCGACCTTTTGGTTTTGCCTCAACTGTTCTGCATAATAACCTGAATATTCATTATAATTATAATTTAAAAAAGACTCATAATTTTTTGTTGTATTCAATTTCAAAGGGAATTGTCATACTTGCACAGTTCCAAGCGAAATTCCAAATGGAGACTATTGAACAATAGTGCAAGTCTATTTGTTTCGTATAAATTGTTAAAAATATAATAAATATTCGCCAAATTTGAAGAATTCTAAAGCTTAAATCTAACGGCTTAAGTACCATTCAATAGTGCAAAATTAGCTTGGTCTCACTTGCACTATTTACACTACAATTTGATTTAAAGTGTTAGACAATCGTGTAGCTTTACTATGCTTCGTTTAGTGACAAATTTCCAAAATTTGGTGGAGCCTCCCCAAATCCTATTGCTTATACGCTTTCTAATAGTGCAAGAAATGTCAAAAATTTTCTATGTAGTAAACATAGTCAACAAAATCTCATCATTTCTTGATATTAATTAATTTTTAATATCATTTAATTCATGTTAATGAATAATTGAGGGCCTTTATCCCGTTTAGCAACTAAAAAAAGATTTGGTCACTCGGCGGGACTCGAACCCGCGACCTTTTGGTTTTGCCTCAACTGCTCTGCATAATAACCTAAATAATAACCTAATAAATTAAGTATTAATCACCGTATAGTGCAATGATATT